>JAPVLO010001073.1:0-357804 GCA_027257055.1 Cephalopachus bancanus
AAGGAATTGGCAGTAGTGGGAAACTGCCGGGGAAAGCAGGGGGTGCAGGATTGGCAGTAGTGGGAAACTGCCGGTGGGGGGGGGGACACACACTTCATCAACAAGGTTGCCTGTATGATGAACATTTGTTTACCTAACCCTGAATTATACCCCACATCTTTAAAATAAAAACATTACAAGAAAAAAATTAATTGTGTACTGTTACACATCCCATTCTTCTCCTCTCCACCAGGTCTTGATCCTTGGTGATCTCATCTAGGTCTGAAACTTTCAATATAATTTATGAAGCTAAGATCCCAGAATGCATAGTATCGCCATCAAATTTCAACTCATATTGTGAATTTCATATCAATTTGCATTATTAGTGTTTCACATGAATATCTAATGGGCAGAATAAGTTGCAATTTTCTATAAACAATTTAAGTTTTTCTCCTGTTTTCCATGAAAGTTAGCAGTGCTCAATATTCTTTTCAATATATTCTGGTTTGTACAAAAAAGTTTATGGTAACTCTACTAAGTTGATAGGATCTCACACTTCGCAAGTCTACAACCAAAATAATTAAAAAGATGCTGTATTGGTTAGTATAAAGTATCATACAAATAAGTATGTTACTTTTTTTGAGTTAGAGTCTCACTTTTTTTTAGATGATTTCTCATTCTGTTACCCAAACTGGAGTGCAGTGGGACGCTCACAACCACTGCAGCCTTGACATGCTGGGCTTAGGTGATCCTTCCACCTCAGTGTTCCAAGTAGCTGAGACTACAGGCATGAACCACCATACCCAGCTAAATTTTTTATTTTATTGTAGACACGAGGTCTTACCAAGTTGCCCAGAGTGGTCTCAAACCCATAGACTCAGGCAATCCTCCCACCTCGGCCTCCCAAAATGCTGGAATTATAGGTATGAGCCACCAGACCCGGACAAGTATGCTTCATAGATAGAAGTAATAGGTTCATTTCAAAAATTGTAAATTATATACCTATAAAACTGTTATATCAGTGAAGAATTAAAAGTTACCAATAGTTTTGAATTAACCTATATAAAATTGACAGAATTTAAGTCTCTCAATTTTTTATGAGATGTAACTAATATCCTGAATATGTATGTGCCATCTTCTTGCTTTTCTTTAGAATTTACTATTGTGTCTCTGAATACTTATTAGTTTTGCCTGAGTTTGAGACCATATTAATAGAATTATTTTATATAAAGTTGTAGAATAGCAAATTTTGACAATTAGATTTTTTGCATGCATTGGGTTTGGTGCAATTATAGTTATTCATATTAGCTTATCTGAGATATTTTAATGTATAAATCTATATGTGTGTGTAGGCATGTGTGTGTGTGTGTGTGTGTGTGTGTGTGTGAATGTATAATCACTAAGTTTTGTATTTTATTATTCCTAGTGTTTATGATATCAAAAACCAACTGCTACAATATATTGTGCATGTGTCAGAATGTTCATTTTCAAATTTTCTTAAATTATATAACTGAGGTAGAAATGCTAAATTATATATGATACACATGTTCACCTTTATTAAATAATACCAAACACTTTGAGAAAGTAATTGTAGTAACAAATTCCCCTTACCAGTGATGGATTACTTTATTTCAAATATGTGCTTTTTAAATGAAACAAAAATATTCTCAATATGGGTATGTGAAATTGTGTTTCAAATGCTTTATTTGCATTTTAGCTCAATAAAAATGGTAATGTTTCCTCTGTGAAGTGCTATATTTATTTTACTGATTTTTATTTTGAAGAGTAGTTTTTTTCCTGAATAATCAAAGTTTAAAAAAAACTTCTTTATCGTTTTCCATTGGTGTGTATGCCTGTTCTTGTACCAATACCTGGCTGTTTTGATTATTGTAGGCTTATAATAAAGTTTAAAGTCTGGTAATGTGATACCTCCCGCATTGTTTCTTTTGTTCAAGATTATTTTGGCTATTCACAGCCATTTATGTTTCCATATAAATGTCTGTACTGTAGTTTCCAGGTCTGAGAAGAGTGATGTTGGTAATTTAATGGGCATTTTGTTGAAACTGTAGATTGCCTTGGGTAAGATGAACACATCAACAATATTGATTCTTCCAATCTATGAGCATAAAATATTTTTCCATTTGTTTGTGTCTTCTTTGATGTCTTTAAGTGGTGTTTTGCAGTTTTTTTTGTCATAAATGCCTTTCACATCTCTGGTTAGGATGATGCAGAGATATTTGATTTTTTTAGTGACTATTGTGTATGGGATTGTGGTTTTTATTTGGTTCTCTGCATGTTTTTTGTGGATGTATAAAAATGTGCTTTTTTTTAATGTCAATTTTGTATCCTGAGACTTTGCCAAAGTCCTTTATCAGTACAAGGAGATATTTTTACAGAATTTCCTGGATTTTCAAGGTATAGGATCACATCTTCAACAAAGAGGAATAACGTAACTTCCTCATTTCCTATTTGGATACTCCTGATATTGGTGCAAAAACTGGCATATAGACTAATAGATGGAAATTCTGGAAGCAAAATCTCACTTTCTCAGCCAACTCATGTTCAACAAAGCCTCCACCAACAACCACTGGGGAAAGGAGAACCTATTCAGTAAATGGTGCTGGGGAAAACTGACTGATCACATGCAGAAGACTGAAACAGGACCCCCTACCTATCACCATACACAAAAATCAACTCTAAATGAATCAAAGACCTAAACATAAAGCTTCAAACTATAAGAATCTTAGAAAATTCAGGAGACACCCTTACAGAAATTGGAAAAGGCAACCAATTCCTGATTCAAATGCCAAAAGTCCACGTCATAAGTCATAATATACACGTCAGACCTCATCAAACTGAAAAACTTATGCAAAGCAAAATAAACCAGCAAGAGGGTCAGAAAGCTTCCCAGAGAATGGGAATAAAAATTGCCAACTATATATCTGACAAAGGCCTCAAATTCAGGATATGTAAGGTACTCAAACATGCTGAAAGGAAAAATACAAACAGCTCCATTAAAAAGAAGACATACGAGCAGCCAACAGATACATTAAAAAATGGTTAACTTCACTAATCACCAAAAAAATGCAAATCAAAATCACATTGAGATGCCATCTAACTCTAGTCAGGATGGCCATTATTAACAACTCAAAAACAACAGGTGCTGAAGAGGATGTGGAGAAAAGAGAATGCTTCTACACTGCTAGTGGGAATACAAACTAGTTCAACCTCTATGGAAAACAGTGAGGTAATTTCTAAAAGATCTAAAAATCGACCTTCAGTATGACTCAACAATTTCACTCATGGGAGTATACCTGGGGGAACTCAAATCGTTCTTTAAAAAAAAAAATTAACTGCATAAGCATGTTTATTGCAGCACTATTCACGATAGTGAAAACATGGAAGCAACCATGCTGCCCATCGAAAGTGGACTGGATAAAAAAAGTGGTACATATATATGATCGAATATTACACAGCCATAAAGAAAAAAAAATTGCGGACTTTGCAGCAACTTTGATGAATTTAGTCTAAAACACTCAATGATCGATCACAGAAACAAGGAAATGAGTACCACATGTTCTCACTCATAAGCAGACCCTGAACTTTAATCAGAAAACTATAAGAAAGGGACTGGCAGTAGCGGGACACTCTCAGGGGAGGGAGGAGGAGCACAAAACATCAATAAGTGTATCTGATATCAAGCCAGGTGAATTGGGAACCCAAACTTCACCTATGCAATACCACTTATGAGTCTAATCCTGATATGTACCCTACATCTTTAAAATAAAAATTAAAAAAATAAAGTGAAATAATTTCTCAATAATAAACTCTATTAGTTTATGTTGCAACTATCTTTCAATTTTTTTCTTACCATTCTTTTCATTACATTTTGATGAACAAAAATTGCTTATTTTTATATAATTGTTTTAAAAATGCTTTACTTTGTAATGTTGCTGCTAAAAATATTTAAAAGCAGAGCTGTAAAGTTAAAGCAGACCTTCTCTGAGGAGATCTGTGGTAAGCGCATGACACCAGTCTGCCACAAGCTTAGGTCACAGAGTGTAGATAAAGATATATAGAGGGTAGATATAAAGATACACAAAGGGTAGATAAAGACTGTATAAATTCTTGTTTTCAAAAAAAAGGGCAAAATTTTCTGATATTTTAAAATTCTGTGTAATTTTGAGGAATGGAAGAGATACATGGAAAATCAAATTATCATTATTAGCTTAAAACCATATACTGATGTCTAAAGAGTCTATATAAATAATTTGGACTTGTTTCCTTGAAATAAACATGTCTTCTGTCACCTCATCATTCATTAAGAATCACAGTAAATGTATTTTATTTCAAGTTTTTTCATCTTTCTCTGTAGTTCTGTGCTGTGTGTATACACATACATATGTATCTTACTAGATATGTGTTAAAAACTGTCATCCAGAGACTTTGTCAATTCTACAAATCAAAATTCCGTTGTGCTTATTTTATAGAACAACATATCAATCTTGCATTTTAACAACTTTAAGAAAATGTCAGTATTTTAAAACTTCTGTTAAATTTCTCTGATCCTAACTGAAGGACATCATTTTTCATGAAACTGTTGGTAACATTTGGTTTGGGGGTTTGTATCTTATTGTTGATTAACAAAAATTATGTAAAATATAAATATTTTGTGCTATAGCACAGATTATCATTTTACTTTGCTATGTGCCCTAATGTTTGATTTGATATACAAAAGGGGAACCAAATAACCTGGAATTTACTTATGAAAAAGTGTGTATTCATTCTTATGTGTTTAAACTTCAGTCACCTTCAAAGCACTCTCCATTTGATGTGATACACCTATCGGAATGCTTTTTTTACTGCTCAAAACAGTTTTTGAACTCATTCATTCTGATGACTTTAAATGCTTCTACCTTTTCCACATCACCAAAATATTTCCCTTTAGTGACTTTTTCCATCTGGAAAATGAAAAAAAGTCACTAGGGAAGAGATCCTGTGAATAGGGAGGATGGGTCACAAGAGTCATACTGTTTTTTGTCAATAACTGCTGAACACTCAGAGTGGTGTGGGCAGGTGTACCGTCATGGTAGAAGAACAAGACATCTATTTGTCACAACTCAGGATTTTTTTTTTTTTTGCAAATTGTGCTGCCACCTTCTCAACAATTTCATATAAAAACTTTAGTTGACCATTTGATCTGGAGGAACTAATTTTGAATGCACTCCAAAAGGCCTAGTGTCCAAAAGATAATTTTGTTTTGGGGGTCCCCTCTTATAATAAACAAATAATATGAGAATTTGTTTAACTTAATTTGTCAGTAATTTCTGTCTCAGATAAATATTTCTCTAAAAATGACTGATGTGGAAAGGAAAACTGCTAAAATATTGTATAAAGTAAACATATTTTCCACATTTAGGTATGTGAGAATATTGAAAAAACACAGACTGGAAGAGCCAGTCCGCATAATCCTCAAAGGAATAAGAGTGTATATAAGAACTTGGGAAAGTACTACTCTAAGAGTAGAAAAGCAACTGGGCCTCTGAGTTTTATGGAATATAAAATAATAAGCAAGCCGAAGTGAAGCGGTGACCTAAGTGGTGACTGCAGTTGAGGTGAAGATTTAAATATTCTGGGAAGATGTAGCTTTATATCATGAACAAGTTGCCCCAGAATTCCAAAGTATATGTCAGAATTGAGAATGCTCAAAACTCTTGAGAATGGCAGTAGAATGAAGAAATCATTTAACGTGGGTGCATGCATTTAAACATTGATGAAAGCCAGGATAAGAGATATTGCGGTCTGTTTTCTATAGCTTTTTGAGAAACAGTGAAAATTTACCCCAAATAGAAATCACCTTGAAGTTAACTGTTACCGATATTTTGTTGAGAAACCCCCCATAGATGTTGACAGTGGAGACTGGCAAAACTGAAAGAGAAAGCAACAATAGAGACAATGTAACTCAGTACATTGTCCTTGACTGTGGCATGGAAAATGGTCCAAAAGCACATATAAAGTATTTGCTTCATTTTTGTCTATCTTTTGTCCTTTGTCTAGACAGTGTGAGTTATAGTTTGCATATGTCCCTTTCAAAAGTTATGTTGCAAATGTACTAGTGCAAAAAGGTAGGACTTAAAGAAAAATTTTATTTTAAAGATATGGGGTACAATTGAGGGTTATGCACACAAATGTCCATTAGGTTATCTTTGTTGATGAGGGCTGCCTCCCCTCCCCTGGCAGAATGCCACTACTGCCCATTCCCCCTGTCCCACCCCCACCACCAGCAGTTTTCCACTACTGCCAATCCTTTCCTTATAGTATTAAGATACTTGTTCAAGGTCTACTTATGAATGTGAACACGTGATACTCAGTTATTTGTTTCTGTAATAGATCACTCAGTATTACAGACTTTAAGTCCATTCAAGTTGCTGGGCAAAGTTCATAATTTTGTCCTTCTTTATGGCTGCATAATATTCCATCATGTATAAGTACCACATGTTTTTTATCCAGTCCTTTTTCAATGGGCAGCACAGTTGGTTCCATGTTTTTGCTATTGTGAACAATGCTGCAATAAACATACGTGTGCAGCCATCTTTTTCATAGAGTGATTTGAGTTCGTCTGGGTATCTTCCCAGTAGGGGAATTGTTAGGTCGTACAGAAGGTCAATTTTTAGATCTTTTAGGAATTGTCAAACTGTTTTTCACAGAGGTTGTATTAGTTTACACTTCAATGTGTGGAAGTGATCCCTGTTTGCTGCATCCTCTCCAGCATCTGTTGTTTTTTGAGGCATAGGTGATGACTATCCTGAATGGAGTTAGGTGATACCTCAGTGTGTTTTTAATGTGCATTTCTTTGATGACTATTGAGCCTGAGCATTTTTGTCTGTATCTGTTTGTTGCTTGTATGTCTTCTTTTGAGAAGTGTCTATTCATATCTTAGGCCCACTTTGTAATGGGGCTGTTTGTCTTTTTTCTTTCTGGCATGTTTGAGTTCCTTGTAGATCCTAGATATTAGGCCTTTGTGAGACAGATATATGGCAAATATTTTTTCCCAACCTGTGTACTGTCTCCCTGGTCTCTTGAGGGTTTCTTTGGCTTTGCAGAAACTTGTCAGTTTGAGTAGGTCCACTTGTCTCTCTTATCTCTATGGTATGAGCAAATGGACTTTTGATCAGAAATCGGTTACCGCTTCCAATTTCTATGAGGCTATCTCCTGCATTTTCTAGTGTTCTTATAGTTTGAGGTTTTACCTTTAGGTCTTTGGTCCATTTAGAGTTGATTTTTGTGTATGGTGATAGGTGTCTTGTTTCAATCTTCTGCATGTGGTCAGCCAAATTTTCGCAGCACCATTTACTGAATACTTTCTTCTCTCTCAATCGGTTGATGGTGGAGGCTTGTTGAAGATGAGTGGTTAAGAAATTAAGACTTTCGCCGGCCTCGGTGACTCAGCCTGTAATCCCGCGCCTTTGGGAGGCTGAGGTGAGTGGATTGCCTGAGTCCGCGGGTTCGAGACCCGCCTGGGCAGTCGAGACCTCATGTCTACAATAAATCAAAAAAAAAAAAAAAATTAGCCGGGCGTGGTAGCGCATGCCTGTAATTCCGGCTACTCGGAAGGTTGAGGCGGTAGGATCGCCGGAGCCCGGCGGGTTGAGGCTGCGGTGGCCAGGAGCGGCCACTGCCCTCCAGTCTGGGCGACAAGAGTGAGACTCCAACTCAAAAAAAAAAAAAAGAAAGAAATTAAGACTTTGCTTCTGGAATCTCTATTCTGTTCCATTGGCCTATATGTCGGTTTTTGTACCAATACCAGGCTGTTTTGATTATTGTATCCTTACAATAAAGTTTAATGTCTGGGAGTCTGATACCTCTCACTCGTTTTTTTTGTTTTGTTTTGTTTTGTTTTTCCTGAGGATTGTTTTGGCTGTTTGTGGTCATTTATGTTTCCATATGAATTCCTATATTGTCAATTGTCATTCCCCAGTTCTGAGAAATATGCTGCTGGTAATTTAATGGGTATTGCATTAAATCTGTAGATTGTCTTGAGTAGGATGGACATCTTAATAACGTTGATTCTTCCAATCCATGATCATGGAATATTTTTCTATTTGTTTGTGTCACCTTTGTTTTCATCAAGCAGTGTTTTGCTGTTTTTGTTTAAAGGTCTTTCACATCTCTGGTTAGGAAGATGCCATGGTATTTCATTATTTTCGTGGCTACTGTGTATGGGATTGTGCCTTTTACTTGGGGTTTCTGTTTATTATTGGTGTATGGAAATGTGACTGTCTTTTGCACATTTATTTTATATCCTGAGATTTTGTCAAAGTTCTTTATAGTGCAAAGAGGCTTTTGACAGATTCTCTTGAGTTTTCAAGGTATAAAATCATGTTGTCTGCAAAGAGTGATAACTTGACTTTCTCTTTTCCTACTTGGATACTGTTGATCTTCTTTTATCTGATTGCTCTAGGTAGAACTTCCAAAGCTATGTTGAAAAAGAATTACTGAGATCGGGCATCCTTGTCTTGTTTCAGTTTTCAGGGGGAATGATTCCAATTTCTCTCTGTTTATCAGTATGCTGGTTGTGGGTTTCTTGTAGATGGCTCTTACTATTTTGAGATATGTCCCATCTATGCCTAGATGTTCAAGGGTTTTTATCAAGAAGGGGTGCTGGATTTTATAAAAAACTTTTTCTGTGTGTAATGATATAATCATGTGTTTTGTTTTTAATCTATTGATGTATTTAACTACATTTATGGTCTTGAGAATGTTGAACCAGCTCTGCGTCCAAGGGATGAAGCCTACTTGGTCATGGCGGATGATTTTTGAGATGTGTTGTTGGATATGGTTTTCTAGGATCCTGTTGAGATTTTAGCATCGATGTTCATCAAGGAAGTATTCCAAGCAATAGAGAAAGATGAATCTCTCCCCAAATCATTTTATGAAGTTAACATCAAATCAATATTCAAAAAAGGTGGGAATTTTAAGAGATGGTTATGTCATGGGGGTTTCCTTCTTATGAATGGGGGTTTCCTTCTTATGAATGGGATTAGACTTTCATTAACATAAAACAGGCTTCACACAGCATTCATCTCTCTTACCCTTCCACCTTCCCTCCTGTGAAAACACAGCATTCTTCTACTCCAAAGGATGCAACTCTCCCCAAATAACCGAAACTGCCAACACCTTGATCTTGGATCTTCCAGTCTCCAGAACAGTCAGAAAATATATTCTGTTCTTTACAAATTACCCAATCTTAGTTCTTTTGTTATAGTAACAAAGAGAGAACTAATATAGCATGCATGAATATGTAACTTCACTGATTTAACTTCTCTGGTTTGTTTCAATCAATGCCAATAATTTTATGAACCAAAAAAATGTATTGCATCATGCTTTTTGTCCAACCTATTTTTTTTAACTTTTCTATTCATATAGCAATGAACTCTTATATTGTAGAAGATATGACCTTTGAAAACATTTTAAGACATGAAAGAAATGCCTAAAATTAATTTTAGAGGTCAGATTTTTCTAAAAATTTTTCCTACATGTAGCTATATGTATCACCCCAACGTCTTTTGTTACAACTGGAGATTTTCTTTTCAATTTCTGTTTTTTTTAAATGAGGAGTGAATTTCTCGAGCTTAGATTTCCTAAGAGAAAAAATAATTGGATTTGCCATTTTCACTCTACTATCACGTGTTATCTTTTTTTCTCTCTTGTATAAAACTTATTGTTAAATTGGTTAGCTATTCAAATTTTATAGCAAATTCTAATACATATCCAAACTCTCTTGTTATAACTCTTCTAGAATTTTCAATAATTTTTTTCACCATTGCACTTGGATGTGCATATAAAAGCTATGAATTCATTCATATAATCAAAATATCTTTTTTTTTTTTGAGTTGGAGTCTCACTCTGTCGCCCAGACTGGAGTGCAGTGGTGAGTGCAGTGGCCGCTCCCGGCCACCGCAGCCTCGACCTGCTCCGGTAGGCAATCCTTCCGCCTCAGCCTTCCAAGTAGCCGGAATTACAGGCACGCGCTACCACGCCTGGCTGATTTTTTGATTTATTATAGAGATGAGGTCTCGCTGCCCAGGTGGGTCTCGAACCCGGGGGCTCAGGCAATCCACTCACCTCAGCCTCCCAAAGGCACGAGATTACAGGCTGAGCCACCAAGCCCGGCCAAAATACCTTTTGTGAGCACCTACTACATCAGGACAATTGACAGACCCTGATTTAAGAATAAAAGAAAAGGGGCCAAACTCTTCCCTTCATTGTGATACATGTTTTTTTTACAGATGGTTGGTTCCAAGATCTTATCAAAGGCATATGCATTATAAAATACTGAGTATTTTTCTGTCTAAATATTAGAAACAGAACAAAATTAAATTAAACAAGAAACTGCTTTTAATGAGCAATGTTTATTTTTATGTTAAGCATAATTTTAATATTGTTCTGAGCTTTTTTCCTTTCTCTGCCACCTTCAAATTTTATTACAAGGTATAAAGTCTGACTTACTTAAACACAAATAATTACTTGACATTTGTAACAATGTATTTATTCCTGCCTTGGAATTCTTTTTTTTTTCACAAAACCTTTTTTCTCCATGGGCCATAATTTTGTACTTTTTAAAAGAGAATACACATTATTTTTATATTTTTATTAAGTATTTTTTAATTTTTACTTTAAAGATATGGGGTATAATTCAGGATTAGATATACAAGTAGTCATCATACAGGTAAAGTTTGGGCCTCTCTTTGTTCTCCACTTCACCTAGTTTGAGATCAGATATCCTTATTGATGTTGTTCCCCACCCTCCCACACCCTCACCCCGGCCCAGCAGTATCCTGCTACTTTCAATCCCTTTCTTATAGTATTATGATAATAGTTCAGGATCTGCTTATGAGTGAGACTATGTGGTACTCTGTTCTTTATTTCTGTGATAGATCACTGAGTATTAGAGACTCAAATTTCAAGATGAAATATAATTACTATGAGGAAAATTAAAATAAAAATGAGCAGTTAAAGTAATGAAACATGTTTAGGCTTTTTCTGGATGTGAATAGAATCACCAAAATTGTTTTTTAAATCGCTAAGTGCTGATCCATCTTTCAGATCAGTGATAATTTCTGGTAATGACGAAGTATTGTAACTTACTGTCGATAATTTTTTAATTGTCACAATAAGAAATAACTATGGTTGGGCAACTCACTCAGGTCCCCTCCCACTGTGGGAGCTTTTTTGTCCTCTTATAAATCCTGCTTTCTCAAAAAAAAAAAAAAAAGAAAAGAAAAAAAATAACTAGGGCAACCCCCTCAGATCCCCTCCAACTCTGGGAGCTTCTCTGTCCTCCCAATAAATCTAGTTTTCTCAACAACAGCTAAAAGAAATAACTAAATTTCAAAAAGATACTTTTTTAATATTTTAAAAATTGAGCCTATAGTAATGTTACTTTGAAAAGTAAGTGGAATTTAAAATAAGTCAAAATGGTGTCTAATTTTCTCCTTTATTTTTTCAAAGGAATTTTACTTTTAAAATAGTCAGTTTCAAGTATCATAAATAAAATCTGACACATTTAGCCCTCCCAAACTGCAACTAATTTGTAGCTACTAACAATACAAATAAAAGGAAAACATTACAAATAAAAATACACAAAATAAAACACACAACATCAATGTAATTTTCTTTCTCATTCATTGAAAAGTTTAGCAAAGATGATTATTCAAATGCTAGTTAATATTGAAAGTATTCATATTATGAGTCAAAATTTTTGTTTGAGGGTTTAAAAAATATTGTTACATATGTTACTACGTATTAAAGTGGCTTTCAGTCATTGAATTTTGTATTAGACAGTATCTAGGTAGAGAGCTAAGGAATCAACAGAATGTGGTGAGTGCGAACTTTTCGGTTCTCATAACAGTTAAACCCTGGAGATCCTAATTTGATCAATGTATAATCATTTCCATTCAGATGGGTCTGCCAAAATATCTAGAATGTTCATTTTGTGGTCCAGTAATTTTGGCTGACTTAACGACATAAGTAAAACAACGATAAGTAACTATTCAGCAACCAATTAATTTCTTGGTGATAGATTTTCAAAAAGTCAATTTAGTCCACCATGTAGCACCAGATGCTTTCAAATTATCCTACATAATCTGGAATAAATTATTGCAAGAAATATTTACTGCAGATATTTTGTCTTGTTTGTAGGCATATTTATATTTATTTATATGTGAGTGCCTTGAAATCACCTTTTTATAAAACAAAGCTATTGATTTCCTTTAGGTACATATCAATAATTCTTATTTAGAGACATCATTTCATACTTTGAATTGTTGAGAAAAGCAGAAATAGCATTAACAATACATACATTGCATATATGCAGAAGAAAGCATGAAATAGATAAGATGTCGAACTGTGAGAAACAAATCTGTTTAAGTTGACATTATTATTGTTATTGTTGTTGGAAAGGAAGTCTTTTTTCACAGACAAAATCTTTCAGAAGTAAGGTATAATATTTTTAAATGTATATGATATTTGTTTAACAACATTGAGTATTTATAAAGACATCTATGAAGGAATCACTACAGTAGGTACTATTGACATAAAGATAAAAATATTGTTTCCATTAAAGAGCTTACAGTCTAGTAAATTGTAGCACTGTGTGCAAATGGGCTAATGTAGTTGGGCTAATTCTCACCAATAGACTATAAGTCTTTAACAAAATAAGGCACAAAGCAAAATATAAGCATAAAGGGAAAACTGGGTGGAGAGGGACATAAGGCAACCAGAGATGTACAGGTAATGCAGGAGAAAGTAGGTCTTGACAGAGTAGATGAATGAAAATATGGATGAAGGAGGAGACTGCTAAATAATAATCAGTTAGAATAGGGAGGAAAATTTCCAAAACAACTTGGGGAAACACAGAAGAGTAATAGCAACAGATTTTCACCTATGGTAGATCCTAGTCCCAGGAAACTACAACGCCAGTTGTTCAATTGTTAGTGTCATATATTTTTCCTAACTATATATACTATATTACTGAGAGATTCCCAGTATTTTACAGAATTTATGTTGTTATTATTAGTCATTTAGATGTATTAATTTTGAATATATATATCTATAAATTAATTTATATATTGTTAGGTGTAGTATTCCTTTGCAGGCTCTTTGAAGACGCAGAAATGTTCATATTTTTTCTTCCTTGAAAATCTACAAATCAAGGTATAGAAAATAAAAATCTACTTTTTCCTAAAAACATAAACATCCATTTAAAAAAACCAAACATCAAATTTGCTTAATATTGAATATATTATAATGATGTAAAATAATTATATCAGTGTAATTAGCTATATCAAAATTTCCCTTTTTGAAAATAACAAGTTTTTTAATGAAATTATAATTATACAATGCTCAATTGTATTCACCTTTTTTCTAGATATAACATGCTTTTTAAAAAATATAACCATGTTTTAAATATAAGATGACAGAATAAGTTTTATTGGAATGCATACTTTTAAAACAATAATTGAAATGCAATATGACATTGAGAACTCACTCTGTTGATTTCATCAAAAATCACAACAGCTTACAATCTTTAATTCACCATTTTTGCTTTGATCCGCTAAGAAAAGAAATAAAAAGAAAATAGCTTCCTTTATGTTTCACAGCTTAGAAATCAATATTAATAACTTAATGCCAATAATGTTATTTTGCAAACTCTATCATATTACTTAGATATGTGAGCCAAACATGTGGCATGCATTTTATTCTTTGTGGTAGAAAATGTTAAAGGGGCATTTGTTAGACATCTTTTATTACAAGCCACTGTTTCCAGTCAATCATATTTTTGTTTGTTTTATAGATATCATTTAAGATAAAAATTTTATGCTTAGACTTAGCCTGCAGGTTGATATTTTTACAGTTAGAAAACATTTTTCTAGTTGTTCCTGAGTTATTACAGAGTCAAAAAGTTAGTTTTTTTTTTTCATTTGTAAAATTTCTAGGATGACAACTTTCAGATCCATCTTTAAATTGAAAAGAAAATACCAGTCTGTGCAAAGCATGAACTGGAGCACATTAGAGATAAAATGTCTGTCTAGAATTTTAGAGTATAAAGTTGACATTGGTATGAGAAAATATGCCAAGTTACTGAGATGTAAATACAGCATCATTATTCATTTCATCAAAAGCAGTTATGTAGACAATGTATCTGTAGGTCTGAAATGATTACCCCAAACATAGTAGTTTTTCTGCTTCTGATCTCTCCTATTCCTGTTAAGTGAAGAACAGACTTAGAAAAAATAAAATTAATGCATATTTTGATTAGAATTGTATAGAGTAAATAAAGATAAATGTAGAAAAGAATAATTCCAGAATATGTAATGTATGAGAATAGTAAATTTAAAAAGTGGAGAAAGAAAACAAAAACAGAAATATGAGGTAACATTAACAGTGATTTTATCTTTTTATGTGTAGCATGTCAACTTGTTAGTCTCAAGTTAACCAATCTTTTATTCCTTGAGCTTAAAATATACCCTAAGTAAATAGTTATTGAACAAATGAATGAAAATGAAATGTTATGGAAGACACATCATTAATAATCTAAATCAGAAAAACAATAGATAAAATTCATTTTTAAGATTTATGCCAGCCAGGCTCGGTGGCTCAGCCTGTAATCCCGTGCCTTTGGGAGGCTGAGGTGAGTGGATTGCCTGAGCCCGCGGGTTCGAGACCTGCCTGTGCAGCGAGACCTCTTCTCTACAATAAATCAAAAAATCAGCCGGGCGTGGTAGCGCATGCCTGTAATTCCAGCTACTTGGAAGGCTGAGGTGGAAGGATCGCCGGAGCCCAGCAGGCGAGGCTGCGGTGGCCGGGAGCGGCCACTGCACTCCAGTCTGGGCGACAGAGTGAGACTCCAACTAAAAAAAAAAAAGATTTATGCCAAATGCTTTTTACTGTGCAAAGTGTTTTAAACTTATTTGCATATTAGCACCAATTAATTGTTTATATAACACAATTCACAGTTGCACTACAGCATTTTCACTGTAATCACTTGATTGTGTATATGATCCACTAGTCTACGTCAGAAGACCCAGATCGTGTTCATTATTCAAAAATTCATGACTATAGAATATATAATTAAATCTAGAGCTACAACCACACTCATTAATTTGATTTAAATTAAAGGATGGGGATTCTGTAATCTACATTGGTGTTAGATTACAGAGAGATCATGTAGTCATAGATTCAGAAATGTAGATCTAATATAAAAAGGAAACTATAAATAGTTATTGGTTTGAGAATGTAACAGATATATGAGTATTATATTTTTTATTTGTTCTTCAATAATTTGACTAAGTAGCTAATATTTAACATGCTTTTTTACTTATTGTATATACAGGAATAAACAATAAAATAACATAGTCTTTGGTTCTTGATGCTTATAGTCTAAAATCAGACATAATTTATTTTTTATTAACTAAAATTATTTTAAAATACACAGTTTTACAAGTGTTATGAAGGAGCATAATAGTGTACTGATTTATGAAAAAAGGGGGTTGACTTATGCTGGTGGTGAATGTCAAAGAATAACTTTCTCTGGTGGTAACTTAAAGGATAAGGAGTCATATATGTGTGGAATAAAAGAAAAGACAATTTTCAGCAAGAGATAACAGGATAATTAATTCCCTGAAGGTCAAATCTAGTTATATTCTGGGAAGTGACAGGCTAAAGTAACTGAAGCACAGTGAGTGAGAAGAAACAGCATGAGACGAGGTTTTAGAGGAATGAAGAAACCAGGTGATGTGAAATTCTGGTAAGAATTTGAATTTAATTTTTAATGAAATAGGAAGCCTTTAAAGAGTTTCAAGCAGGAGATCATAATTTAATTATTTTTAAAAATTCTGATTATTTAATAAAATACACATTAAGACAGTTAAAGGCAAAGTTACCCAAAAGAAATGCACATATTTGTACATGTAATAACACAGATGAGAATAACAATGGCAGCATTTTGCAAAATAGGTAAAACTTGAAAATTCCCAAATGTTCATAACTGGTACAATGGAAAATAAAGTTTGATTTGCATATAATGTAAAATCACACAGCAATGAGAAAGAGTGAAACGAAACTCCTCACAATCACATAGATGAAAGAAGCCAAGCACACATTAGTACATACTTAATGGTTCCATTAATACAAACTCCACAGGAAGGTAAAACTAACCTGAAGGATTATAAATACTGAAAATGGTTGCTCTTGGTTGTTGGCATCTGCAAAGAAACAAGGAGTTTCAAGGGGGGGGACTCTGAATAATGTTTTATTTTTTCATCTGGGTGCTATGGGTGTTTACAGTTTGTGAAACATTATTTGAATGTATAAAGGGTGTGCTCAGTTCTGTATATTATATTCACTATGACACTAAATTGATTCATTTATAATTTTTCTGGATAATGCAGAAATTGTAAAGTAGAGTGTGATAAACCTGAAAGTAGAAATACCAACAAGTTAGGAAACCTTTCAAATAATTGATGGGAATGATGATAGCTGCTGGGGTTCAACATGAGTCAGGAAGAAGGAAAAGAAAGATTGAGAGTTATTTCAGAGGTAGATAATGAATGGGATAAGGGAAATGAAGAAGGAAGAATATATCAACTATATTAAACCAATTATTGTGAGCAACTGAATGGTGCTAACATTTATTCAATGATGAAAATTCTAAAAAGCATACATTTTTTAGTGGGAATAAAGTATTAAATGCCAACAGAAGAAATCAAGAAGTAAGGATGCCAGAGATTGAAGGACAAAAGTTGAGGGATTTTTCAAAAACAGAAGAAACTGATGTATTATTTGCTACTGAAATGCATTAAATAATAGTGAAAATTCTAATATGACAAGAACAAAAATATGTCCATCAAATTTAACAATGTAAAAATCACTTGGGTAATTGACAAGAGCATCTCAAATAAGAATTTTTCAGTGTATATAACCGTTATTCAAAAAAAATCTGTGCCAAATTTGTTTATTTGACAGCAAAAGATACAAGCAGATTGAAGAGATACTGTTGTTCTAGAGATACTGATTGTATTTTAGAAAAATGATTTTTTTCCAAAACAGTAAATTACAGTGTTCTTTCCTACATTTCTTATCTTTAGACTGCAAAGGAGAATTTCTATTAAGCCTGGAAAGTTTTATTAATTAGCAAGCAAAAGTACATTATTTCCAATTATCTCATATGGTTTATAACTCTTATCTCACAAAAGTTCACTCTGAGGTGCTTGCCTATATTATCTTTATATAATATTCTTATCAGTTTACAGCTACAAACCTGTATTGTAACATAACCCCATATCCTCAGATAACCCATGTAAAATTAAATGTTATAAACATGAAAAAGATGTTTGCAAGAAATTTGACAATAATAACTTAGAAAATATTTCTTAAAATAATAGATTATATAATGTTATGTATAGTATATTTTCAATTATACTGTGCTATATAAATATACTATGTTATAGATTACATATAGTTATCTATAATTGGAACTATTATGTATATGTCAAATTTAAGTACCAGTGTGATTACAGATTTTGACATGATTATGTTAACATTGCATATGATTGCATGTAATTTTCATTTTCTTCAGTTTCATAATTATATATTTTTAAATTCTATAATAAAAATATCTTGCTTGACCAAACAACACATAGAAGTGTTACATATTTGAAGAAGAGAAAATTATCTTAGAAAATTAAAGATTACTTTAAGAACATATAAGATTAAATTGAGAATGCATGTAATGATTTTTCCTTAAAATAATGGGAGAAAATTAATAAAAAATAGAGAGACAATAAATATTTTGTATTAAATCATGTTTTAATAAAAATAATATATAAATAATTTTGTATATTAGCCATATCTACAATAATATTTAGATCTTGATACAAATATATCTAACATTCCATTCATCAACGTAATTGCCAGTAATAATTTTTTATGACTTCTACAAACTGGTTTGGTGAGAAATAGGCCAGTGAGAAATAAACCTTTGTATGACATATACAATGAAGTTAAGTATCTATAAGATTTCTGAATATGAAATGAAATGACTGTAGTGGACACTTACATTTCATGTTTGGATGATATACTGAATTACATTCACATTCCCTAAACAAACACCTTAGGAAATATCCAGAAATATCAACTCATGGTTGAAGAAGGGTCAGTAGTCTCATTTCTGTTTCTAATTACCGGGCTCCAGACTCCAGATGTGAAGATTGTGACTATCAGTCTTTAAGAGTCAGAGTGAAGTCAGTTCTGAAGACTCTTTTTTTACTCATTTAACAGTATAAGAGGCACCTTTTTTGTTTCTGTCTTATTCTCTTCCTCCTCCTCCTCCCCCCTCCCTTCCCCTCGACTTCTTCTCCTTTTCCTCTTCCTCCTCCTCCTCCTCCTCCTTCTCCTCCTCCTCTCTTATTTTTCTCTTATCTTCCTCATCCTTATTTTTATCCTATAGTACCTGGTATTTAGTACTCAATTTGATTATTCCCTATGGGAAATTTTATAATATTATGCTGAACTACCTCCTTCACTTTTGAAATTCTCTGGTTAACTCTGTGTCCACTTAGATAGATAACCCTAAAATATATATTTGGCATATAGAATCCACAATTTTGAATATTTTAAAGAGAAAGAGTTAAATATGACATAATTCAAGTTTCAGATATAAAATAGTAAATGATTGGCAGTAACAATTGCAAAGTAAAAAAAAAAGGCATGAATTAGAATAGCATTTTATTACTCTGATGATATCTTAGATAAATCCAAAGAAAATACATTGACTATCCTCACTTTAATCAGACACAGTTGTGATTATCGTTAGAACCTAAAATTTAAAGTATTTATTTGTACTTTATAGAGGATCAAATTAAAAGTGTGACTTTTCTCATTACAGTTCACTTGTAAATATATACATATCTAAGTAGTTATGTGAAAAACTATAAAGCAGATAATACAAGAAAAATTGTCATTATACAGAGCAGTTGCTTGTCTTCATGCTTAAAATGAGTTGATTTTAATCTGTTATTGAACTCGCTCAATACATTTTCATTGAATAAATGGATAATATAACTATCCTGGAAATTAAATTTTCAGTAATGTGAATCAAAACATTAATATACAGTTCTAAAATAATTTAAATGACAAAATGTTTAAATGAAAATCTGTTCAACAAATATTTACAGAATGTTTAGTATGTAGGATCTATGCTAAATAATTCTAAGTTTATTTCAATAATAGTGCTTTGCTTATAATGGAATTGGCCATAGTCAAAGCAAAAATTGCATTGGACACAGTCAAATATACAAAAGAAAAACTTATGTAGACCTTTTATGACAGAGGAGGGAAGGCACATCTTAGACTGAGCTTAACTCTGCTAAATAAAGAGTTAAGAATTTTGGGGAGCTGAGATGGCAGATTATACATCATTTTTATTTACTAATTGACTTTGCTAAAACAAAAGTAAAGTTTCTCATATCTTTGTGAAGGTAGTACTTTGACAACTTAGAACAAGTCTCTTGAAAAAGTTAGGAAAGAAGGTCACTATCCTTGTCAATGATTACATTCCAAAGTGATAGCTGCCAATCCATGAGAAAGTCATTCCTGTGTTTCAAAAATGGCAAAATGTTTATTTTTTTAAGTATATATACATCAAATGGACAGATAATTGACTGACAATAAGAAGTTTTTAAAAATGTGTTCTGAAAAAAGAGAAAACCAAAGTCTGGAGTCAGAAATAAGCCTTTCTAAGTTTAGTAAAGCTAAGGAGATCACAAGAGTTGTCTTTGTTATCAAACACCACACATCTTTAGAAGTTACTACCAAAAGCTGTTTTTAAGAAAGGGGAAGACATACATTTGGCAAATATTTTTTTTTTCCCAGTCTATGGGCTATCTACCTGTTCTCTTGATGGTTTCTTTGGCTTTGCAGAAGCTTGTCAGTTTGATGAATACCACTTGTCTATCTTATCTCTTGTGGCATGGGCAAATGGGATTTTGATGAGGAATTGATTGCCAGTTCTAATTTCCATAAGGGTGTCTCCTGCATTTTCTAAGAATTTATCATTTGAGGTTTTACGTTTAGGTCTTTGATTCATTTCGAGTTAATTTTTGTGTAGGGTGAAAGGTAAGGGTCTTGTTTTAATCTTCTGCATATGGTCAGTCAGTTTTCCCAGAACCATTTACTGAATAGGCTCTCCTCTCTCCAGTAGTTGATGGTGGAAGCTTTATCAAAGATGAGTTGATTGAGAAATTGAGGTTTGCTTCTGGAATCTCTATCCTGTTCCATTGGTCTCTATGCCTGTTCTTATACCAATATCAGATTGTTTTGATTATTGTAGCCTTATAATAAAGTTTAAAGTCTGGGAGTGTGACACCTCCTGCTTTTTTGTTTGTTTGTTTGGGTTTTGGTTTTGTTTTGTTTGTTTGTTTTTTTGCTGAGTATTGTTCCAGTCAGGATAGCCATCAGCAATAACTCAAAAAACAACAGATACTGGAGAGGATGCAGCAAAAAAGGGAGCACTTCTACACTGCTGATGGGAGTGTAAACTAATACAACCTCTGTAGAAAACAGTTTGGTGATTCCTAAAAGATCAACCTTCCATACGATCCCACAATCCCCTTACTTGGAATATACCTGGAGGAACTCAAATCACTCTATGAAAATGATACCTGCACATGTATGTTTATTGCAGCATTGTTCATAACAGCAAAAACATGGAGACAACCATGTTGCCCATAAATAGAGGACTGGATAGAAAAAAATGTGGTACATATACACGATAGAATATTACGCAGACATAAACAAGGACAAAATTATGAACTTCACAACAACCTCGATGGACTTAGAATCTATAATACTGAGTGACCTATCATAGAAACAAAGAACTGAGTACCATATGTTCTCACTTATATGCAGACCTTGAATTTTCATAATTCTATAAGAAAAGAATTGGCAGTAGTAGGAAACTGCCAGTTGGGGATGGGGTGGGATTGCAGTAGTGGGAATCTGCCAGGGATAGGGCCAGACCTCATCAACAAGGGTACATGCATAATGAACATTTGTATACCTAACCCTGAATTCTACCCCACATCTTTAAAACAAAAAAAATTAAAATAAAAAAAAAAGGGGAAGAAAGGAAATTCTTCACTGACCCATAACAATTAGAAAATGCAAATGCCAGTGAAGAACCCCAAATCTTACAAAGTAAATTGTTGGGAGCCAGCCTTAGAGGCCCGCCTGATTGACAAAGTCCAGGTGCTCTGAGGACCCCGGCCAGAAAGCAAGTCCGGGCAGCTGAGGCCCTTCTGTCTTCCATCTTTGCTGTTGGTAAGGCTGAAGAATTCTGTACAGTCGAGCATGGAGAAAACAACACATTTATGTGAAGTACTCACAGCTAACCTGGGAATGTCATTGCTCATTTTTCCATTTCCCACTATGCCGTTTGGCCTTTTCTAACATATGCAATGGTTAAACTCTGATGCACACCAAGAATGCTTCCTTTCACTTGGTTATAAGTTACTAGATATTGCTTGAGTAAAAAATGATATAAGTATATTCACTCCTTATTTGATTTAGAATTATGTAGTATAGTGTTTAGATATAAGGTTTTTTAGAAGCACAAGTTTAAAGTAAGTTCATTATGAATTCACTATAAGTTCTTACACTTATCTAGGAGTTATGTAGGTGATTTACAACACTGTTTTCACAGATTTAGGATGAAGATTAATCGTTAAGGTTTTTATTTAATTCAATAGTTAAAATTTTAAGTTAACATATATAGAATAGGTTTTTACTGAATTCATAATATACTAATTGGATACTTTTATGAAAAATTAACTAAATACAGAGAACAACCTTGGGGGCCTGGAAAACACTAAAATCTTCTTTTGAGTTTTCTTTACAAATACACACTGCAGGATAAGAGAAAAGTAACGAAGACACCTGGACAAGAAAGGCAATTATGAAGCTTTGAAGGTCATAGAAGACCCAGAAAAAATTCCTGATACATGGAGAAATGTGCACTTGAAAACTTTCTTGAGATATTTCAAGGACTGTAATTCGAGACTTTGGACTAAAACTATCATTTTTGGCTTTAAGAATACGACTCATTGACTGAAAGGGGATAGTGTTCTTGGTTTGTTTATTGCTTCTAAGACCACTAGATGGTGGTAACTTTTAAAGGATAATGCCCCTTTATGAATGGTATAAAAGCTTTCTGTTAACTAATAGTAAATGTCATCTGTCCTGCAGACATCTCTCCTGCAAGCAGGTGTTCAAGTATATTATTTCATAGTAAGTTCCTTCTTTCACCTACTCTGTCTCTCCTTCAGGAAACCTCACACCCGGCGGGAGCAGGACTCCAGCAAGTGGCGCCCAACCAGACTCATAAGAATTAGAGATTTTACAGACTGTCAAACTGCACTGATAATTTAAATGACTCAGGAAATCATGAGATATAGGTGAAGCATGGAAAAGTCTGAAGCTGCTCGTGTCTTTTACATATCATATTAGAATGTGTTTCAATTCAGATTTAATATATTTGGTTTTTATAAAACTTTCAAGATACCATTTTAGCTAAAGAAGCTAACTAGTCTTGAATTATCACCATTTATACTTATTTTACATATATTAAATGATGTTTTTGAGTCATAGTTCTACATTTATTTATAATAAGCAACATGCACTGATGCTATGGTTTGAATGTGACACTGCAAAATATACATGCTATAATTCCAACCCTCAAGTTTATGGTATTAAGAAGTGGAAACTTCTCTCTCACTTGCTTTCTAAATAAGCTATATTCTCTAATCTAAAAAAAGAAATGTGGAAACTTTGGGATCCCTCACAAATGAGATTAATGTCTGTGTAAAATAGGCCCCAGGGAACTCACTCATTCCATCTTTCATGTGAAAATACAGGAAGAAGAATCAAGAAGTGAGCCCTCATAAGACACTGAATATGCCTGCACTTTGATCTTGGAATTCCCAGGTTCCAGAACAGTGGGGAATAAATTTTCATTATTTAAGCTACCCCACTTTAAAATACATTATTATAGCAACCTAAATGGGCTAAGATCAGAAATGTTCTAATCCTTTCCCCAGAAGAGGAGATAAAATCCTTAGATATCCTATAATAAATACTATGATATAAATTAATAACACTTAAATATTGACACAAGATCAATACATCTTATGTTATATAATAAGATAATTTAAAAAACAGAGTAAAGGTACTTGCTAAAACAATTGCCCACAAACATATTTACAACAAAATAAGGGTTGGTATTTATAACTACCTTCCCCTACTACCCAGTCTGTATTATCTTTGCCTTCAGCAAGAACTTCAGCTTGTTTTGGTTCTTTACCTACTGAGGTGACCTATACCTTCATTCCTGAAATATCTAGGCTATTTTCAGTCCTGCCAGTATTTTGTTGTTGTGGCTCTTCATGGACCCTAACCACAGGGCATGCTAATATTAAGACATATCTTAAGTTATCTACAAAATTCTAGATGTGGTATTCCTTACCTCCATTGTGGAGTATTACCCAATTTCCCATTGGTAGTTGAGATCAATTACTCCAGTACGCACTGTAAGTCTGTTTTGTGTATGCATGATTTTTGTTTTGTTTTTACCTGTAGACTCATAGGCATGAGATGCTCAAAGTGGCTGGATGGCAGTCTTAACTTCAAATTCAGTGAAATCATTGCTTTGTCTCTGGTTGAAGACTTCCTCTCTGTGGAAGTAGGCCAATAGACAGAGCATAAAGCTGCAGAAAGAGAAACATAATTTTTTCTAATGAGTCACCGGAGAGAATGGTAAATTGTCCACTTTATTATTACCATTGAGATATGTGAATTGTAGCTATCAGAGAAACAGCATCATATATTGAACCCTGATTCAGAGCATGTTCAGCCTTCTGGAAAACTCCGTCTCAGTTCTGCAAGGTATTACCTGGTAATGTTACCGAGTCTTCAAAAGTCTATTTCACCATTAGCCAACTGCTTCAAGATGGTGAAAAACAATAAGTTCAGTTAATGACATTAGCATAGGAACCACAGCCACACTTTTGGTCAGAAGCAATGCTGCATGAAGTATCCTGACAGTGGAAAAGGAATTCTGCAAGCACACATACAGCAGCTTTGGCAAAAGCCTTGCATGCAGTGAGGACAAAACCATTGCCAGAGTAAGTGTCTATTCTAATAAGAATAAAACATTATTCCTTCCACAATGGAAGCAATGCAGTATGCTCAGCCTGCCACCAAGTAGATGGCTGATCGCCCTGGGAAAAGATGCTATATCAGGGTCTCATTTGTCATCTGTACTACTGGTCCCACTCAGATAGTTGTTTTTCAGTAAATGGACTGGAGTGAAACACCCAAATAAGAAATACACTGCTGCTGGGCTCGGTGGCTCAGACTGTAATTCCATGCCTTTGGGAGGTTGAGGTGAGTGGATTGCCTGAGCCTGCGGGTTCGAGACCTGCCTGGGCAGGTGAGACCTCATCTCTACAATAAATCAAAAAATTAGCCGGGTGTGGTAGCACGTGCCTGTAGTTCCAGCTACTTGGAAGGCTGAGTGGAAGGATCGCTGGAGCCCAGCAGGTCGAGGCTGCAGTGGCCAGGAGCGGACACTGCACTCCAGTCTGGGTGACAGAGTGAGATTCCAACTCAAAAAATAAAAATAAAAAAGAAATACACTGCTTCTAAAACTCAAATAATCTCTCTAGGAATTGTAACTCTTTCGTGGTTGTAGGAAGGGCCAGTTGCAACACTTTCTCCTTCACCTTAGAAAGAATATCTCAATCTGCTGTCTAGTGAACCCTAGTAATTTCACTAAGGTCTAAGGCCTCCAAATTTTAGTAAGAATGCAAAAATCTTACCCATAAATCTAAAATAATTGATACATTTTGCTCCCTAGGCCCAAACAGCATAATGTCATCAATATAATGAACCAATGTGATATCTGTGGAAGGAAAAAGCACTCAAGATTCCTTTGAACTAAATTATAATAGAGGGCGGGAGAACTGATATACTGTTGAGTAAAGACAGTGAAGGTATATTGCTGACCTTGTCAGTTTAAAGCAAAATATTTCTGATGGAACAGATGGACAAGTATGCAGAAAAGGCATACTCCAGATCATTAGTTGCATTCCAGGTACTAGATTATGTGCTAATTTACTCAAGCCATGAAATCAGATCTGGTACAGCAGATGCAATTGAAATCTCTACAAAATATTTTACATAACACTAAATTCATTGACACATGCTACTCTAACAGTGGAAAATTTTAGCTTGTCTCATATTCTTGGCATCTTCATTAACTGCCTAATATATGATCTTAACTCATTTATTATCAAGCAAAGACTAACCCTATACTGCATCTTATAACCTCAACCTATCAAGTACATTCCTGAGCCCTTCTACAATGTCTCTTGCAACTCCAGGTTAATTTGTAAGCAAATTATTCCATGTAGTGATGCATTATTCAGTACATTCACTTTACTTCATGCCTTTACTTGAATTCTTCCCCTGTCATTGCCATATAGAATTCTTTTTACAGCCATCTTAAGCACTGATTGATTTTTGTTTTAGCTCTGATTTCTTCGATCTGGAAGACAAACTGTTTGTTTTTTCTCTAGTGACATATCCAAAATGTTACTTCTCTTTCTTCTTGAAAGGAAAGCAGATATTTTGTAGTTTATTCTATCCATTTGTATTATATTTTCTCTTTACTATTGATATTGTTTAATCTACTTCTCATTCGTCTGGTTTATGGCTTATTTTCTACTTTTTGTGCATCATTTTAGTAATATCACTATAATTTATATACCTAATACTAGTATAAAAAAGGCTCATTTAACAACTTGAAAATAAATACATTGACTTCAAAAACTTTCCTTTGACTGCATATCAGACTACTTACCCAGTTACACTCTAGAATTGTACTGTTCAGCAAGGAAATTAAGCAATGAAATGTGGTCTGTAGGACTGACATGAAATTTTAATTTTAGTTTGTTTGTTTGTTTACTTATTTATTTATTTATTTATTTGAGTTGGAGTCTCACTCTGTCGCCCAGATTGGAGTTCAGTGGCCACTCCCAGCAACCACAGCCTCGACCTGCTGGGCTCTGACGACCCTTCCGCCTCAGCCTTCTAAGTAGGTGGAGATACAGGCGCCCGCTACCACACCCAGCTAATTTTTTGATTTATTGTAGAGATGAGGTCTCACCAAGTTGCCCGGGTGGGTCTCGAACCCACGGGCTCAGGCAATTCACTCACCTCAGGCTCCCAAGGCATGGGATTACAGGCTGAGCCACCGAGTCTGGCTAATTTTAGTTCATTTAAATGACAAAATTAAAGCTGAGTAAAATTTTTTATTAAATATAGCAATTATTTTTGCCATACTTGGATTCCACTATAACAACTACAACAAATAAGAAGCATTGATGTACATTAGGGCATTTTTCAGATCCATGCATCATTACTTATTACACATAAACATATCACTGTATGCTTTATGTACATGGATTGAGTCCACCTGTGAGGGGGATCCTCACCCAAAAAGAATGTATTTATGAAAGATTGTGTATTTATTCTTACATGTTTAAACTTTAGTCACCTTCAAATTACTCTCGGTTTAATGCAATACACTTATTGAGATGCTATTTACATTGCTCAAAACAGTTTTTGAACTCATCCATTCTGATGCCTTTTAGTTCTTCTGCCATCCTTTGTTTCACTTCTTCCACATTGGCAAAATTTTTCTCTCTGAGGACGTTTTTTCATTTGGGGAAACAAAAATAAAAGTCTTTCTAAGTGAGATTCAGTGAATGGGGGTGGGGCACAGAGGTCATGCTCTTTTTGGTCAAAAACTGCTGAACACTCAGCATGGTATAGACAGGTGTGTTTTCATGGTTGAAGAACTAGCCATCTGTTTGCTACAACGTGGACATTTTTTCCACAAATTGTTAGGCATAGCAATGCTAGCAGGCACATTGATGCTGACAGGTTCCTAGAACACTTACCTAGCAGAGGAAGCCTGTACTACAATGGTCCCACCCTCCAAAAGGTAATTCCTTTTATGGGGGGTCCGCTCTCATAGATTACTTTTGTCTGTGCATGAATGTAAACTATAGATTTTTCATTTTAATATATTTATGAAAAAAGCACAAGGTATTGTTTTAACTATGACAATAGTAATTAACAATTAAACTGAAGTATATTTATTGTTTTAAATGTAAAACAAATGAATTATTGTTATATTTAAAAGTAATTATAGACTTTTAAAGTTATTAGCATTTCATTTCAAAATATATGTCTTTTATAAGTTTTTGTTTTCTTGATAATGTTTTGATAGAGTAATGACATTCTTTTCTGGATATTCATACATTTTTTTGTTTGTTTGTTTTACAGAAACTTTTTAGATTATTTTTATTTTTTAGTAAGAAAGCAGGATTTATTGAGAGGATAGAAAAGCTCCCAGAGTGGGAGGGTACCAAAAGGGGTTGCCCCCAGAATTATGTTTTGATCTCACTTTGATATATTCTTCCTCTTTTTTAAAAAATTGTAGTGAAAACGCATAACTCAAAATTTAGTATCTTATCCATTTTTAAGCATGTAGTTTAATCATGTTAGGTATATATTGATATTGTTATAAAACATCTCCAGAACATTTTCATCGTACAAACCTGAAACTAGGTGCTCATTAAATAACTTTCCTTTTTTCTGTTCTTTTGTTGTTGTTGTTGTTCTTAAAAAAATGATCAGAGCCTGGTAATCAACATTTTACTCTGTGTTTGTGCATTTTGTTATCTTAGACTCTTCTTTTAAATGTATGACTTGGATCTGGGATGGTGGGAGTGAGGGAAAAATACTAAATAAATAAATATAAATATGGCTTACCAGTTTGCAAATATTTTTTCCCAGTCTTGGGCTGTCTCCCTGCTCTCTTGATGGCTTCTTAGACTTTGCAGAAGCTTGCCAGTCTGATGAGGTCCCACTTGCCTGTCTTATCTCTTATGACATGGAGAAATGGGGTTTTGATCAGAAACTGGTTGCTAGTTCAATTTCCATAAGACTGTCTCCTGCATTTTCTAAGGTTTTTATAGTTTGAGGTTTTACATTTAAGTCTTTGATCTCTTTGAGTTGATTTTTTGTGTATGGTGATAGGTAGAGGTCTTTTTCAATCTTCTGCATGTGGTCAGGCAGTTTTCCCAACACCATTTACTGAATAGGTTCTCCTTTCCCCAGTGGTTGGAGGCGGAGGCTTTATCAAAGATGAGTTGGTTGAGAAATTGTGGTTTTGCTTCTAGAATCTCACTCCTGTTCCATTGGTTCATATGCCTGTTCTTGTACAAATACCAGGCCGTTTTGACTATTGTAGCTTTAAAATAAAGTTAAAAGTTTAAAGTTTGAGAGTGTGGTACCTCCCACTTTTTGTTGTTCCTGTTGTTGTTGAGGATTGTTTTGGACATTTGTGGTTGTTTATGTTTCCATATGAATTCCTGTATTGTCGTTTCCAGATCTGAGAAGAATACTGCTGGTAATTTAGTGTATATTGCGTTAAATCTGTTTATTGCTGGGGAATGAGGGGACAGCCCAATTACAAAGTGGGCAAAAGATGAATAAACACTTCTCAAGAGAAGACATATAAGCAGTCAACAGATACATGAAAAAATGCTCAGCCTTACTGGCATCAAATAAATGCAATTTAAAACCACACTGACATACCACCTAACTGCAGTAAAGATAGTCACATCATAACTCAAAAAAACAGCAGATACTGGAGAGGATGTAGGTGAAAGGAAACATTTCTACACTGTTGGTGGGAGTGTAAACTAGTACAACCTCTGTGGGAAACAGTTTGGGAATTCCTAAAAAATCTAAAAATTACCTTCCATATGACTCCACAATCTCCCTACTAGGAATATACCTGGAGAAACTCAAATCACTCTATGAAAAAGACACCTGCATACACATGTTTACTCCAGCATTATTCACAATAGCGAAAATATGAAACCAAATTTGCTGCTTATCAAAAGAGAACTGGATAAAAAAAGTGGCAACTTGAATGGACTTGGAGTCTATAACACTCATGATCTATCACAGAAACAAAGAACTGAGTATCACATGGTCTCACTCATAAGCAGACCTTGAGCAATTATCATAACACTCTAAGAAAGGGATTGGCAGTACTGGCAAATTGCCAAGAGATGGGGGAGGAATTAGCAGTAGTAGGAAACTGCCAGGGGATGGGGGGGTGCAACTCATCAACGAGAGTAATATTTATTTTTCTATTTTTTAATTTATATTTTAAATTTTAATTTTTTTATTTTAAATAAATTTAGGATTAGGTACAAATGTTCATTATGCAGATTAATGAGGTGTGCCCTGCCAGAATTGTACTCCACTTCTTTAAAATAAATAAATAAATAAATAAATATATGGCTTACAAATATTTTTAACCAATCTTTGGTTTTGTCTTTTATACTGTTGTTGGTGTCCATTGATACAAAAAAAAGTTTTTAAGTTTGATACAGCTCTATATATCTAATTTTTTTGCTGCCTCTCCTTTTAGCATTATATCCAATAATTCATTGCCAAATACAATGTCATGAAGCTTTTCTTTGTGTTCTTTACTAGGAATTTTATAGTTTTAGATTTCATGTTTAAGTCACTAATTATTTTATATATGGTATAAGAAAAGAATGCAACCTTATTCTTTTACATTTGAAAACCCAGTTTCTTTCAATACCATTTGTTGAAGTGTCTCTTCTTTTCTTATGGAATAAGTTTGCCATTTTGTAGACTTATTTTGACATTTAAAACCAAAGCATACGAATAATGCAGAAATGTGGGGACATGTAGAAGCCATTTTACAACTAAAACAGTAAAGACAAAAACAAAATAATGTGGAAGTTTTTATGTTTTTCCTTTTGTATTGTCTAAAATTTTACAATATATGTCACTTGCAAGTTGCTACAGCAGAACAAGAGAAAATATCTTCACTGATTATAAATATTTTTAAATGTAATAGAGAACATTTAAAATGTTATAGTAATTTACAGGAAATTTGGTCAATATTTTTTCCCTCAAGAGTAAAAAATTTTCAGTAAAATGACCCATGTAAAATTAGAATTAAATTTTCAATAAAACGATTTTAAGGGATTCTGATTTTAGAGCTGGCCAGTGTTATAATGGACTTGGACTCTTATACGCATAGGGACACACACACACACACACACACACACATTAAAAATAAGGAAAAAGAAACAGATGAAACTAATTACAATAACATAATTTAAACAATGTACCAAAAATATTATTTCAACATTCAATTATATAGAAAGCAGTGAGATAATCAGCTTTATTTTAGCCATACTAAGTCTTTTAAATCCATTGTGTATTTTATGATTATATCATATCTCAATTCAGGAGGTAAATTTTTACCATGAATACATGATTGTACTTTATTTTTTTCATATTTAAACTTGAAAATATAGATTTGCATGCCCCTACCCATCTAAATATTTTTAAAATATTTCAATCACTGAATTATCTATCAAAAATTTTATTTTAATATAAAGTTTTATACCAAAACATTCATCTACTTGGAAGAATTGGTTTACTTCCAAGAAGAGGTAAATTTTTTAATTTAATCTCAAATTTATAAACTTTAAATTCAAAGAAGTATTTTATAATTGACTCTAAATTGAAAATGATCTATAGTATTTTGGTAAATATGCTGTAAAAAGTGTATCCATGATGCTTTTCTCTGATTTCTCTTCAGAACACAGAGCAAAAATATTTTTGAAAATGTTTTCTGCTATAAAGTGAAATGCCAGAGGCCAGTTCCAGCAGGTCAGCATTTCCTGAAGGAGGAACAGAGTTGGCAAAAGAGAGAAAACTTGGACACCTGACTCTGTTGCAAGCAGGACAGATGCTGTTTATTGTTAGTTAACATACAGCTTATATACTTTTTTTTTTTTACAAAGAAGTAGTCTTTGAAACATTCTTGGCATCAGACACAATTAGTTACCTTGCTTAAGACAAAGAACAGAGCAAGTAACTTATACGTGATTTTTTTATAAAACCACTCTGGGCAACTTGGTGAGACCTTATCTCTACAATAAAATTTTAAAAATCAGCCAGGCATGGTAGCGCGTGCCTGTAACTCCGTCTACTTGGAAGGCTCAGGCGGAAGGATCCCGGAGCTCAGCAGGTCAAGGCTGCAGTGGCCGGGAGCGGCCATTGCACTCCAGTCTGGGTGACAGAGTGAGACTCCAAATCAAAAAATAAATAAATAAATAAATAAATAAATAAATAAATAAAAGCACTCTGAGGTGAATTCCCTCATGTACAGGTACTCTTTTTTAAAAAAAGATATCACTCTCTTGTGGTCTTCAGAGCATTCTGTTCTGCCCTTAAGCATAACTCCTACTTTGTTAATCTTATTCCCTTAGTTCCCAGCTGCTATCTATTTTCTTGACCAAAAAAGTGGTCAAGAAAATAGATACAAAGTCTTAAAAGACCCATTTTTCAAGGTTATTCTACAATGGTCATTTATTCTTAACAAAGTACATGTGTCTTAAGCCTTTTCTATAATTATTTTCTAACCTTAAAGCCTGTTAACTCATTGCTAATGATTAACGTAACACACTCATATCATGAAACCTGCTTTGTATTTTCTTATGCTTAAAATTCTATAATCTTAACTTTATGCTCTTAACTCTATGCTAAAAATTTAGCCCGAATAGCATGAAGTCCTATAACATTTACGTGATTGCTAATCTCTTAAGCATAAATACCACATGTAGAAATCAAGTAAATGTAATGTTTTCATTGGCACTCTTCCAAAAAATACAAACTGTAGCTTCTCAAATGTCTCCAATTAGTCGCCAATCAGAAGAAATAAAATCTTACAAGTGATTATCTACCTGCACATGATATTTAAAATTTCTTACCATAATTCCCTGGCAAGGCTAGTGAGTTCTCTGACAAACATTAAATTGAGCATTTCTGATCGTTCACAATTTTCCCAACTACAATGTTTAATCAAGTGATTGTGTGGTCTAATACCAGGAGACCGGGGACGTGGAAACCTAGGGAGGAGTTCAAATGAAGGGAAGGAAATTTTCTCATGAATTCCCCTTTTGCCTTTTTGCAAGGGGTAGTAACTGGTGTGAGTGGAATTTTGCTTTCCAGCCTCAGACTGTACAGAACTTTTCAGCTGCACTAATAACAAAAGTAGAACAAGCAAGGGTCTCAGCTGCCCGGGTTCGCTTTGTGACTCGGGGTCTTCAGCCCCTGGACTTTGTCAGCAGGCAGGCCTCCATGGCTGGCTCCCAACAGTGAAACAATAAGGGAAATGTCAGAATATCAGGTATGAGTTTTACAATCTCAGCAAATATGAATGAAATAATATAGATTGTCTCATTTTTTAGATACGTTGAATATTGAAACTTTATTTTTGACATACTATTTTAAATATACTATTAAAATTAATTTTATCTGTTTATTTTTACTTTTGACTAATACAAAATTGAAAAATAGCATATGTGGCTCACATTATATGTCTATTGGACCTCAATGATTTAGACTTTGTTGTTATCAAAAACTATTCCACCCTTGACATCTTATTTTCCACATTCTGCTGTAAGAATACACCTCCAGCCGGGCTTGGTGGCTCAGCCTGTAATCCCGCGCTTTTGGGAGGCTGAGGTGAGTGGATTGCCTGAGCCCGCAGGTTCGAGACCCGCCTGGGCAGCGAGACCTCATCTCTACAATAAATCAAAAAATCAGCCGGGCGTAGTAGCGCATGCCTGTAATTCCGGCTACTCGGAAGGCTGAGGCGGAAGGATCGCCGGAGCCCAGCAGGTCGAGGCTGCGGTGGCCGGGAGCGGCCACTGCACTCCAGTCTGGGCGACAGAGTGAGACTCCAACTCAAAAAAAAAAAAAGAATACACCTCCAATTTCCAACTTCACCTTATATAGTTTTGTGCACTACTGCTACATGACTTTCATGAGTACTTGATTTTAATGATTCCCAAACTGTGTGAGAAACAGTGTCTCTTCTCTGTCCTTTATATCCAGTAAACATATGGAATGACTTTTTCATAAAAATTCACTTTCTTTCTTTTTTTTTTTATAAACAACTGAAATTTATTTCTCATGGTTCAGAGGTTAGGAAGTCCAAGATCAAGGTGCTGACAGATTCAGCGTTGAGTGGGAGTTCACTTCCTGTTTCATAGGTGTCTGTCTTCTCATTGTGTGCTCACATGGTGAAAAGGGCTTTCTTGGGCCTCTTTTATAAGGACCTGTTTTATAACGTCACCTTCATGACGGAATCACCTCCCAAAGGCCCTACCTCCTAATACCATCATATTGGGAACTAGATTTCCACATATGAATTTGTTGGGGAGACGGAAAAATATGCAATCCATAGTAAGGGTTAATGGGTGAGATTGAAATGTAGTTGATTATTCAGTTGAGCCTCTGATAGTAAAGCCACCGCATTCTATGATTGTGGGAACACACATGGCCCATCAATAGGTGAGGTCATTCAAAGTGTCATCATCTGGACACAAAGCCATCTCTGAACACATGAATGAGCTTCTTCATCTCTTTACCGTGGGCATGCATCGTCAGGATGTGGGCAAGTCCATCCTTTGAAATCAGAGCACAGATACCTGCAGATGGCCAAAGGAATGACTCAGGGTCCAGGACCCCACATTTCTACATTTTTTGTAAAGACCCTGTTTATTTCCTTGTGCCTTCCCTCTAAAATTAATGAAATTTTTAAGATCTAGCCCTTCCTAGCTGCACTAGGGGAATACAGGGATTTTTGTCCACCAGGATCTGAATGTTAAAGGGAGAGTATTGCTTCGTGTAGTAAAACATGGTAGTAGAAGTTGGAACATACACTAAAGGGAAAGGTAGGCCTTGGGGTACGATGTGAAGTGTACTTGGTTCTAGCTTGCAGTACTTTTTAAGAAGTTTTACTCCCCAGAGGATGGACCTGATTTTAGTATAGGGTCTAGTTTCTCTTTATAGCTCTCCACCTCTGCTGCACCAGAGAATTTTTATTTTCAGATTTTATTCTCTGGACCTAGATGTTAGGTCCAGGATTTCCAGGAAGGGGTGTGCCCTCCTGGTCTCTTTTGCCTTTGAATTCCTGCTCCAAACTTCCTTCTCAATCTCCAACAGTTTTCTAAGTTTGCCTGGAGAATGCCCTGCCTTCAGAATTCCCCAAAGAATCATTTATAGCAGATGATAGCATATCTTGGAGCAGCACCAAGGAGCTGGAAACAACTTAAAATAAGTCCCCTTGCTGTGTCCTGTCCTGACCCAGAGACTCTGTGAGCTTTATAAAATGACTGTTGTTTTATGCCATAAATAAACAGACAGGAAGAATTCATCTCAAAGGGACTAGTTCTTTTTGCTTGAAAACTGATTAGTGAGCCATTTGGATATGACAGGAAGGATCCCAGTCAGTCTGCAGAAACGAGCTACAACAAAAAACTGGGTTGCTCAGTAAAGTGAACAGAATTTAGGAGTTGCCCTTTGGTTGCTAAATGATGAGAGGTGTAGTATAAGGCTGAAACTGGGAGTAGAGAGAATACAATACACTTTCAAATATCCAAACCTATTTTTTTCTTCTTTCTCCTTTCTCTTTCCTTCTTTACATCTCCTTTCTCTTCTTCTTTCCTCTCATTTCCTCTTTCCACATTCTCTTTCTCCTTTTCCAATTATATTGCCAAAAATTCTCCAATGCCAATTGAACCTACCTACACATCTGATCCACATTTGTCAAACCAATGTCAGAATTAAGATGACAACTTCAGTCTCATAACATTTTTTAGGAAGTTCATTAGCTTTTTTTCCTGAGATGACAGCTTTGTATTATCTTCTTTTTCTGCTTACACAAAACTCTATGTCTTCATCTGTAGTTAGAAAATCTTATTCATACTTGCACTTAAACACTACTCAATTAGAATTCATTATTCTTCCCATTGCCAAGAACAAAATTACATCTGGGCTTCTATTCAGCTTCAAAGGTACGGACTTTACTTTTGCTTTGATATAATCTGTGCTCACCTGTTCAAGGATGTCATTCCTTTAGTTTTTACCTTGTTAGCACCAAGTTCCTCCCCTGACCACACTTAAAATACTTATAAGATTGCAACTGTTACAATAACTTATCTAAAACTCTTGATTTTAAACATACTGCACATGTATTTATTTCTTTAACATGTTATTGAAATTACACTTTCCTAAGCCACCACTGTCCTTCTTATAAACATATTCATGGACATATTTCTGTGATCCTAGTAAACATACCCCAATCGACTTCTTTATATCACTCTACTGCCGTTTATCTCTTATGTCAATTTAAATTTTATTTCTTGTTTCCTCTTCCACTATATAACTTTAAATGTAAGACTTTCTATGGTTTAGACTTATTTTTTTAACTACACTCCCAAAGAGGCATTATTATTTTTACTGCTTTTAATACTATCTCTATTTTAAAAGCTCTAATTTTTGAACCCATGTACTTGATTTTCAATTACCTGCTTTCAACTACAGCACTTTTTGATATATACTCTTGTATATCTTATAGGCATATCTAAATTAAAATTTTCATTAGAAACTTGAAAATTTCCACCTTTCATATGTAAGGTACACACACACACTTATTTCAGGAGTTGCAGCTTAATTACTAGTGAAGACTATAGGAGTTATTAAATACAGAGACCAAAAAAAGCCTATTGATCTTCTCTCTAAAATACATCTCAATTTTTTCTCTTGTCTGAAAATTACCATTCCTCTTCTCTCTATTTTTCTATTTGAAAATACTCTCTTCCTCTCTTAAACCAGCAGCTGGGCTGAATTTAAAAAACACAAATCAGATATTGACATTCTTTTGCTAAAAGAGAGAAAAGAAAACAAAGATATATTTTCAACAAATTTATATATGTTGAGAAAGAAAAAAAAAAAAACACCAACAAACCCAGTATAAATAAGATGCTGCCTATCAATAAACCTCAACTCAGCATACTTCATTTCATGACTCGTCCTTTAAATTAAAGATTAACTTTGCTTTTATCAGTCTCCTATGCAATCATGTAAAAATGTGTTGAATCAATCCCCTGGATATGATTAAAATACCTTCTATCAAAGTGTAAGAAAAATTATTTTAGTATCTGAGGGATGTTTCTAAAAACAGTGGTTGCCAAAAACAATACAATGAATCATGGTGATAGGTGAATTCCATCACTGAAGCAGCAAAACCAATATATTTTCCGGAATGCCAGTGTTTTATCTGTAAATGAGTTGCAAAATGCTATTCAAATCAAATTATTACTCAAGAAATATTTTTTTCCTAAGTTTAAATGTCAAAACCTTTGTGGTTTCCACAGACTGACTAAAATATACATAAATAATTTTAGTATAAAATTTTATATAAAATTAAATTAAAATATATAAATATAAAGTAAAACCAGAAACTGAATGTGGATAGTAGTATTTGTGGCTTTTATTTATTTATTCTTTTTATTTATTTATTTTAAATATGTAGGATGCAATTCAGATTTAAGAATACAAGTGGTCATTGTCCAGGTAAAGTTTGGCCCTCCCTTTGGTCTCCCCTTCATCTAGTTTGAGATCAGATACCCTTATTGATGTCGTGTGTGCCCCCTTCCCTGGCAGTGTACTGCTACTGTCAAGCCCTTTCTTAGTGTACTATAGTAAACATTCAGTGTCCACTTGTGAGTGAGAACATGTGGTAGCCAGTTCTTTGTTTCTGTGATAGATCACTGAGTATGATAGACTCTAAATCCATCAAAGTTTCTGGGAAGTCCATAATTTTGTTCTTCTTTATGGCTGCATAGTATTCTATCATGTATGCACACCATATTTTCTTTTATTCACTCCAGTTTCCATGCGCAGCACTGTTAGTTCCATGTATTTTGCCACTGTAAATACTGCTGCATTAAACATGCATGTGCAGGTATCTTTTGTAGAGTCATGACTGTAAATCCCTGTAAATACATCTTCAAGATTATATGTCATTAAGTATTAATTAAATGCTATCAATTTTGTGTCAAATGTCAGGTAACAGAGATTCTACTATATTTTTTCTACTTTTACAAATCATAAATATTGTAGATAGCTTTAGCACAGATGGTTTCTCTTATATTCCTCCAGTAAGATTTAGGTAAATCAATACTTAATACTTTATTTTGAGAATGTAGCTTAAAAGGTACAGAGCAGGTAATGGGTGCACAATAAATATTTACTAAAGAAAGGACTGAACATCTATGATGTCTTCAAGTTTCTATCAAATGAGCTCATTTGTAGTTGGCAAATGACTCATGGCATGCTGTTTGCAACTCTTATAAGTATCATTTACTAATTATGATCAATAAGAATTTATATTGAAAAAATAATGAGAAGAAAATGACAGTTATTGAGTTCCTAACTAGTTTAAGTAGTAGTCTGTGCCTTCTAATATTTATGTGTCTTTATGCAGGCATCATAATTGTATTAAGTAGTAGAAAATCTAGGTAGTGAAAGAAAGAGGTTAACAAGTAAAAATATTCTACATAAAATCTTACAGTAAAACTATATGAATAACAACTTTAAATAAGATATACTTTGAGTAGTCAAATTATTATTTATAATAATTTAAAAATATGTGCTTTACCACTTAGGAAATTTTAAGAGAATGTAAGCAGTGTATAAGCACTGATAGAGAATATGATATAGATTTTTAAGTCCCTTTCTAACTATAATATTATATTATTTCATTGCTCCTGATTCAACAGTCAATGAGGAAAATGCAACTTAGCATTATAACAAATGAACTATAAGTTTTATTAAATTGACAGTAACTTTCTATTGAAAGTATTTTGAACAAAAAAAACTTGCTTTATATTACCATAAATAAATTCAAAAACTATCCCAGGTGACCCCCTGATGGCATATTTTTATTATTGTATTTCAACATTTCAATAACAAAATATTTTGTAGCAGTTATTTGGATCGAGTCCTTTGTAAGAATTATTCAATAGTAAAATGTAAAAAGAATCCAAATAAACACTCTGCTCTCTTGTCAAATCTATAATAAAATGCACATTATTTAGCTTACTTTTCTACTGTACCAGTTCAGTAGCAAATATAGCACCATATCTTCACTATACTGTTTTTTCTGTTCTTTCTGTTTATAATGATATTATCTCTGAAAAATGCTGAAGAAATAATAATATGCCATAATTTTATGGGCAAGAAGTTATCTTTAGTGAGTTTTTATTTATAATTATATTTTATTTTCAAGTTTATGTATATTTTCAAAATTTACTGATATTTTTGCATAATTTTTAAAACAACTTGAGTCTAACACAATGAAGAAAATGTTCTATAAATGATTTAATAAAAGCAGGTGATAAAAAATTCTACAGATTTTACTATTAGCAAGAAAATGTCATTTTGGTGTCTTAGCATACCACATTCCTCTTGTAGACAGCCAAAAGAAATTTTGCTCTGCCATCTGTCTACTTTAATATCCTACATTTTATGTCATCTGCTGTGCCTCAGTGATGATAAATTTTATCTCATAGTTCACTGGATAAAATTTTCATAAAAATTCGTATGATCACTCACGTCTTGCAATTCTTTCACGCAGTTTTGAGGTGGCAATTGAAATCCATTTAAAGTTCAAAGCAAGCTATAGATTTAGCAAAAACTTACAAAGTGAAGTACAATCTTCTGAATTTTTCAAAATGGTTAATAAATTAAAGGAACAGTAATAGAAAGCTTTTAAGACCTACATTTTAAAGTGAAATGCTGACTAATCATGTGTTATTAAAATAGTTAATATTAAAGAAAATAAAAGGATAGTATTTATTGTTAGATAGAAAATATTTTTTGTAAAATGAGACTTAAATGTTTCACTTTTTACATCAGTGACGAGATCTATAGTATAAACAGTTCTGTTCATTCAAAGCATAATAAGTCAATAACATTAACTTAAATAATTATTTTTTTTTCTTATTTATTTATAAAGATATGGGGTACAATTCAGGGTTAGGTATACAAACGCTGATTATGCAGGTACTGTTGGTGATGAGGTATGCCTCTCCCTCCCTTAACAGTTACCCTCAACTGCCAAAAATTATGTTCTTTAAATTCAAATTTGAATGGCAGCAGTCACCAGATTTACGAGAATACTGAAATGATGAAAGAGAAAACTCAAGATAAACTCACAACTTATTAGAAAACAACTAAGAAGAACAAATCACATATTTTATACAGAGAAACTTTGGCAGCAATTTAACAAAAGCAAATAGAAAAGATGAAAAAAGAAGAAGATATGGAGGAGAAGTTGAAAGAAGAGAAAAGAGAAAGAGGAGAAGAAGGGTAGAAGAAGAAAGAGGAGGGGAAAAAATTAGAAGGAGGAGGAAGAAAGGGTAGAAAGAAGGAGGACAGGATGAGAAAGGAAGGGGAACAAGGGAAACATTTATTGTATACAAAAACTATAATTTTTGCAATAATAAATTTTGTAGAATGGCTGAAATGTACGCTAAAATTTCTCAGAGGATGGAGCAAATTTACAAAAGTGTAGGCATGGGTAGGGAGGAAATTATCAAAGAAATAATAGCACTGAAGAAAATTTAAGATTGTAAATAATTGAAACTATACGATGCCAATGAAGTTGAAGGAAGAGGATACCAATTTAGATACTCAGAACAATTATCATTTTGAAGAAAGAATAAAAATAAACAAAAGGGCTCTATAAGTGGTTATTAAATAGAAATGTAGCCGGTTCAGTGGCTCATCCTGTAATCCCGAACCTTTGGGAGGCTGAGGTGAATGGATTGCCTGAGCCTGCGGGTTCGAGACCCGCCTGGGCAGCGAGACCTCATCTCTACAATAAATCAAAAAATCAGCCGGACGTGGTAGCACACGCCTGTAATTCCGGCTACTCGGAAGGCTGAGGTGGAAGGATCGCTGAAGCCCAGCATGTAAGGCTGCGGTGGCTGGGAGCGGCCACTGCACTCCAGTATGGTTGACCAAGTGAGACTCCAACTCAAAAAAAAAAAAAAAAAGAAATGTTATGGTCTGTACAATAAGGTTATGCAAGCAATTCTGAATAGAAGAAAATGATCTCCCTTTGGAAAAACCCAACTGCATAAACAGAGTAAAGCAATGAATAGGATGCATGAGAGGGTATAATTATGTAGGCAAATTATCATTTTGACATAAAGAAAAAGTAATTCATCCAGGAAAATAATCTATTATTTTATACACTACATGATTAAAATCTAAAGTTGACTCTAATGTCATATGGATTTTAATAACTAATAGAAAAAATTCAGTAGACTAATAGTGGCTATAAATAGCACAGCAAACTTAATGTTTTACAATGCCTTCGCAAATATTTGCCTAAGCAATACACTTTAACAACTGTTTTGTTTTTATTTTAGCACTTAGGATTCACCAGTAGAAAAATAAATGCTTAAATAAGAAAAGGATGTTGATTCTAAAATATTAGAACAAGTGGAAAGAATCAAATTCAAAAATAGCGTAAGAACACTGAAAAATCTTTTTTTCTGCTTGAGAAATATTGAAATGGTGTATAAAGTTAATAAATAAATTTATTGATAAATAAATGCACACCTTAAAGTTTTGGGTGTCATCTTATAAATCTAAACCAGAAATGGCTAACAATATTTGTATCGAAAAGGAGAGGAAAAGCCAGGCTTGGTAGCTCAGCCTGTAATCCCAACTTTAGTAGGCTGAGGTGAATGGATTGCCTGAGCCCGCGGACTCAAGACCCTTCTTGTTAACTTGGCGAGACCTCATCTCTACAATAAATCAAAAATTAGCCACCGTGGTAGCGTGCAACTGTAGTTCCAGCTACTTGGAAGACTGAGACTTAAGGATCTTCAGAATCCAGCAGGTGGGATGAGAATGTTATAAAATACAAACAAGTCTACAGTGGTCTGGAGTGCCAACGCACTCCATTCTGAGTGACAGAGTGAGACTCCAACTCAAAAAAAAGAGAAGAAGGTGATTGAGATTACATGTTCTAGTCTACTTAATTTTGTATTCATTTTTTTAAATTCAAAAACTATATTTGCACTCTCAAATAATTAATAACATTAAGACATACTCGGCATTGTGGCTATATAAATCGATATAAATCTTGAAGTCTTATCTTAAAAAATTACTCAATTGTGTGGCACAGTGCTAAATAAATGACAAGTGATTATTCTTGGAATATGATATGGAATATCAACAAGAGGCTTACAGTAATCTTAAATAAACTATACAAAAGAGATACTGTAAAATATGATATGTGATCTTAAATATACATACTTAGCTTAATTTGCCTTTAAACTATGAAATGTAACTGTATTTCATTTCTATTACATAAACAGGTTAATTCGTCATCATATGTATGCCATTTTAGTATTATTCATTCATAAAGATTTTAATAATTTTAATATTAAGCATTCCATGTCATTTTTTAAAAATTACGTTTTAAAAAATATGTATGCATTCAGGGTGCACTGTTTAATTAAATGCTTCTTTAATATGACAGATTGGTTCACAATATTGTTTGTCATTAAAAAGGAAATATAAAGGAATTATAATGATGATAGAACAAATAATGGCTCAGCATGACAACATTAAAAATTGAATACAAAACATTATCAGCATTAAACATTATATTTCCATTATTAAACCTAATATTGGCAAAACAATTATAGCAAGAGTATTTTAAAAAGAAATATGCTGTCAATTAGAGTTTGATTAGTTTTATGGTATAGATTGTGTTGATTTTGTAGGTTTGATATAATCAAAGTTCTATAAAAATTGTAGGCCTATGAAGAATCTTGGACTTTTTTTAATCACATAGTTTATTAGTATTACAAAATATGTCTATAAAAACAGAGTTGCAGTTATTCTGTTTATCTCATTTTTGAAAATCACTGGCCTAACTTTTGGTAAAAAAGCTCTAAAAACAAAGACCAATTAAAAATAACTGGGATGAGAATATTGTAAAACACAAACAACTTTTATGCTATGTTAAATGATTTACTTTTATACCTTTGGTAATATTAAAAGTTAGTTTTGTTTGGGGGGGAGTTAAGGAATATATGTTTTCTTCTCTTAACTTGACAAATATAGCTTTAGAATACCTGGAAGCATGATAACAAATGTGTAATTCTTTTTAAAAAATATTTGCTTATTATAGATTTGTGGACTACAAGTGAGGTTTTACTACATAAGTAGGCTGCATGCAGGTGAGGTTTGGGCTTCTGGGTGGCTCTCACTCAGAGAATAATATGAGCATAATTGGAATTTGGAGTATAATGTTTTCATATGTATCAGCACAATACATTATTTGTAATTCTTATTAAAAATATGAATTGTTAGACTTCTTCAGCACTCATTTTTCTTGGCTGTAGAGCCTTGAGTTCAATAACATTTATGTACATATGGTATGCACAAGTAAATCACATACATATCTAGATATCCATTTTATATTTAAGCCATTTTGCTATTGTCATCAAGGATCTACTGCTCAGAATGACATCCTGGTAGAAGAACCACCATAATTTATTGGAATTGGCTATATTATATACAGGAAATAATTTATGCTGCAGAATTATAGAAAGAAGTTTAAAACAAAATAACACATATCAACTTTTTTGCCCCAAATTTCTGTATTAATATAAAGTTATGCATCTCTCCTTACACAAAATTCTCAGTGTTTGGAGAACTTGTTGCTTCGTATTCTTGAGATGAAATTTGAATAATATTTCACTTTGAACTAAAAACACACCTTTATTTCTGACTAAATTCACTAACAAAGGGAACTTTTGTTGTGGTCTGTACTATACATGCTTCTGAAATCAAGAGCTAATAGGGAAGATTTGGAATGTTCCCAACACAAACAAATGACAATGTTTAAAGTGATGAATATAAGCCGGGCTCGGTGGCTCAACCTATAATCCCACGCTTTGGGAGGCTGAGGTGAGTGGATTGCCTAATCCTGTGGGTTCGAGACCCGCATGGACAACGTGGCAAGACCTCATCTCTACAATAAATAAAAAATTAGCCGGGCGTGGTAGCGCATGACTGTAATTCCAGCTACTCGGAAGGCTGAGGCAGAAAGATTGCCGGAGCCCAGCAGGTCAAGGCTGTGGTGGCCAAGAGTGGCCACTGCACTCCAGTCTGGGTGACAGAGTAAGACTCCAACTAAAAAAACAAAAAAGTGTTGAATATCCCAATTATTCTGATTTCATCACTGAGCATTTTACACTAGTGCTTTTTTCATGTGGAGGAGACATCATTGTGTCCTTTTACTTGAGTCACCATCTGTTTGTCCTTTCACCCAAATACCATTTGCTCTTCTGCCAGGAACCGACACATACACTTTCCGTCTGAGACATATTCTCATCAAGCAATCCAGATTATCTTTCCTATGACATTTCCTCCTACACCACCGGCATGTAAGTGCTTATATTTGGATTCCAGGAATGGAAAAGATCAATTAGGAAAAGAGTATTGCTTCCCATTAGACTTAAGAATAGGAAAAGAGAAAATTGGTAATAGGGAAGTTTTGAAGCTAAAATTATATGCTTATTCTTGAGGGTTATAATCTTCTCTATAAATTAAGTGTAAAGGAGAAAAGGTAGCTTAGGGTTGTAAGATTTAATGACTGTACTTCAGAGTACTCTCAGGATTCAGATAGAAAATTGATAAACTGCAGATAATTAGGTTTTGCCATGAGGACTTTTAAAAATGAAAGATAGCTACTGTAGAGCAATTACATAAAACAATGAGAACTGATTAAAACAAAATTGACTGGGATATGATAATAAAGTGCTCAATTATCATATTGAAATTTAAAGTTGACCTGGAAGATAATATGTAAGACCCCAAAAGATGTAAGTGTAAGAGATATACAAGAAAGTGGTGAGCATACAAATAACTAAAAATGAAAACATAATCTAAAGTAATTTTTGCTACTAATTTTACTATCATCAGAATATTATATATATTTTCTCAGCAGTTCTTCAGGACTGCTTTCCAAGTATTTGTAAAGTTTCTTGTTTTTTTTTTTAAATAGCAGTCCCTGACTGAATATTTTTAGATTTGAGCAATCCAAATGCACCATGATATGGTTTTGACAGAACAAGTCTACTAAAAGATGATTACGGTTTCAAATAAAGAACTATGAAACAAAAAACAGTGAAAGCTTACTTGATAAATGTATGTAGCTTCCATCTTACATTCAGCTCAAAAAGTGTGACTTGTCTTCTCTTTTGTAATCTACTAAAAGTATAATTGTCAAAACTAAGGAAAAGATATGACAGATTTATCCACACAGACCCTAGATGCATAGTTATAAAGGCAACATTGGAGTTCTGTTATTCTCACATGTGATTATATATTCACCTAATAGGTTAGAGTTAAAACACTTCTATTGAAAAAATAACACTGTATTTGAAACACATATCTAGAAAATCATTTTTGGAACCCTTCAACATTGTTTTTCCACAACAGAAACAAAAAAATCTTTTTTTTTTTAATACTCTACCTTTCTACAAACATAGAAAGAAAACATTCTACTATGAGCCACTTTAATGAATTTTCAACAAAGGGAGCTTCAGGGGCAGCCTGTTTATGCCTCATAATTAGTAGCATGCTGTAAACTTTTTATAATTGGCTTTTAAAAATTACCTATTATACATAATTTTATTTTTTAGATATAGGAGACATGAGGCACACAATTTACAAATGATAATAAAACATGCAATATTTTTATTGTGAATTCCGATTAATCAATTAGCTGTCTTAGATGGCTTCTATTGCTTTTTGCCAAATGCTAACCAAACTATGGATGCATATTATAAATTAGAACAGTTCCAACATGTGTAGTGGTTGATAACTTTCTTTAACATTAAGGAGTAAGACAAAAGTGAAACTATTAAGACACACACTTGGGCTACATTTATTTTTTAATGGCATCAGCAACTTTTTTCTAAAATTGCATTAGTAGTTTTCAAAAACTGGAAGACTAGTTTCTCAGTTTTTGTGTTATGATGTAATAGCTACAGGTGTGTCACATTATTAAATTACATTTGCGTTGTTAATATTTTACCTTTACTTTCTTAAGTCTAGACAAGATTTAAGTATTAAATTACATCTCTATTCCTAGCTTTTTCTGAGTTTTGTGTTTTAAAGACTTACTATGAGCAACTGAAGCTACCAGTATATTGTCATTAAAAAAAGTTTTAACACTGTGCCATAAAGTAACATTATATAATATTTCTACTTGACAGGCATATGACAATAAATAACCTCAAGTGCATAGAAAATGGCAAAACTTTCTTAAACATATTATGCAGTAAGTTTTTAGAATTATTGCCTGTGTTTTTCATATCATGTGTTCAGTTATAAAATATATACCTTACTTTTTAATAATGACTGTTTAACAACTGACTCATGAAAATTAAACTATTGTCTATTTTGGGATAATCAAAGCCAGCAACAGCACTGTTGAGAGAAAATATAATTACTTGTGCTTATTTGTTCATTTGTTTATTTATTTTAGTGGTGAGTTCAGGGTTTTCTCTTACTGGATGACTTGAAAAGAGGTAAACGGCAACTAAGATCTGTATGTATACCAATCTCAAAACATCTGAGTCTCATGGACATTTTATAATTCACTAGCTTGATGCATGTCCACATTTATCACATTGAGCTCAGTTTCATATACACATGAACTACTATTTTATTGCTCCCTTTTAAAAACATTCTTCTGTCGTTGATCTTCTGAACAATCTTTGTATTTTTGATACTTGAAAAGAGGTTGTGAATGAGCTGTGCATGATTCTTCCTGAGTGCATTATTATTTAGCAGTGATTTTAAAATAATAATGGCATTAAACTAATGGTGTGTCTTGCAATCAATGGCTTTTTATGTAATGCACAAAAAAGTCTATGCTACATGCTTTGTTTTACTGGTACTTTTCACGTATTTACTTTCAGTTACTTCCAGTCCTCTGTGCTGCTCTTTTTTAAAACAGGTATGTCTCAAGCGGCTCCTGCATAAAGTGGGTACTTTTATACAGAGGAGAAAAATTCCTATATTATGTCTGTCGGTGGACTCTGCTTTCCTGGCACTTAAGGGATTTTGACCCATTGTATTCCCAGTATGCTGCTACCATATGATGTCAAAGCCAAATTCTCTCTTTCTCTTTCATTTTTATTTTAGAAAAACAGTGGGAAAATTTTGGTTTAGTGAGACACTTTTTTCCTACTGTCAAATTAAAACCTGGAAGTGTTTAATTATATTTATTTCCACTACAGTACTTATTACTTTACTTTTTTTACTTTATCTGATTTTTTCTAAAGCTTTTCCTAGCAATCTCTTCATTTACATGCTTAAATTTATTATTTGTTTTGCCTTATGTGAGTTTTAATAAATAAATGCACCCATGTATGTAAATTTCAGTTTGCATCCCACAATGTATGAGTTTCAGTTTTTATTTATTGATAAACATTTTATAATTTCACTTTTCTTCAAGAGGTATTAAAATGATATTTCACAGGTCCCACATGTAGAATTTTTAATGATAGCCACTTTTAACAGATAAAGTGGGAGTTTTTCACATTTATTGTGATTACTGTTAGCCTTAGAGACACCATAATAAATGATTTTTGTCACTTTGCTAGCTACCCTAGGATGAAAAATTACCAACTAGGTCAAAACTACAAAACACCCTGGCATATTTAACTAGCCGCAAGCCTTCCTCCCACCTTATTTAACCACAGGTCTTAGATACCCTCTAGCGACGCCAAGTGCAAAATTTGCCCCTCAAGCCCTATAACTGCCCTAGCCTGTGAATGGCAATGGGTTTCAGTCTGATCTAGAGTCCCCTTAAACAGATTCCTTCCTGAAATAAACCTGTTACTGCTGAGCAGCCTGTTCTGTCTCTCGTTTCTTTCTCTTAACTGCTCGTTTTCTTAACCTAACAATTACTACCTTACTTTGATAAATTTCTACCATCTCATTCTAGATTTTCTATTTGACTTTATTTTTTAATTTTTTGCTTTTTCTCTTGTCCTTACTTTCATTGGATTTTTATAAAATTTATATATTCAAGCCGGGCTCGGTGGCTCAGCCTGTAATGCCGCACCTTTGGGAGGCTGAGGTGAGTGGATTGCCTGAACCCGTGGGTTCAAGACCCGCCTGGGAAACTTGGCGAGACCTCATCTCTACAATAAATCAAAATGAGCCGGGTGTGGTAGCGCGCGCCTGTAGTTCCAGCTACTTGGAAGGCTGAGGTGGAAGGATTCCCGGAGCCCAGCAGGTCGAGGCTGCGGTGGCTGGGAGCGGCCACTGCACTCCAGTCTGGGCGACAGAGTGAGACTCTAACTCAAAAAAAAAAAAAAAAAAAAAAATTTATATATTCAAGTCATCTTCTTATACTTGTTTATTAGACCTAGATGCTATTTCTTTTTTTTACTTTTATTTTTAAAATTTGAAATAGCAAATCAGAAATTGAATAAACATTATACTCAGTTGTTGCATTTCTGTTGGCAGTTAAATTTATGTAAATGGCAAATTTATTCATATCTTGTATTGTTATATAAACTCAGTTTAACCTATGAATTGAATTACTTTTCAAATTGTCAGACTGTCTCCAATATTTAAACCTATTTAAAAATTATATTTCCCTCTTTTTTTGCATCTAAGTAATACTTAGTAATTAACTACTTTATTGTTTTAGCATTTCTATGGTTAAAATTTTGAGTGTATATATATATACAATGTTGATATCAAAATAATGATTTTGTATTTGTATTAATCTGAGTGCTAAAAAGGTTTTTCTTTATATGTATACTCATTGGACCAATTATAGTACTCCTTCAGTTCTATGCATATTTGTTAGCATTTCTTGTCAAAACAATATTTGTTTATATTGGTGATGGTGGTATTGATAGTGAATTTTTATTTTTTTATTTTTTTGAGTTGGAGTCTCACTCTGTCGCCCAGACTGGAGTGCAGTAGCCGCTCCCGACCACCGCAACCTCGACCTGCTGGGCTCCGGCGATCCTTCCGCCTCAGCCTTCCGAGTAGCTGGAACTACAGGCATGCACTACTACGCCCAGCTGATTTTTTGATTTATTGTAGAGATGAGGTCTCGCCGCCCAGGCGGGCCTCGAACCCACGGGCTCAGGCAATCCACTCACCTCAGCCTCCCAAAGGCGCGGGATTATAGGCTGAGCCACCAAGCCTGGCTGATAGTGAATTTTTTTGGCATATATTCTGTCATCTTTCTCAGATAGTATTTAGATATTGATCAAAACTATTTGCAGTATGCCACTTGTGTTAATTTTATCTGTAATCTTATTTGAGTAAAAATTATTGTTTTCCTTAATTTAAAAAAATAACATTGAGAATTCCCTAATAAGTTTTGCTTCTTTGAATTTATTTTAATTTTACTTCAAATAAATAATTTATAGTTCTCATATTTGTGATATTAATCCGCTATAGGGACCTTTGTATGTGGTCTAAAGAAGGGATACGACCTACATTTCTCTACTGATCTATATTTTCCAAATTACCTAAAAATATGCATAATATTTCCATGAGTTTCTGACTCCAAATTTATTTCTGAGTTTTCTATTTGATTCAATTGATGTATATGTTCTACAAAATTAAATTACGTGTTTGTTTTTACTATGACCTTGGAACATGCTTTAAATTTGCAAGGACAAGATAATCCTTCACTATTTGGGGTCAAAGTTATATTAAACTTGAATTTCTGCAATCATATTCTCATATAGTATTAGAATCTATTTGAAATTATATAGGAGAGATTTTAATTAGAATTGTACCATATTCATTATTGATATTGATATTTTATAATATTATATTATTATATTGCAATGAATCTAATAAAATATTATCTCATTCTACCATTAGCATAATCAATATCTTCATTTATTTTGGTCATTTCAATTTTTCTAATCTAAAATTCATGTTTCTCATACAATTACTAGACTTTGTCTTTATGTCAGTTCTTAAATATTTTATGGTGATTTTTTTCAATTGTGAATAAAGTATTTTTCCATTATATGTGTTACTGTGAAAGAAAAATACTACTATTTTTATATCAACCATATATAAGTTGAGATTTTTTATTTTTAAAAATTTGATTGTTATATTTCCATTTATAATAACATAGCATCTGCAAAGAAAATAGGCTTATCGCTCCTATTTTAAAACTTGTCCCTCTTGTTTCTGTTTACTTTTATTGCATTGGTTATATTCATGACCACTGAACAATAGCATTCATCTCTTGCTATTTAACAAAAAATAAAGTGAATCTAACCTTTGCCCACTGAATATCTTTTATTAGCTGTATTTAATGGATAGCCTGTATAAGTGAGAAAATTTCTTACTATTATTTGGGTGAATTTTGTCATAAGAAAGATATTGTGAAATATCAAATTATATATCAGCTCACTATTGAACTACCCCTACATCTCTGGCTTAAAACCTTCATTTTATTGATTAATGGTTATCTAATATTTATTATTTGTAGATTTTTTTTGGAAAGAGATTAGCTGTTTTTAAAGGTTTCTTTTTAATTGTAGTATTTTGCTGTTTTATTCCAAGTCAAAGTTGGATATATATGTTTTGTTTTGTTTTGATCATCTGTGTGAATCTGAGTATTTTTGCCTTTCATAGATTCTAGAAAATATCCCTTTAAATATTGATTTTCCTCTATTTGTTATATTCTCTCTTTCTATACATAATTTATTCATTTTGTCTTTCTTAATGAATTTTTATTATCTTTCATACATTCCATTTACTTCTCTTTAGCAAATTTTATGTATGATTTCCTCAAATTTATTTTTATCTTAAAACTTTATTTTATTTTATTTTTATTTATTTTTTTATTTTTTGAGTTGGAGTCTCACTCTGTCGCCCAGACTGGAGTGCAGTGGCCGCTTCCGGCCACCACAGCCTTGCCTACTGGGCTCCGGCGATCCTTCCGCCTCTGCCTTCCGAGTAGCCGGAATTACAGGCATGCGCTACCACGCCCGGCTGATTTTTTTTTTGATTTATTGTAGAGATGAGGTCTCGCTGCCCAGGCGGGTCTCAAACCCGCAGGCTCAGGCAATCCACTCACCTCAGCCTCCCAAAGGCGCAGGATTACAGGCTAAGCCACCGAGCCCGGCTAAAACTTTATTTTAATACTTGTCTAGTCATGTACATTATTCTGTTGAGTTCTGGTTAAAATATCTATTATTTTTCGTTAATAAAAGTTACATTTAGCTCTCTTCCATCAGTGCTTTGCCTCTTAGATGTTCTATAATTTATTTGTTTTGTCTTCAAAAAATTCTAAACATATTTATGCTTACTAAATATATTTTTTAAAACTTTTATATTTTTATCTTAAAAATGTGGGGTACAACCCAGGGTTAGGTATACAAATGTTCATTATGCAGGTTCCCTTGTTAATAAGGTGTGCCCTCCTCCCCCAGGGAGATTGCCACTACTGCCAATCCCGCTTCCTTGCCCACCTCCCTGCAGTTTCCTGCTGCTGCCAATTATTTTCTTATAGTATTATGATAATAGTTCAAGGTCCGCTTATGAGTGAGAACGTGTGATACTTAGTTATTTGTTTCTGTGATACTTCACTTAGTATTATAGACCCGAAGTCCATCCTGGTTGCTGTGAAGTTCATAATTTTCTTCTTCCTTATGGCTGCATAATATTCCATCATGTATATGTACCACATTTTCTTTTAATCCAGTTCTCTTTTGATGGGCAGCATGGTTTGTTCCATGTTCTTGCTACTGTGAACAATGCTGCAATAAACATACATGTGCAGGTATCTTTTTTATAGCATCCCTTCTTCAAGAAAACCCCTGGACACCTAGGCATAGAAGGAATCTTCCTCAAACAATGAGTTATGTATGATAAACCTGAAGCCAACATTTTATTCAATGTGTAGAAGCTGTAAGCATTCTCCCTAAGAACTGGAACAAAACAATAATGTACACTCTCACTCTTCCTGTTCAACATAGTGCTGAAGGTACTAGAGGGAACAATCAGGCAAGAGAAAGAAATCAGATATATGCAATTATATATGCAATTAGGAAAACAGTAAGTTAAGCATTCCTCTCTGTAGATAATATAATTCTATACCTAAAAAACCCTAGAGAGTCTGTCAAAAGACTTCTCGCACTGATTAAATAACTTTGATAAAGTCTCGGGTTTCAAAATCAATGTGCAAAAGACAGTTGCATTTCTATTCACCAGCAACAAGCAGGCAGAGAACCAAATTAAAAAAAAAAACAAAACAATACAAAACACAATCTCATTCACAATAGTCACAAAAAAAGAAAGAAAGAAATACCTTGACATCCATATAACCAGAGAAATGAAAGACCTTTGCACAAGATCTGCAAAATGCTACTGAAAGTAATCAAGAATGTCACAAACAAATGAAAAAACATCTCATGCTTATGGATTGGAGGAATCAATATTGTCAAGATGTCCATCCTACCCAAGACAATCTGCAGATTCAAGGCAATAACCATCAAATTACCAACTTCATTTTTCACAGACTTGGAAATGACAATGCAGAAATTCATATGGAAACAAAAAAAGAACATGAATAGCCAAAATCGTCCTCAGCAAAAGGAACAAAGTGGGGAGTATCACACTTTCAGACTTCAAACTTTATTACAATGCTACAGTAACCAAGACACCATCCAACATTTTTTATTCTAAGCATTCATTTCCTATATAAATGTATAGTATTATAATTGTTAACCATTACCCATGTGGGACACAAATTTATCAGTTAGAATACAGTTCTACATAAAGTTTTTATTTGGCATTAGTTTTACTCAAAAAAATGACTTTACTCATTTTTAAAGTTACTTAGAGCAGTCAGCACCTAATTTTCTTGTTGCATAGGTTCATGTATCCACTACTAAAGTATATTTCAATTAGTTTTATCTCTAAGAATGTGTTGATTTTTATTTACACTCAATGCTTTATAATCAACTCAGTGTTTCTCTTGTTCAAGAATTATGGTTTACTTTTTGGGAGGACTGGTATTTTGCTACTAAGTTCTGAAAACAATCTAGACACCGTTTTTGTGTTTTTTGGGTTGTTTTCCCATGATTTTATGCACCAGAAAAATCTATTGCTCTTTTCTCTTTTTTATTAAATATTAATTTACCTCTTTACCACATTAGTATCCATTCATTCCTTTATTAACCATTCAGCAAATATCTATTCACTATCAGATACCAGATACTTTAAAAAGTACTTTGTATACAACATATATATTTGCAATATCTATATCTATTCTATTTAGTGAGTTTACATTTTTTATGAGAAAGACAAAAACTAAATATAGAAAATACTGCAAAATGTCATATAATGGTAAAATTAATGTTGAAAAAATAGAACAAAGTAAGAAAATAAAAAGTGATAAAGGCAGCTAATGTGTTAGATACCATAATAAGGCAAGTCTTGAGTAGGTAATATTTGATAGAATAATTTATTCTAACATTTGCATTACTCTTAAGTGGAAGAATCAGCAGGAACAAATGTTCTTAGGTAAAATCATGTTGAGTACTTTTAAGAAATCACAAGTAATATATATTCTGAAGCACAGAAAGACAGATGGAATCTTGTTTTACAAGATGGAATTAGTTAAGACCTTCTAGTTGTTTAGAATGTTTTTTATCTTTGCTAAATTTCTCATTCTGTTTATGTATTATTTGTCAGATTTTGTTGAGTCATCTATCTGTTCTCTTGTAGCCTGCTTAGCTTCCTTATGATATTTAATATGAATTCTTTGTCAGGCAATTTGTAGATATCCAGTTTTGGAGGTCAGTTACAGAAGAATTATTGTGTTCCTTTGATGGCAATATTTTTAAAAATGCTTTTTCAAGTTCCTTGAAACCATGCATTGCTGTCTTCACATTTGCCAAAACAATCTCCTCCTCTAGTCATTGGGAGATAAAAACTTCAGCAGTTCGCTCAGCTAAAGATTTTATGGCTCTCTCAGAACTTTCCTATGATTATACTCACCCCACATCTCTTGTTCTCTATTGAGGAAGAATTTTTAAGATTTTTATGCCCTCTCTTGACTCTGCAAAGCTTGACTGAATGCTCTGTTTGTTTTCTGAAGGGCAATGCCCAGAAATGCTCAAATTTGCGTGCCTTTTCCCCACCCTGGAGAGGTGAATTGGCTGTCTGAGCATGCTTACAAGTCATTTGTAAAGGCTCACATTTACTGTCCACAGGTGTGTGCTTGGAAAGTGACCACAGAAAATGAGTTAATGTGAGTCACATAGAAGATCAGGGGTCCCCATGGGACACTCGGGGTTTCTGTATACAGAGTATCCCAAGCAGCTTGTGGTCAGCTTCCTAACGGAGACTGCAAAATAAGTAGTAGGATCTGTGGACCTTTGTTTAAATCTTAGTCCTGGTTGCTGGAAGTCCCCACCATTTCCCTGCTCCTAACTTTTCCCATCCACTTAGTTGTTCTGATCATCTCAATATTTTCAATGGGGTGATAAAATGCGAGACTCTTGGCAGTATCCCTCACAGCTGAGGAAGGCAAGTGCTTACTCACTACATTCTTACTTTCTCCATTTGAGAAATTATAAGTCCAGGGAGTCTTTCTTGAACCTTGCTGCCTTGGGGGAGAGATGACAAGGGTAAAGTGAATCTGTTCTCCACCTATCCAATGCATCTATTCTCTGACTTTTTTGTTCTAACAGTGTCTAAGAATTTTTCCACTAGTCTCCTGAACTCACACAAATATACTCTTATCCATGGGTGGCTTACAAAACTAATGTTTTTGTAGGTAGATGATGATACAAAACACCTACTGTCTTGCTGACATCATTCCCTGTATCATTAATATTCTTATGTCAAAATAATACAACTAGCATACTTACTACTATAAAAGGTCTGAGTAAATCAATACATAGTGAAAGAAGTCGAAGGCAGCAGGTTTTGCTGGAAAAAACAAAGCACTTTGGAGTCAGAGTTAGCACAGCCATTGACTTACTAGCAAGCAATATTGGCCTGTTTACCTAAACTTCCAAAACCTCAGTAGATACTGTTTGTGGCAAAGTATGCTGCATGTAGGTGGTATAATAATATATAGAAACCATAAACAAAAATATGCCTATGCTCAATAGATAGTAGCTCCTATGCTAAAATTAATGTTACACTATGATATCACATATTAAATAAGATAAATATTGTATGCTAAATCTAAAAATGTTGGAATATTATACTAAAGTATTTTTAAACAATAACAGCAAAAAATTGAACAAAACAGTTAATGAAAAACTGCAAGGTTATAAAATCTGAAAATTTTTGTAAAGTTGAATTTTAAAGTAAATAAACTGTTATTTCAGGCTCTTGATATGTTCGTCATATACTCTATAAAGTAAACTCAACAAGTTATACATTTGTTAATTCAAACTTTATTCTAAACTATTCAAGAACTTAAAATATAATTCAAGTCAATTATGCTGACCATGTACTGTAATATAATACCAAGAGATTTTCAATTATATATTACATCACCTTTGGGACATACATATATTACTTAGCAGATCTTAGGCATCCTTTGGAGCCTTTAGTAATTTTTTTTTTATTCGAATGAAAACAAACAACTAATTGACAGGAATGATATGCTATAATGTGTCAATAACTTTAAAAAGTCAATTTTCTCAGAAGACTGATTTTCTAAATGAGAAAAAGCTATATTAATATTGTGTAACTTCTCCAAGTATTAAAAATTGACCAGAATAGATAATCATCTGGCAACATGCCTGATGCTTCATGAATTTCTACTTAGGCTGTATATCAAGTGAATTTAGAAGTGTGAGTAAAATGTTTATTCTGGGATTTCCGAACCACTGTGGCACTTAATAATTAATTGGTGTTGACAAAATGTGTGTCAGAAAAACAAAAAACAGAACAGATATCTTTTGTTTAAATCCCAGTCCCATTAAATCTTTCAGACAGATCTTCCTTTGCGGAAAATTTATAAATCCCATGTTTCCTTTTAAAACAGTAGGTGTCCCTTATATGAGCCATAACTCTAACATAATTGGCTCTTCTAGGATTCATTCCAAATTTTCTACAATAGGTATAATTTTTCAAGAGCACATCTGCCATAAGTTTAAAAAAATCTGAGAAAATTAAACAAGAGAACTAAATCATGTGATTTACACTGTGGAAATTATTTGAATACATAATCTTTAACACATGGTGTATGTGAGGTGGAGGGCCGTGGCAGTGGTGTATTATTTTCTATTTTCATCCATTTCGAAAATAATGAAAACTGGATAATTTATACTAGTCTTTTTCTTATTTTTATGCAAACTTATGATGACATAGGTAGCTCTGAATGTGAATTCCGTACAGTATGAAGTCACTGTTTTTGATATAGTTTAACACAACTACTCTTTGAAACCTTTAATATAAAATAATATAAATTTCAAACAGTTTTATTAAAATGTAGCAAATGCCTCAAAATTACATAATTCAGTGCTTAGTATTCACTGGATTGAGTCATGTACTACTTACTATTATTCTTCCATCATCATTATGTTGTTATAATCATTTGTGGGCTTGCATTTTTCCACAATAGTGTAATTTCAAGAAAGAAAAAAACCAAACATTCTCAATTCAGTTTAAAAATGTAATTTCAAGTCTTTAAAATAATTAGTTACTCAAACATACTTATTAAACTGCTGTTATAAAACAACCACAGGAATACATGAACCTTGCACTGATACAAAAAAGAGTCTGATGTAGCCAATACATATCCAAAATGAAGTAAATACAAACTACCATATGTGTAAGTAGGTGAGTGTCTTGAGGCGAGCCCCACTTTGTCAGGCTTGGTGGCTCAGCCTGTAATCCCGCAACTTTGGGAGGCTAAGGTGAGTGGATTGCCTGAGCCCACAGTTTTGAGACCTGCCTGGGCAACTTCGTGAGACCTCATCTCTATAATAAATAAATAAATAATTAGCCAGGCATGGTAGTGCATGCCTGTAGTTCCAGCTACTTGGAAGGCTGAGGTGGAAGGATCACTAGAGCCCAGCAGGTCAGGGCAGTGGTGACCGGGAGTGGCCACTGCACTCCAGTCTAGGTGACAAAGTGAGACTCCAACTCAAAGAAAAAAAAAAAGGATAGCATTTGATCTGGGACCCTAAAAAAATAACAAGAAATAGATATTTTTAAAATGGAAATAGATGGGAATATTAAAAGTACATTCTCATCCTGAGACATGAAGAAAATTGAAATTGAAAGTCATTGTCCAAAGCATGGCAGACAGGAGGTATACATGAACAAGCTGGCTAGAAAATGCAAGAATTTACATGGAATAGGAGAACATGGGTTACCGAAAGAGCATTTTCCTTTTTGCAAATTTAAAACATAATACAACACAGAGTTTTCAAATATAGCTAGTCTATTTAAAAATTAAAGTAAACAGATTGCTGACAGAGAATATCTAAATATCTGTGTGTTTTACTTGGTCTATAGCACAGATTAAGTCTATAGCACAGATTAAGTCTAATGGCTCTTTGCTGATTCTGTCTAAATGATCTGTCCAATGCTGAAATTGGGTGTTTAAGTCCCTAACAATTTTTATATTGGATTTTAACTTTATTATCCTCTTGCTGAATTGATTCAGTATATATAATATAATATATAATTCCAGTATATATATAATATATTGTATATATAATATAATGCTCTTTGTCACTTTTTTATGTTTTGAGTTAAAATATATTTCGACTTATATAAATATAACCACTCCCAAATACTTTCTGTTTTCTTTGCATGGAATATTTTGTTCATACATTCTCTTTTAGTTTATGTGTGTATTTAGAGGCGAAGTGTGTTTCTAGTAGAATACATTTGTTTGGGTGTTATTTTCTGTCCACTCAGCCAAGTTTTAACTTTTTTTTTTTTTTTTTTTGAGTTGGAGTCTCACTCTGTCCCCAGACTGGAGTGCAGTGGCTGCTTCCAGCCACTGCAGCCTCGCCTGCTGTGCTCTGGCGATTCTTCCGCCTCCGTCTTCCGAGTAGCCAGAATTACAGGCATGCGCTACCATGCCCGGCTGATTTTTTTGATTTATTGTAGAGATGAGGTCTCGCTGCTCAGGTGGGTCTTGAACCTGCGGGCTCAGGAAATCTACTCATCTCAGCCTCCCAAAGGTGCAGGATTATAGGCTGAGCCACTGAGCCCGGCTAGGCTTTAGCTTTTAATTAGGGAATTTAAGCCATTTATATTCAAGGTTGTAATTGATTGATTAGAACTTCCTTCTGTCATTTTGTTAATTGTATTTCATTTTAATCTTAATCTTCTTTTATTTTCTACTTTTGCTTTTTTATAGTAATATGTGACTCTTTTTTTCTTCTTTGTGTATCTTCTCTACTTTCTTATGTTTTTATGATAGTGGATTTTGATCTTTTATTTCTAGACGTAAGACTCTTAAGCATTTCTTGTAGGTTCAGTCTATTAGTGAAAAATTCTCTTAGTTTTCATTAATCTGAGAAAGATAATTTTTTTCTACATTTTTGATGCATTTACTAGATATAGTATCTTTGGCAGGTTATTTCAATGTCAGATTTTTTAATATACCATCCCATTCTCTCCTGACCTGTAAACTTTCTGTTGAGCAATATAGTTAGTCTGATGAGAATTCCTATATATGTGACTTGATATTTTTCTCTTATTGTCTTTAGATTTTCCCTTTGTCTTTGACTTTTAACAGTTTACCCATAATGTGCCGTGAAGAAGAAGACCTCGTTGGCTTGAATATACTTGTTTCTATATGTCTGTATTTCCTGCAAGATTTAGAAGATTTCCAGCCACTATTTTGTTAAATAGGCTTCCTAAGTCTCAATCATCTCTTCTCTTTCTGAAACATTCAAAATTTAAATATTTTGTCAATATGTAGTGACCCATATATGTTATATAAGCTTTCTTCTTCTCTCTCTCTCTCTCTCTCTCTCTCTCTTTCTCTCTCTTTTTGTCTAGTGTTGTTCCTTTTTTTTCCTTTGAGTTGGAGTCTTACTCCACCACCCAGACTGGAGTGCAGTAGCCTGCTCCTGGTCACTGCAGCCTCGACTTGCTGGGAACCCGTGATCCTTCTGCCTCAGCCTTCCTAGTAGCCGGAATTACAGGCATGGTCTACCATGCCTGGCTGATTTTTGATTTATTGTAGAGATGAGGTCTCACCAATTGCCTGGGTGGGTCTCAAACCCATGGACTCAGGGAATCCACTCACCTCGTCCTCCCAAAGTGCTGGGATTATAGGCTGAGCAACCTAGCCTGGTCTAGTGTTATTTCAAAAGACTTGTCTTCAAGTTCACAAATTCTTTCTCCTGGTTGATCTAGTCTGTTGTTGAAACTCTGAACTGTAGTTTCCATTTCATTCACTGAGTTTTGCAGTTCCACAGTTTTGGTTTGGTTCTTATTTCTGATACATACTTCCTTGTTAAAAGTATCCATCATATTATAAATTGTTCTCCTGATTTTTAATTGTTTTCATATGTGTTCTTTTGTATCATTAGTTTTTTATTTGTCTGTTTTGTGAATTGGAGTCTCACTCCATCACCCAGGCTGGAGGCAGTGGCATGCTCCTGGCAACTGCAGCCTTGACCTGCTGGACTCCGGTGGTCCTTCCACCTCAGACTTCCAAGTAGCTGGGAAATACAGGTATGCACTATCACACCTGGCTAATTTTTGATTATTGTAGAGACTAAATCTCACCAATTTGCTCAGACAGGTCTTTAGCCCACAGGCTCAGACAATCCACTCGCCTCAGCCTCCCAAAGTGCTGGAATTAAAGGCTGAGTCACTGAGCCTGGCCTCTCACTAGATGTTTTAAATATTACTATTTTAAATTATCATGCATTTTATATATTTTCTTGTGGGGGAGATCTGTGCCTGGAGAATTTTTTTTTTTTTTCTTTTTTGCCTTAGAGGTGTCATGTTTCCTTGCTGTTTCATACCTTTTGTGTCTTTGCACTGATATCTGCTCTTTTGGCATTATAGCTGCTCTTTCCAATTTTTAAAAATGGCTTGCAAATACAAGATTTTTCCTCTATAAATGTATCTACAGTATTGGTTGAGTAGGGTGCTTTGGCTTTGATTCTGGATGAGTGCAGTAGTATAGTTTCAGTATTGTTTATTCAACTATAATTATCATCAATGGTGTCTGTGATTTCTTCAGTGTCTTAGGCTGTGGTTGTTAGTGTAGCCTGTAATGAGGCTTTTTTGAGGGATGGGGACACTAGGCTGGCCAGTTCTTGGACACAAATGGCAGCAATTGTGGAGTTAGTGTGCTGGTTTTTATGCCTTCAAGTGACATGCTTAGGGTCTCATGGTACCAGCAGTCAACTGCACAACAGGTTCTCAGATGTCCAGCCACATGCATGGCATTATCCTGACAGGGGCAGGCCAAACTTTTGGCACCCACATGGCACTCATGGTCATCAAAACTGGTTGCAGTATGTTAGGCAGGTTAACATCTAAACCCCAAAGAGGCATGCCTGGACGTTATTGGCAGACTGCATGGGCTCATACAAATGTTTCTCAACATCATGCCCATGAATCCATGGTGGTGGGCAGGGTGTGTTTTTCCCCAGGCCCCAGATAATATTTGCAAACACCAGCAGTGGACTGATGGAGTAAGTTAATTCCTAAGCAACAGGATGATTTACATTTGTGTCAGTACCAGTGGTAGGAGAGGTGAGCCTGTCCTCAGGCCCACAGACAGTATGCATAGGCACTAGCGATGTTGGGCATGTTAGGTTAATACCCAGGCCTCCAGGAATGCACCTGAATACCACTGGCAGTGTCAGTTGGTGGGAAAGATCTGTCCTCAGTCTCTGAGGCAACATAAAGGCAAGATGTTCCTCAGATCCCCTGTAGTTACATGAAGATGCACTGCTGCCCTGCTGGTGGAGAGGGAATAGTTGTTTCAGGGGCAATAGCCCCAAGAAAGCAACTCTAAGGTTCTGAGGAGTCAAGATTTTATACCAAAATTAGCACACTTCATGTGCTACACCACTCAGTTCTGTGAGTGTAGAGCACACTGTGGACTAGAGTGCTAGGGACGGGGTTGCACTGCCAGGTCCAGTCAGCATTGGAATGCTGGTGTTCTCAGAGTGGACATGGGAAAGCTGAGATGCAGCAGCTGCTGGGCCCCAGGGCAGGATAGTCTGGTGAGTGCTGAGCTCTCCAAAATGGTACCAGGTTGCAGCTTATTGGGTCTCAGAAAATGTGTAGGATCTAGCACAAACTCTCTCTCTAGAACATTGCCAGTGCATGAACACCAGGCAGTTTTCTCCACTAGCCTCAGGACCTGAGAATGCCAAGTCGCTCTACATGGCTAGAATTACTTTGAAAGGTGGACCCAAGATCTCTTGCTTACCTTTTCTTCACAAAGAGGTGTCCCTCCTGGCTCATGACAGATCCCAGTGGGGATTGCTGCCTCATTTTACTTTTCTTCCATGCCCAGAATACTCCCAGTTACTTCTCTGATGAATATCTGTGTTTTCTCTTAGAAATTCTACTCAACACATGTTATCAACTCCCTATTTTTGTTCCTTATTTATGGAAGGTGAGTGATGAGTTTCTCTAGTTAATCATCTTTCTCCACTTTTCTATCAGTTACCTTTGATGCTATTATTGTAATTGTTTATGGCTGCCACAAATTAAGCCTACATAATATGGGAAACTATTTCCTGAGACACAAAAATATTAAAAATAAATCAATTAATAGCCTTTCGTGACTTCTAAGAGTTCTAGTGAAAAAAAAAAGAGTCCCATGTCTCTCACTTTAAATCAAAAAGTAAAAATGATTCAGTTTAGTGAGGGATGCATGCAAAAAGCCAAGGTAGGGTAGAAGCTTGGCTTCTTGTGCCAAACAATGAACAAAGTTTTTAATGAATAATAAAAACTTCCTGGAAAAAAAGACTTACGTTACTATCCCAGTGAACACACAAATAACAATGTGGAACAGCTTTGGTGCTGATAGGGAGAAAGTTTTAGTGGTGTGTAAGATTAAGCCAGCTACAACAGTCCCTTAAGCCAAAACCTAATCTAAAGCAAGTCACAGGATTGAAGACTGAGAGAAGTAAAGATGTAATAGGTGAAAAGTTTGAAGTCAGTAGAAGTTGAACAATGAAATTTGAAGAAGCCATTTTCATAAAAAAAAGTTCAAGATGAAGCAGCAATTGTTAATGTGGAAGTTGTAGCAAGTTATCCAGAATATGTAGCTAATATCATTGATGAAGGTAGCTACATATATTTTTAACATAGGTTAAACAACCTAATATTGAAAGCAGATATAATCTAGCATTACTTTCATAGAGAAGTCAATGTTTGGCTTAAATGTTTCAGAGGACAATTTAAGTCTTGTTAGGGGCTAATGAGGCTGGTGACTCTAAGTTGCAGCCAAGCACTTTTATAATCCCTAAAATTTTAGGGACTTTAAGAATTATACTATCTTTACTCTGCCTGTCCTCAGTATATGGAACAACAAGGCCTAGATGACATTACATCTGTCTGTAGCATGGTTTACTTAATATTTATATTAAGTCCATTGTTAATATTGTCTGTTCAGAAAAAAAGTTATTTCACAATATTACTGCGAATTGACAATGTACCTAGTCACTCAAGGGCACTGATGAAGATATACAGGAGATTAATGTTTTCATTTCTGTTGATATAGCAACCATTCTATAGTGTATATAGTCAAAAAATAATTTTGACTTTCAAATCTTGTGTTTTAAGAAGTACATTTTGTAAAGCTATAACTGCAATATATAATGATTTATCTGATGGATATGAGCAAAATAAACCGGAAACTTTCCAGAAAGTGTTCATTATTCTAAAAACATTTGTGATCTATTGGAAGGAGATCAAAATATCAGCATCACAAAATTTTGACAGAAGTGCATTCCAATCCTCTTGGATGACTTCGAGGAGTTCAGAACTTCAGTGGAGGAAATAACTGCTGATGTGGTGGAAATAACAAGAAAACTGAACTAGAATTGGAGCAAATCTCATCATCTGTGAAAAGATTAGAATTCACTGAAGGTTTAGATGATCATTAGCCTTTTTTTCACCAACAAAGAATCTTTGCATTTTTGTGTGCATACTTTTTTTGTTTTTTTGTTTTTTTTTTTTTTGAGTTGGAGTCTCACTCTGTCACCCAGACTGGAGTGCAGTGGCCGTTCCCGGCCACCGCAGCCTCGACCTGCTGGGCTCCGGCGATCCTGACGCCTCAGCCTTCCAAGTAGCTGGAATTGCAGGCATGCGCTACCACGCCCGGCTGATTTTTTGATTTATTGTAGAGAGGAGGTCTTGCTGCCCAGGAGGGTCTCGAACCCGTGGGCTCAGGCAATCCACTCACCTCAGCCTCCCAAAGGCGCAGGATTACAGGCTGAGCCACCGAGCCCCGCTGTATGCATACTTTTTAAGACATAATGCCTTTGCATACTTAATAGACTACAGCAGTGTAAACATAATTTTTATATACACATGGAAAAAATTGTGTGAGTTACTTCATAGTGATATTGATTTTTTTGCTATGGCCTGGATCTGTGCCATCATATCTCTGAGATATACCTGTATTAAGTTTGAGTTTATGTCATCCATTTATCTTTATGCTGAAAACAAATTTTAATTTTCTTCTGGGGAGAGTACTATGTGTGTTGAGGGGGTAGGTGTGTGTCTATGTATGTGTAGTAAGAAAATTGAGTTTCTCTAAGAACACCAGATTCTTTCACAACTCATCTCTGTATATTTATTTTTTCAACTTTCTAGAATGTTTTATTAAATATTTTTTAATTTTTCTTTGAAATTGCTAACATTATGTTAGAACTAGGTTAAATAGGATCTCCTTTCTGAAACTTTTCCTGATTTATCAAGGAAAAATAAGCCAAAAGCCAATTATCTGTGATTTCTTAACAATCAAAGTTTTTACTGCTGTTATGTTTTAACTTTTCTTTGAAACTATCCTCTCTAGCTGTTCCCTCATTTCTGGAGCTTCATTTCAATAATGTAAAGTACACACACACACACACACACACACACACACACACACACACACACATATATATATTTTTTTGCCTTGAAGTCACCACAATATTTGACTTTTATCTACATAACTTAAAATAGTTTTGATAAATATGAAACTGAATAAACTTAGGTTAAATGAGTTTATAGGGAATCTAAAGAATTATTTCTGTAGAGAAAAAATTCAGTGGCAACAGACAAAATTTTAAGTAAAGTATAACAATTAAAAAATCTTCAAAATTATGCTTACATATTTTTTTATTATTTTTATTTCATTTTAAACTCAGGCAAAATTTAACTACCAAAAAGGGAGAGGGGAGAAAATAATCCTGTTTTATAACTATTGATTATGAATTCTGTATCCTGAAGAATAATGTGTATATCCATTGTTTTTGGACAATACATGAATATGCTGAAGCGTACCTCACATCACAGAAATGTTTTAAAGTGTATCAGAGGACATTTTTTCAACTCACTTTATTAATGACATTACCTGTAGAAATTGCAGATTCTGAACAACTCTTTTCTATTGGTATGTCTCAATTTTCTGAATTTGTGAAGAATACATTTTCAAATAATATCAATGACTTTCAATTATGATTTATAGAGCATAAGATATGCATATTCATCCTGCACATTTAGGCAGTCACAGGCACGTGCCCAAACAGATGTTCATGAGAGTATTTCAGCATACAAACATCAGTGTTATGCTTATCTCATATATGGAAATTTAGATTTTAAACTAGTACTTAAATCAACATCACAGAAGGTTCTAGTGATTTATATATTTTCTCATTTAGTAAACTAGAAACTAGTCCTCAAAAGCAGCCAGCCATATAACAGACCTAGATGTGCAGAAAAACTACCAATGGGTTTTGCCAAAGAACCAGATGCTGTCTTTGGAAGAAAATTTTTCAGCTTGGCATCAGAAGTTTACAATGTCATCCAAATGATTTCTCTACACTTTGGAAGACGATATTTTCAAATAACTTAAGCACATAAAAACCAATTTGAATAGTACTAAAGCTAAAGCATAATTAGTCTTTTGGAATTAGATTAACAACATGCCCCTAATTACTGTGCTACATTTATTTAAAATTAGTTTTGAAAATAGCAGTTTACATGTGCTTTAAATTACATTGTGACAAATATGTGTGTTTAGAAGAACACATGTGTGCTTATAACAATGTTCAAAGTTATAACAATCTTCAAAGTAAACAAAATTATTTTAAAAGCCTGTTACACCCATGGAATAAATTTTAAAAAATTAGAGTGGTAGCTTTATTGAGGGAATTGCTCTGGAGTAGCCTTTATGTGTGTGTGTAATCTTTTATGTTTCACATTGTTATGATTATTATTCCAAAATTTAATAAAATTAGTAAAGATATGTTTACTATTGAAAAGTAAGAAACTAAAAAAAAGTACACAGAACAACAACAAAAATATGGGTCTGAACAGAAGTATTTAGTGAAGTTTTCATTTATTTTGCATACCAAATCAGCAATTAGGTATTAAAGAAAAAAGTATTAGCCAGGCTTGGTGGCTCAGCCTGTAACCCCGCCCCTTTGGGAGGCTGTGGTGAGTGGATTGCCTGAGCTCGAGGGTTCGAGACCCGCCAGGGCAGCGAGACCTCATTTCTACAATAAATCAAAAAATCAGCCAGGCGTGGTAGCGCATGCCTGTAATTCCGGCTACTCGGAAGGCTGAGGCGGAAGGATCGCCAGAGCCCAGCAGGCGAGGCTGCAGTGGCCGGGAGCGGCCACTGCACTCCAGTCTAGGCGACAGAGTGAGACTTCAACTCAAAAAAAAAAAAAAAAAAAAAAAGAACAAAGTATTTCTTTTGAATTGGACCAGTAATATAAACCCTGTATTTAACTCCAAGCACCTTGCACATAATTTTGAAAACATAATATTTTTGAGACACTTATTAATTTATGCTTTATTGAACATATTTTAGTAAAAATGGGCAAATCTTTTCCATATTTATATGTCTGTTTAAATGTATTTAAAATGTTTTTATTGAATGTGAATCATTTGGATTTTTTAGAGTATACCAAAATATCCCAGTATGAGCTTAAATTGATTTAGTCAATGTCTGCTGTTTGCTGCATATTTGAAATATATTTTGTATGTCACTATTTTCTAATAATAATGAAAATAAATTATTTTAGAAATTAATTGTCTAATATTCAGTTATTCAATTAAGAAATATTAAATTAGTTCATTTGATAGTAATGCAATAAATTTAGTTAACATAAATTTAGTTTTGAAGCAGTGTGAAAAAGAATCATCCCAAAACACATAATAAATATACATTACACTAGGGAAGTGTGATTTGTACTATTCTTTACTCTCACTTGGAAAATTTAGACAGTTTTTTCTTAGGGTGGTTTCCATAAAGTGGAGACAGATTATTGTGGATATAGGCCATTCGGAAAACAAAAGTGACAAATCCCCAGGCATAGAACTTTTAAACTAGTTTATTGATACCTGATTTCCTGGGCAGGACACCAGAGCCTGCTAAACAGATATTAGCATGGATAGCAGTGAAGTCAACAGATCTAACAGCCACATCCAAGCATCAAATGAAGAAAGCAGCCAAGGGCTTTGCACAGACACAGATGTTAATGCTAAAAAATTTATTTCAGACCTTGGCATCTGTGTTCTTTATCTGTCAAAAATGTCCTTTGTGTGACTCAGATGCTGACTCTGCAGAGGAATATGAAGAGTAGGGGAGAAGAAGAAAGGAATATTAGTTACATTAATCCGTTCCTATAAAATACAGAGGTTAATATTTTTAATATCTTTATTAAATATAAATTAAGAAAAAACTGTCTAAATTTTCTGTCTAAATTAAGAAAAAACTAAATTTTCCAAGTAAGAGCAAAGAATAGTACAAATCACCCTTCCCTAGTGGAATCTATAATTATATGTATTTTCGGATGATTCTTTTTCAAATTACTTCAAAACTGAGTTTCTATTAATTAAATTTATTCTTCAATAGAGGTATATCATAATTTGTATCATATGTGAATTAAAAACTTCTGTATTGAAGGAAGCAATTTGTATTTCAGTTAAAACATATAAATAAATTCAAAGATATACATTACTCACTTTTTATTAAAATGTAGTTATAGATATTATTTTGATTACCACTAGCTTCCCAAGAAATAGAGGGAAACAAAAATATATAACCATATTTAGTTTTCAAAAATTGAAATATGGCCTTCAGGAAATATAGCTATTTTTTACTAAGAATGGTTACAGTTTTAAGTATAAATTATTATATATCTAATGCAAAGCAATAGATTTAAATAAAATATATTATTTTATTATATACATGTATAACAGTATATATTGCATATTATGATTGCTATATATTATAAATACTGCTATATATTATGTAATATAACATATATTAAATATACAATATATAGTAAATACTTAATAATACATAATAAATTATAATGTATAATATATTGTTATATAATAGTGTATAATAATATTTAATACAATACATTATTATAATTAATATATATCATTAATATATTTATATAAATTATATTATTAAAATTATATTATTGATACATTATATGAAATAATATATAATGTATGTAATTTATATAATTGAATTTATATATAATTTACTTAAATTATATATAAATAAGTATATACAGAATATATTTTAGAATAATACAGTGATTTCTTATTGAATGTTTTATTATTTCTGAAGTCCCATTCTTTCTACTAACATAACATTTTCTGGATTCAATACTTCCTATTTATTACCAGAGTTACCATGACAGCTCTTTCTTTGACCAGATAGCAATAAATAAAGAGTGAATAAACAAATTATTATTAGTAATTATTTTTCAAGGTAAAATGCATGAGCAAATAATCTTAATTATACTGCAATTTATAATCATATGAACATAAAATAGACACAACTTGCTAATAGAATAAAAAACTGAAGAATTCATTTCTCTTTTAAAAATGATTATCCAAGCCGGGCTCAGTGGCTCAGCCTGTAATCCCGCGCCTTTGGGAGGGTGAGGTGAGTAGATTGCCTGAGCCCGCGGGTTCGAGACCCGCCTGGGCAGCGAGACCTCATCTCTACAATAAATCAAAAAATCAGCTGGGTGTAGTAGTGCATGCCTGTAATTCCGGCTACTTGGAAGGCTGAGGCGGAAGGATCGCTGGAGCCCAGCAGGTCGAGGCTGTGGTGACCGGGAGCGGCCACTGCACTCCACTCTGGGTGACAGAGTGAGACTCCAACTCAAAAAAATAAAATAAAATAAAATAAAATAAATAAAATGATTATCCAGCTGGGCGTGGTGGCTCACGCCTATAATCCTAGCTCTTTGGGAAACCAAGGTGAGCAGATTGCCTGAGCTCACAGGTTTGTGACCATACCAGACAACTTGGCGAGACCTCATCTCTACAATAAATAAAAAAATTAGCTGGATGTGGTGGTGCATGCCTGTAATTCCAGTTACTTGGAAGGCTGAGGCAGAAAGAATGCCTGAACCCAGCAGGTTGAGGCTGCGGTGGTTGTGAGTGTGCCACTGCACTCTACCCTGGGTGACAAAGCAAGACTCCAACTAAATATATATATATAAAATCTGTGAATAAATAAGTTATGGTTGATGTATAAGGTGACATTTTCAGCAGTTACTAGGTTTAAATGGTAACTGTCAGATAATTAGTTTCTATTCACTCTATTTCATCTATCTCTACATTGTTACCATGAATTACCAAAGTAGAAGACAAACAAACAAGATAAATCAGCCACACTAAATATGAGAGGAGAGGGGATATAAAAGTATAAAATAATTAAATTTTTTTTAGCATTTACTACATGGCAGATATTGACATTAGCAGACTACACATCTTACGTACTGAATCCTTGAAACAGCCTAGAATGTGAAGTGTGTTACAATACTCTTTTCCTAGTAAGGGAATGGGAACTTTAAGGCATGTAGTGATCTGCAAAGGCTATCTACCTTTGAGGTGGCAGAACTTGGGTTCAAACCTACAGTGTGTTACTCTAAATTTCATGTTCCAACATGGTTTTAATCAGTGATGAGTAAGTAAACGTTTAACAAACATCTCTTAATAAGCAAACGAGGTGAAGTGGGGACCAAAGTGAGGCCCAAATTTTACTTGCACAATGACCATTTGTATACCTAACACTGAATTTGGCCCTACATCTTTAAATACAAATTAAAAAATAATAAACATGTCTTTGGGGAGAGACATGCATTCTGGCATAACATAGTTTATATACTACCATTGTTCATTTTAAGTTACCAAAGAGTCATCAGTGAATATGACATTGAGCAAGATCTAGAACTTTAATGCAACTTACGGTAACAGTTCTTTTTGAAGTTTATCATCTAATTAGTAATACACATCTGCTATGAACTCTAAAAAATATTATGATCTCCTAAATGCTTTAAACGTAGCAGTCTATCAGAGTTAAATTTCTTAATTCCTAAATGTAATAGCACAAATTATGTTTAAAATGTTTCCTATTAAGCAGTGCTTAAAATAAATTTTCATGCAAATGTGGTGGCAACATTAATCTCAGTTGTTATACTTTATTAACTCAGAGAAACTGACTTTATCTTTAAATCTGGACTAACATTTTGGGCAAAAATTAAACTACGAAACTTGGTTTTTATTATTTAACAATCTATTTTAAAATTGGTATGCTTTTAAGGTATGTGTTCCTCTAAAACGTATATGCTGCAACTTAAGACTCAATGTGATAATATTAAAACATGAGGCCTCAGGAAGTGATGAAGTCACAAGAACTCCCTAATGAATGGGATTAACACTTTTATAGAATGGCTTAAAGGAGCTGCTAGACCCTTTTGGCCTTTCATCCCTTTTACATGTGAGGAAATACAGCATTAGCTAAGAACATGGCAAAAGGTAACATCTTGGAAGCAGAGGGCAGCCCTCATCAGACACCAAATACTGGTATCTTGGTTTTGAATTTTCCTGCCTCCAGAACTGTCAAAAATAAATTTATATTGCATACTAGTCTGCAGTATTATGATATAGCATCACAAATGGACTAAGGCAGAGAATTCATTATTTGAACCATCCTTTTTTACATATTTAATAGTTCACTCAAACATGTTTATGGATGAAAATATGAATAACTTATCTCAAAATTCTCAACCTATGATAATTATATGTGCATTATAAAGAAAAAAACCTGAAAAATATCTCAGTTATAAATAGCACAGTATTGAATATTACAAACAATTCCATACTAATTATAATAATGATCAATTTAATTTAATTTAATTTTAAAGATGAGGTACAGTTCAGGATTAGGTAGATAAGTGATCATCATACAGGAAATGTTTGGGTCTTCCTTTGATCCCTACTTCACCTAGTTTGGGATTAGGTACCCTTACTAATGATTTGTGCTCCCCATCCTGGGCAGTGTCCCACTACTGCCAATCCCTTTCTTATAGCATTATGATAAATGCTCAGGGTCTGTTTACAAGTGAGAATATGTGGTGCTCAATTCTTTGTTTCTGTGACAGATTACTGAGTATGATAAACTTTAAATTCATCCAAGTTGCTGCAAAGTCCATGATTGTGTTCTTCTTTATGACCACATAATATTCCATCAAGTATATGTATCACATTTTTTCCAGTCTACTTTTGATGGGAAGCACTGTTCGTTTCATGTTTTTGCTATGTGAATAGTGCTGAAATAAACATGCACTTGCAGGTATCTTTTTTGTAGAATTATTTAAGGTCCTCCAGGTATATTCCCCGAAGGCCGACTGCTGGGTTGTATGGAGGGTCTATTTTTAGATCTTTTAGAAACAGCCACACTGTTTTCCATAGAGGTTGTATTAATTTACATCCACACTAACAGTGCAGAAGTGTTTCTTCTTCCTCACATCCTCTCCAGCATCTGTTGTTTTTTGGGTTATTAATAATGGCCGTCTTGACTGGAGGTAGGTGGTGTCTCAATGTGATTTTGATCTGCATTTCTTTGATGATTAGAGAGACGGCATTTTTTCAGGTATCTGTTGGCTGCTTGTGTGTCTTCATTTGAGAAGTGTCTATTCATATATTTTGCCCACTTTTTAATGAGCCTGTTTGTTTGTTTGTTTTTAATTTCATTAGAGTTCCTTGTAGATCCTGGATGTTAGGTCTTCATCAGATATGCAGTTGGCAAATATATTTTTCTGATTCTGTAGGCCATTTTCCCAATTTCTTGATGGTGTCTTTTGCTTCACAGAAGCCTTTCAGGTTGATGAGGTCCCACTTGTCAATGTCATCTCTTATGGTATGGACTTTGGAGATTTTGATCAGGAATTGGTTGCCTCTTCCGATTTCTGTAAGGGTCTCTTCTTCATTTTCTAAGATTCTTATATTTTGATATTTTATGTTTGGATCTTGGATCCATTTAGAGTTGATTTTTGTGGATGGTGATAAGGGTCCCCTTTTGTTCTTCTGTATGTAGTCAGCCAGTTTTCCTGGCACCACTTATTTACTAGATTACCCAGTGGTTGTTGGTGGAGGATTTGTCAAAGATAAGTTGGTTAAGCAATTGAGGTTTTGCTTCCAGAATCTCTATCCTGTTTCATTGGTCTATATGCCTGTTCTTGTACCAATGCCACACTGTTTTGATTATTGTAGCCTTATAGTAAATTTTATTTTATTTATTTATTTATTTATTTTCAGTTGAAGTCTCACCCTATCTCCCAGAGTGGAGTGCAGTGGCTGCTCCCGGCCACTGCAGCCTCGACCTGCTGGGCTCTGGCGATCCTTCCGCCTCAGCCTTCCAAGTAGCTGGAACTACAGGCGCGCGCTACCACACCCAGCTATTTTTTTTTTTTGATTGATTGTAGAGATGAGGTCTCCCCAAGTTGCCCAGGCGGGTCTCGAACCCGCGGGCTCAGGCAATCCACTCACCTCAGCCTCCCAAAGGCGCGGGATTACAGGCTGAGCCACCGAGCCCAGCAAATTTTAAAGTCTGGAAGTGTGATGCCTCCCATTTTGTTTATTTTGCTAAGGATTATTTTGGCTATTTGTGGTTGTTTATGTTTCCATATGAATTTCTTTATTTTCATTTCCAGTTCTGAGAATAATGGTGTCGGTTATTTAACGTATACTGTGCTGAATCTGTAGATTGCCTTGGGTAGAATGGACATTTTAACAATTTTCTTTATTCTAATCCATGAGCATGGAATATGTTTCTATTTGTTTGTGGCATTTTTAATTTATTTGAATAGCGTTTCATAGTTTTCATTGTAAAGGTCTTTCACATCTCTGGTTAGGACAATGCTGAGGTATTTCTTTCTTCCTTTTTTTATGGTTACATTATTGTGAATGCAGTTGTGCTTTTTATTTGGTTCTTGGCCTTTTTGTTGTTTATGTATGCTTTTTAAATTAAGTATTTTTGATCAAACAGCTATTTTATCTGGATTTCTGATGGAAAGTTTGTCTTTGATAAACCGTGAACTTAAACTTTTCAGATTGTGTACATACCTCAATAAAAATTATATTCTTTGATTTTTTCCATGTGCCAATACTCTCCAGTCATATTCCTGAACTTATTATGTTTTTAAGAATATATGTATACTCTTTCAAAAACTCTATACATCTGAAAATACAATTAATATTTTTAAAAGTAAAATTTTATGGTATATATGATCATAGAACTTGATATCATGACTTAATAATATCATAAGAAAAAGTGTCACATACATACTTTGGGGTTTCTTGTTGTATAGATGAACTGCAAATCATTTAACCAGCTCCCACTGAGGTGTATTTAGGACATTCCTGGCAAAGTTGTACTATTGAATCTTATTAACTCTCACAGTCAGGAGGAGCCTAAGAAGATGCAATAACTAAATGTTATGTGATATGTGAATGGAATACTGCAGCATAAAATATATTGGGTAAAAACTAAAAAATAAACCATGATCTTTAGGTAATAATAACAATAATTATTGAAATAATGATGTTTAGTAACAAATAATGTAAGTTGTTAATAAAAATATGGACACATGAAAAGTTCTGTACCACATTTACAATTTTTATGTAAATCTTAAATAATTATCAATTAAAAGACTTATCCAAAAGAAAGCAGGGACAAAAAAATTGGAAGGAATAAAAAGTTATTGAAGTAATTTAGACAACTGGACTTGACAAGAATGAGTCCCAGAGAAGAGTGAACTGCCAGACATAAGCAAACATTCTGCTGTGATTTCCCCTCCTGCCCCTCACATCTGTTCATTGTGCATAAAAGCCAAAGCATGGAGATTTTGGTAAAGTGTCATACAGAAGCACTCCTAAAATGCTGGGAAACAAGGCAAGCTTTTGGTGGAGTCACGGGGGAGGGGTAGATAGATACATACATACATACGTAGAGATAGACAGATAATAAGTAGGAAAAAAAGACAGATTATGCAAATATCCAAATCCTGGTGAGAATGGAGGGGGGCGAAGGAAAAAATGGACATTGCCAAATTTTTTATAGAAATCTTTTTTTCAAATTCTGAAGTTGTTAAAGCAAAAGATGGAAAAATGAAGCTTAAAGATTCAGTTACTGTTTGAAAGTGTGGAGAAGACTTTAAATGGTCTCACTAAGCTCTCAGTTGTAAGTCTTAAAGAGTTTATGCCTTTGGAGAAGTGGTAAACTATCCAAACTGTTATAACACTAATCAGTCAGACTATAATTAAAGTGATTATCTTTCACTCTTAACTACCTAGGAAAGAACTAGGTATAGAGATTTATAACATCAAGAGTTTATATGCTTTTTTAGTTGTACATATTACAATTTAAAGTTACTAGGAATTTAGCAACCATGATTAAATAACTAAATAGATATCTAAATCAGTCATTTAATTGGTAACAGAAATAGTTTAAAAAGTACCAGTAAGATTAACATGATCCAAAAAAATAAGCATAAAAGAGAGAAATAATAAAGGCAAAGGTGAGAATTTTAATCAGAAGAATGTAATAAGTAAAAAATGAATGAAATGGAAATTCTAGTATTAAAAAGAAACATAAGTGGATAAACCAATAAGTAGCAATTTAGACAGAAAAATCAAGCTAAAATACAGTTCACAGCCGGGCTCAGTGGCTCAGCCTGTAATCCCGCACCTTTGGGAGGCTGAGGTGAGTGGATTGCCTGAGCCCGCGGGTTCGAGACCCGCCTGGGCAGCGAGACCTCATCTCTACAAAAAATCAGCTGGGCATGGTAGTTCGTGCCTGTAATTCCAGCTACTTGGAAGGCTGAGGCGTCAGGATCGCCGGAGCCCAGCAGGTCAAGGCTGCGGTGGCCGGGAGCGGCCACTGCACTCCAGTCTGGGCGACAGACTGAGACTCCAACTCAAAAAAAAAAAAAAAATACAGTTCAGTAGGAAATATCTAGACTAAAGAAAAGAAAAAATAGAAAATAATGAAGAGTGTGTAAATAGCAACTAGGATTCAACAAAAGTCTAACACATACGTGATTTGAATCCTGAAAAAAGTGAAAGATGAGGCAATAGTTTTCAAGAGACAATTGATGGAAATCTTCCATGATTATTATACCAATGGATAGAATTAAGAAGCCCCGAAAACTTACACAAAATGAGGTTAGAGAGAAAGAAAACGAAAGACAAAAGAAGGAAAGAAAGACAGAAAGAGAGAGAGAGAGAAAGAAAACAAGAAAGCAAGAAAGCAAGAAAGCAAGAAAGCAAGAAAGCAAGAAAGCAAGCAAGAAAGAAAGAAAGAAAGAAAGAAAGAAAGAAAGAAAGAAAGAAAGAAAAGAAAGGTTATACCTATGCATACTAGAGTGAAACTACTGCATACAAAGAAAACAAAACATCTAAAAGCCAACAAAATAAAACACCAAAAACATTATCTTCAAAGAAACAACAATAAGATAAGCAAAGGACATTTCAACAGGGCAAAGAAAGTGAGAAGATAATAGAATAAGCTTCCTAAACAATGACTTAAAGACCTTAAAAGATGTTCTAACATAGCATTCTTTACTCAATAAAAATAAATATGAAAAGTGGAGAAATAAAAATATTTGGAAACACAACAAAATGTAATATATGTAATATTTCCTATGTTGGAAATATTAAGAAGAGTTTTTTATACAAAAAAAAAGTGAACCATGGTGGAATCACAGGAAGGCAGACAAGCTAAAAAAAGCAATGGAAAGAGCAACTAAGATTTTATAGAACTTTGTTTTCCCATGATGATGATGTGTATCTTAGTTTTATTGTACTTGCTTGACTAATTGTTTATTTGGCTTTTAGGACTGTACGCTCCTATTAACACAGAGGTTGTTCATGTTTGGTTTTCTTTTTAGTAATTTAAGTGTCCTTTTGGTGATCGTTGTAATTTATGTTAATGTTCTCACAACTTTCCTTATTTAATGCCACTATATGGCAACCACAGTCAAAGCTTACCAAATACTTATGCGCTTCTATTTGTTAGCCTTTCTTGTAATAATGTTTAGATTATATAACCACTGATGGTCAATGACATATGAACATAATGTTAGTTACAAATTCTGGCCTAATGTAGTCAATTGCTTGTTTACTTCCTCTATATTTCTTCCCTGCAAGAAAATCTGATGGTCATGGATTCCAGATGGCACAGATTTAAGATGGATAAGGGTTATGCAGCCCATATCAGAATTAGTTTGGGTGAGAATAAAACTTAAATATCTTATACTGCTAAAAATGTGGAACTTGTTAACAATACAGCAAAACCTAACTTACTGATATCTGTGTATGATATCTCTTTGTCTCTCTTTCTCTCTCTCTCTCCCTCTCTTTGAAATGTCACTAAATGCATACATGATAGCACATAGAATACCTTCTAAACATAAATTCCTCAAACCAGCAAAGTGTATTACTCTTAATTTCTTTTCTTTTCTTTTTTTTTTTTTTGAGTTGGAGTCTCACTCTGTCGCCCAGACTGGAGTGCAGTGGCCATCCCGGCCACCGCAGCCTCGACCTGCTGGGCTCCGGCGATCCTGACGCCTCAGCCTTCCAAGTAGCTGGAATTGCAGGCATGCGCTACCACGCCCGGCTGATTTTTTGATTTATTGTAGAGATGAAGTCTCGCTGCCCAGGCGGGTCTCGAACCTGCGAGCTCAGGCAACCACTCACCTCAGCCTCCCAAAGGTGCGGGATTACAGGCTGAGCCACCGAGCCCGGCTCACTCTCAATTTCTATAAAGCTTAAATAATAGCATAATACAAACTGAAGAATCATAGATATTATCTTAAAATTTTTATATGTACGTTTGCTCTTAAGGTTAATGTATGTCAAGACATTTCAACTGAAATTGTGTTATAATAAATAGAAAAGGCCGGACTCGGTGGCTCAGCCTGTAATCCCAGTGCTTTGGGAGGCCGAGGTGAGTGAATTTCCTGAGCCCACGGGTTTGAGACCTGCCCGGGAAACTTGGTGAGACCTCGTGTCTATAATAAATCAAAAATTAGCTGATTGTGGTAGCACACGCCCGTAGTTTCGGCTACTTGGAAGGCTGAGGTGGAAGGATTGCCAGAGCCCAGCAGGATGTGGTGGCTGGGAGCATGCCACTGCACTTTAGTCTGGGCGTCGGAGCGAGATTCCAACTCAAAAATAATAATAATAATAATAATAATAATAATAATAAATGGAAAAACAACCTATTACACAATGCTGAAAATTTGTATAACATAATAGGACTGATAGTGTATCTACTGTGAGACTACTTTGTGATGACATTTTTGTCATATAAGATAAATAGGCTACAAATAGACGTTATGTCCAAATACTTTATGATGATTTAAAAGGTATGTCTGTGTAATAATGTTATTGATTATACATATTGCTCTAGGAGCAAAGGTAATGATTATTAATTACATTTCTATTTATATTTTTACATAGATATATACAACTATAGATAGATTAATTTTATAATCAATCCAATACAAAGTTTTATGCACTATAATACTAGGCACAATTATACCTGACCAGAAAGGATACAGGGAAACTTCACTAAATATAGGAATGATAAATGCTTATTGAGATTTGCAAATGTTGTAATTTACAAAAACAAATAGATTCACAACACTCTATCATTCTATAAAAAAGAAAGTGAGACAATGGTGATAAAATACTATCATTGTATTATATCACAGAGCACATGTAGCTGCAAGGTTGCCCCTGCCAGATTTTATAAAATATTTATTTTTAATTTTGTGTTTTTCAATAGTATGCTAAATCTTCTGTTAAATACTGAAAGGGCTAAAATGAGAGACTACAAAAATGTAGTCTCTATAATTAAAAACAATAAAATATAAAAAAGATACAGATAAATATTAATGGTATTCAGTTTATATTCAAAACAGCATATGAATGCTACAAATATTACAAATTATTGATGTGCATAAAGTTATAAGGGTCCCCTCTCCTGAACAGCACTCTATCCCAGTGCCCCAAAGTAAATGCAATTTATAGTTTTATGCCTTTTCAGATCTTTCAAGGTTTTTGGTACACGAACAGGCAGAGAGTTAACTAGACACAGTACACTGAATCCTATATATGACTATTCTAAGATATATTATGAACACTCCTTTTCCATTTTAGAAAATATACAACTACTTGAAGTTTGACAAATATTGCATATTACTCCATGGTCTAGTACCTTTATTATTTAAGAATTCTTCAATTTATGGACATTTAAAAATTATATAATTTATCATTTTTCAAATTATTCATTGACTCATATGGTTATAACATTTTCTTACCTATTTGCGCATTTCTGAAAAGTGGTTTTTGAGATTAAATAGTGTAGATATATAGTGGTATATACTGAAAAACCCTTTCCAAGATGTTTCAACTATGAGTAAATATTTTCTTTAATGGGGTCTTGCAGTGCTTTGACCTACCTATATTACCGGCACCTATCTATAAACCAGTTCCACATTATATTACTTATCTCTGCTATCTGAAATATTTTGGTATCTTGCAAGAAAGTCATTGTTATTGTTTTTATTTTTCAAAACATTTTGTCTATCAAACTTTATTATAAGCTTATAAACACTCAAACAATTTTTCAATCAGTACACTAATTCCAAAACCACTATCTGGCAAAATTAAGAATTTTCTTTTGTATCGTTATTCATTATTACCAGCTTTGGGTTGCAGGTCTCCACTGTGTCATGGCACTTGTTCTCTGACTTCTTTTGTTATATATCTTTAATAAAAATCTTCCTGGTTTTATGATGGTAACGTTTCACATTTTTCAATGGGAAAGTGAACACATTTCAAAAACCTATTATTATTTGTAATTTAATGATAATTTGATAAGTGAGAAAAGTAACCAAATCTTTTCTTAGATCTATGTATGCTTTTCAGAAATTTTACAAATCTAAAGTACTTGCCAAACCTTGAATACATCTAATAAACTAATTTTAAAACATGTATTAAAGCTAGCAAGTATTCCTTGCAGATTGAAAACTTGTTTGAATTGTATGCAGAAGGTCAGCAATACCTTCTGAATTTCCAGGATTCTCTAAACATCCTAGGAAAAACAAAAGTCATAACGTTTTTGTATCCAGTATAAATATTCAGGTGACTATTCTTAAGCATTTGTGATTATATTAAATGGTAAACAACTATTTTAGAATGTCTAGGAATATAAAAATAAATATGTGTACCTATTTGTAAACAATGCGTATTTATAGAATATGACAAAATATTTATCCATTAAATATGAAATCAGAAAGTCATAATTGAAAATTGTCCCTTCTTATTGCGTTAAATAACTGCTAGACAACACAAGTGAAAATTTCTAACCTTTAGAGGAATATATGCAGAAACAAATAATCATTATTAAAATAGCTCATTCTGATCAGTATAACTAGAGAGAAAATTACATTGGATGATTTATCTGACAGTTTGAACACTTTATATATTATTTTAGAATGTGTATTATAAGATATTTGGTTTGAATTTATATGCAGGTGTTTTTTACATTCTTTGGTGAAATCATAGTTTACTCTCTAAATATTTTTAAAGTTGCTATACATTTTGTTATATTATTATTCTACTGTTGATATAACAAACTACCACAAATTTAGCAACTTGAAGAAATACAAAATTAGTTATTATCTTACAGTTCTGGTATTCAAAGATCAAAATTAGTCTCACTGGGCCAAAATGGAACTGTAGACAGGGTTATATGCTGTACTGGAAGCCTTAGGGGATCATTTGTCCCCGTGTTTTCTTCTAGGTTCTAGAGATATATGAATTCCTTGGTTCATGGCTGCCTGTCGGCAGTCCATTCACTATGACCTCTATTTCCTAACCTCATCTTCTTCTCTGTTTCTGGCCTCCTATGTCTTTAATATGATGTCCTTGCAAACACATTGGGTCTACCAGATAATACAAAATAATCTCTGTATTGTATGATCAGTAACTAAATCACAATTGCAAAGCCTCCCTTGCCATGTAGAGAAGGAAAAAAACTAAAATAAATCAAGTTAATGAAAAACCTAAAGCTTTATTATCACACAAAAAGTGATCAAGATCATGAAGACCTTAAATGAAAGTAAGGAGCTCAGAGGCTTGTCTTTTTCAGGATGGTATACTAAGGAAGTCATTTAGCCTCTACAATGATTAGTTTTTGCAATAGGGTTTCCAGATGGAAGGAAACTGGTTGAAATTCATTACATATACATATCATACATACAATATACCCTCGGAATAAAATATGTTTTATTTATAATTAGAAATATTTGCATAAAATGACCTAAGTTAAGTGTCACTTATGTTAAAAAATCAAGCTAGTTTAATTTTTACTTAAGTGGCCCTATTAGTTGTGACTACTGGGGAAATTCTGAGACCTGGTCTCCAATGTATTTATTTTAACAGTAGCATATTCACAAATTACAGGAATCAGAATGTGAAGATATTTGGAGGAAGGAACCTCATGCTGCTTATCACAATTGTTATTTGAATAGGTCAATTACAAAGCATGACAGTTTATATATGTGCATATATACATATATGTATGTGTGTATATAAGCATATCATATTGAAATATTATGCTACATTATAAGCCAAACATATTTCTTTTCATTATATATCTCAGGCAACAGAAACTCAGAGACAAATATCTTATTCAACATCACATGGTGAACTAAAAAGAGAGTTTATGTTAAAATCCAAATACAATGTGTGTTTCTATTTACCAACAGACCCTGAAAAATTTTTCCCCTAAACACAAAGTGCTATAGAGAAAATATTTTTAAGATGCCTAAGAGGAGAAAAAGAAACAAAAAGTGGAATGTTGAATGTAAATAGCTTAAAGTAAATTTGCTTTACTGTTCAATAAAATGGAACATATTCCTTTTAAGAGATTTTTTTTAAAAGATTGTATCAAATCATGGCATTAAAAAAAAGCACTGACTCATGTTTTTCTCTATTAGTTTAAATATAGATAATATATAAGACTGCAGAATGTCTTTGTGATGACTGCATAGGAATCAACTCATTTCGTCAATTTTAATATTAATTTTATTCATTCATTAATTAACCAGACAGACATTTATTGAACACCTACTATGTCTTAGCAATTACTCTAAATGCTAGGAGGCACAGTGATGAACAAAGCACTTGCTAGTTGAGATGACAAAAATAAACAACTTAGCAAAAATTAAAGTATTTTCTATCAAAACTTATAAATACTAATAAGAAAATGAAGATAAATATGAAGGTGACACATGACCAAGGTGAGAGTTATTTTCAGTAGCTATTTCCAGCTATCTTTGCCATTGTTTGCTAAGGAGTCTGGCAAATATAAATGCTCACTTTCTCAGACTTGTTTTCTCTCTCTTGCTTTCTTTTTTTTCTTACAAGGATTGAATATATAATATCTATATATAATCATTGAATATTATGAATAGAATTAGCTTATACACTTTATGCCAACATATTTCTACTTAAACATATATCTAACTTAAACAGCATAAACTCTAAAGATGGAATGATAGTTTATCCACATGCACATGATGATAAACGTCAATAAAATAAGAAAAAAACTAAAAGAAAAAATAGGAAGAAAGTGGGTTCTTGATGACATAATTGACCAGTTGAACTCTTCCAGAAACTCTTTACTGTCAAAATTTTCTTGAGAAAAATGTTCCCTACCCTCTTTTGAGGTCTCTGATAATTAAGTTTACTCTTTTTTATAAGTAATCAAAAATTTACTTACTGATAAACACAGTAAGAAAATATCTCTGAAGTGGGGGAATTTGAACTGAAAACATGAACAAGTGACAAAGTGAAACATTCAAATATTTGAGAAGGAACTTCCCAGATAGTGGGTAATTAAAAAATAGCCAAAGCAAAAACATTCTTTGTAGTTTCAGTGCCTTTAAGTCGAGAAGTGGTTTTGGAGTGAAGAAGAGTAACTGAAGAGATATGCAGTAACAATGAGATAGGCACAGCCACATCATGTAGCCATATCATGTAGATTGAAAGGTTTTTAACAGGTGACAAGTAATTTTCACTTTTACAATTACATTGTGGTTACTCTGATGAGAACTCTATGAGTGATATAGAAATGGAAACAAAAGACTAATTTCCAGGGTTTTTCAGTAATCCTAGCAAGAGATAATGATGCCTCAACCTCAGTAACTCCTAGAGTTATTACTAAAAGTGATTGAGTTCAGAATAAATTCTCCAAGTTATAGATAATGGACCAGATGATAAACTGGGTTAAGAAGAATGATCTAAAGAAGAGATAGCACTCACATTAAAATTGTGGTCCAATCATCTAAGTAAGTAAAAGAAAAATACTGGGGAAGTGTGTTTAGGAAACAAGGATGAAATATGAAGTTTGAAAATACACAGATAAAAAAGCTTGATATATTTATTTGATATTCAAGTGAATATAATAGGTAGGCAGTTGAATATATGTCTAGAATTTAGAAAGAAATGCATTTAAAGCTATGAGCCTCAGATGTATCTCACAGTGATGTTAGATACAGAATAGAAGCAAACATCACCCAACAGATAGTCATCATTTAGAGTTCAGGGAGACACAGAAAAACAGAGAGGGAAGGTTGATTCAGGAGAATGAGAAAAAGCAACCTTGTGTTCAGAACAACAAAAAAGGGCATTCAATTTAAAAAATAAACAAACAGCAACAAAAAATTCTCTTTACATAAAATATACTGACCAATACATAGAACAAAACATAATAATAAACTTTTTCAATTATTTGTTATATATAGAAATACATTTCAACTATTTAATTTTTTTAAACTGAAGGCAGCATGTGAATTTTGTGCCTTTGTAAGCTGTTTAACATCAGACTCCAACAACACTAGAGTTACAGGAATATAAACCAAATATTTTGTCTCAAATTTTAATAAGTAAAGCATTAGCAAGGAATAAAACTGTGGCTAAAAATCAAATATGTTTGGAAATTAGGTAATTTAATAAGATATTAAAAACAAACAATGGATACCGGGGGTGTGTATGTGTGTGTGTGTGTGTGTGTGTGTGTGTGTGTGTGCAAAAACCTGACAATATATGAGCAATAAAATAATGGGTAATTTTTCATAACTCAAAATATACCATCTTTATCATGGAGCAAAGATTTGAATTTAATTATTTCCAAAATAACAAAAATGATGAAAAAAATTTTTTAAAGTTCCATATTTGAATGAAAAAAGAACAGATATGCTTAAACCCCTAACTCATTTCTAGGTTATTCTTCAAAAAAGAATTCTGAAGGTAGATATTCTTAGTAAAGTTTCTAAGTTGCAAACAAAACCTCTAATCATAATTAATAGTAATAGAAATAACAAAATGCATATGATAATTATAATAACTGTCATAATTATTTCTGAGAAAGATATTAGGGGTTGATAGAATTTTTCAGTAAGCTGAAAATGCATAAAATATGCTAGAAAATATGCTGAAAAAATTATCCATAATGTGTAAACAACTGCTGTTACAAAGAGTCATGTCAGGAACGGTTTAATCCACCATCACTCAGAATTCAAATTTCTAGAATTGTTGACAAAAAAGAGTCAAACTCAGTAAAATATTTGTTGTTGTTGTTGTTGTTGTTTTGAGTTGGAGTCTCACTCTGTTCCCCAGACTGGAGTGCAGTGGCCGCTCCCGGTCACCGCAGCCTCGACCTGCTGGGCTCCGGCGATCCTTCCACCTCAGCCTTCCAAGTAGCTGGAATTACAGGCATCTGCTACTGTGCTCGGCTGATTTTTTGATTTATTGTAGAGGTGAGGTCTCACTGCCCAGTTGGGTCTTGATCCCACGGGCTCAGACAATCCACTCACCTCAGCCTCCCAAAGGCACGAGATTACAGGCTGAGCCACTGAGCCCGGCTCAGTGAAATATTTTGAAGAGGGTTATTCTAATCCAAATATGAGTGGCGAGAGCTTGGAGTACCGTCTCATGAAGTTCTTAAAGCATGTGCCTAAGATGGTTGGTTTAGAGCTTTGAGACAGGACTCCATCAGCACTAGTTTCCCAAAGCAAAGGCCACAAACCAATTGAGACCAAGATGACAAAATTGACCTCTTCTTGTCCTTTTTGCTAAGTGTATGCTAAGTATTATAATGATTATTATTATTTTGCATGCTACAAGACACACACCCTCCAACACCATAACAATTTACAATTACCATCGCAACTTCCAGAAGTTACCCAATATGTCTTAAAAAAGGGGAGAAATCTTCAATTCTGGGAACACTGTGCTTCTTTCCTGGAAAATCTATTAATGATCCGCCCTTTGCCTAGCATATAATCAATAGACAGCTATAAAAATAAAACCCCAGCAATATATGGCTGCTGCTCCTTATATAGGCCAACCCAGGCTGCTCTGACTACAGAGTAGCCCATTCTCTGTCATTTCAATATACTTTTATTTTCCAACTGAAACGACAGTGATGCATGTAGGCTGCTCTGCCTATGGATTGCTATTTTCCCCTTTCTCTGTTTCTTTAATAAACTTGCTTTTGGTCTCCTACTATAGCTTGTGCTTGAATTCCTTCCTACATGAGCCAAGAACCCTCTTGGCCAGCTTGGTTTTATATATTTTAGGGAGACAGACATTTACAGGTAAAAACATAAGCCAATATATGTAAGGCATACAAAAAGTTACTTTTTGTATACCTTACCAGCTTCAGCCTGAAAAGATGGGACATCTTGATTTAGGGGCTTACAGGTCAGAGATGAAGTCAAAGATTTTCTGGTTGGCAACTGGTTGAAAAAGAACCCTGTTTAAAAATTTTGAAGTCAGTAGAAATAAATGCTTGAGTTAAGATAAGAATGACTGTGGAAGCCAAAGTTCTTGTTTTGCAAATAAAACCTCTAAGTAAAGACTTCAGAAAGAATAGGTGATAAATGTCTTAAAAATTGTCAGACTCTTCCTAGAGAAGGATTATCTACAGATGTGAATTTACTTAAAAGAAGGTTTTTCAGGGCCATTCTAAACTATATATATAAACAGCAACATATATATCTTGAGGTTATCTGTCTATCTGTCATGTGATGCTGCTATACCAGGGTCAAGCTGGAATTTGAAATCACATTTCCACAGAGTCTGTTTTGTCAGTCTCATTATCTCTATTTTGATGCTAATGCTAGTCAACTGCATCTAAGCTCTGAAAAGGAAAAGATATAACAAGGAGTGTATATCTCCTCTCCTTTCTCATCATTGCCTGGAAACTAGCTTTTCAGGATTTTCTTGGCCCAGAGGAGATCTGTTCAGTCATTTGTGAGGCTTAGAGTTTTATTTTTGGTTTACACATTAAAGTTCCCAAATGTCAGAGGCTAAAACATTTGTCTACTTCCCTGGCTATTGCAAGGCAGCGAAAGGGGTAATCATCTCCATGTGGTTCTGAAGTATAAGGCAATACTTTCCTCCCATAAATACGTTTTCATCCAAGTGAAATAAGGGGTGGTTAAAGAAGAATCTTAGGATTTGATTGATGGGCAACCAAAAAATGACAAAGATCTTCTACAATCACCCAGGCAGTGTTCCAGTAGAACTCGACCAGCTGCTTTCCCTCATAGTTAATCAGAAATGAGAGGCAGAGGGCTGGTAAAAAACAGAGTTTGTCTTCTGTAGCTAAGGTAACAGGAAACAAGCTTGCATCACTACTGAAACTTTTCCAAAAAGACACACTTTACTTCCAATATTTATAATCAAACATTTACTCTTTTCTACCTTAACGAACAGGACCTATGTAATGAGGTCATTACTCAGTGTCTTAGCTGATATTTTTTCCATGTGACCATTGACACATGTTAGTGTTCAGATAACAGTGAAACGGCAGTCTGGATTTTCAGTTATTTTGTTTTCTTGAGGTTACAATTCTTTCTAATAATATTCATATACTGCACTTTCTGTTTTTCAAGATTTATTATAAATGAACAACAAATATGTAATGTACTGTGCCTGACTCATGATAAAAGTAAAGTTTAAACATTTAAAATTACATGGGAAGAAGTGTATACACTCAGAAGGTAAATTAACACTCCCAAGAAACTAAAGATTTCAACAGAGTACCAGATATTTCACTTCAGATAAGTTGAGTGAAAAATAAATTCCAGCTTCTTCAAAGTTCACTCAGCTCCTCCATGCTCTGTATATATCTGGTGAACTGATGCAGGCTTCTTCCATCACCAGCAGTTTTATAAGATAAGATTGTCCTGAGGCAGGTTTAGAGATCTTACACAAAGAAAGGGCAGAGGGGTGTAACATCTCCAGAGGGGCACAAAGCTGTGTGAGGGGAAAATATACACTTTTAAATCAAAGCGGCCTCTGTGGAGGGAGTGCAGCAAGGGATCTTGAGGTAGAGTCCCACAGAAACAGCAGGGAGAAGCCACCACAAGCCTGGACTGGGCTCCAGAGTCTTGTCACTAGGTACCGAGATCCTGAGACTGTGGTAACTGCTGGAGAGGGAGCTATTGAACCCTTGGTGACAGGAAGAATAGCTGGCAGAAAAACTGACCAGACTCTCTAACACCTGGACAGAGAAGTGCTCTAGGACATCCTCTGTGAAACAGCAGAACTGCATCTTAAGACCAGGTTCTATCTCTGTGTTGTATTAGGGCTGCTCTTTGACACCTCAGAGAACATTGCTCCCAGTTCACAAGTCCTGGTGGGTAACAGCAGGTATGGAACCCCAGGCCATCCACACGCCACCCTGAGTCAGCTGCTGGGTGATAAAACAGACACCAGAACTCCTGAGAAGGAGGCTGGTGAGTGCCTAACTGCTCCGCCTTGTCTCTAGCAACAAGTTAAAGCGATCAGGAGGGCAGAATAGAGACAAGAGGCCTCATTCCCTTGCAGTAAACTGGATTTCCTGGAAGCTGTGACAAGGCTGGGAAAGGAAGGAAGAGGATGAGAGCCTGAGAGATGATTTGTCAAGTTATTTCAGCCCCCTTCCCTCACATGGGCATGCATCAGCTACCAATTGCAAGCAGGAGGGTTGAAGATTCTGACATCGTATATCCCAGCAGTGAATAGGAAATATCTCTGCAGTTGCAGAAACCATCACGAGGGAGTCCTCACAAAGAGACATACTCAAGCTGAGAACACATTACCAACGTTTTTGTTATATTGTTGTTGTTGTTGTTTGGCGGGTATTGGGTTGTTTGTTTGATTATCTCATTTGGTTGCTTTGTTTGTTGGGTTTTTTTTTCAATCTTCTACTTCTCTTTCTTTGTTCTTTCTCTGTTTTTTATCTTTTTTTTCTTTTTCCATTTTTCTTTCTTCCTTTTATCTCTTTCTCCTCCTTTCTCTTTTTATCTCTCTTTTTCCTCTTATAGCCTGTCTTGGACCACTGTAAGGTCATATTGAGCAGAGATAAATAGCAAATCCCAGCTGGCCCTTTCACCAGATAGTAAACATTATGACCTGCCAATAAGTTCACAATCTTTGCAGCCTCCCCACCCCCTTGTAAAAAGACACCATAATGCCCCAACCCCAGCTGGTTTATAAGTGGACAAACCAGAGCCCTGGGCAAGGAAAGGCAAAAGGTAAAGCAAATATCTGAAGTGACTGCTTCATTTTCCACTGAAATGGAATTAAAGAGAACGATAAGGGAACTGCTACAAATGAAAATACTACAACAAAAAATGCTGGTAAGCATCAGAGTCAACAAAGAGTTGATGCTAGAAAGAACAGCTACTGGAGCACAAACAATGGCTATGTCCCAGAACAACAATACTCAGAAAGTACATTGGGAGATCAGAATATCATTGGATTGAATGAATAAAAATCAAGAAAAACAAGGGCTAAAACTAAGTGAAATGGTAATGGAGGTAGGTAGGCTCAAGAAACCATGCTTAGAAATAACAGAAATAAAGAATTCCATCTATGAAATAAATAGCAAGCTGATAAACATGGGAAATAAAAAAAAATCTCAGAACTGGAAAATGAAAACAAGGAATTAATCCAATCTATTGAAAATACAGGGAAAAAAAAGACATACAAAGAAAGAGGAAATTCTACAAGATGTGTGGCTTTTATCAGAAACCAAACCCACATTTGATTGGAATACCTAAAATAGAAAGATAAATGGAAACAATCTTGGAACAAGCATTCAAGAAAACTTCCCTCATCTGACCAGAAAGATGATTATATAATCACAAGAGATCCAGAGAACCCTTGCCAGACATCTTATGAGAAGACCAACCCCCAGACACATAGTAATTTGCCTACACAAAGTAGGTATAAAAGAAAAATCACTAAAGGCAGCAAGGGAAAAAGGTTAGACTACCTACCAGGGGAGATCAATCAGAATTACTGCAGACTTATTTGCAGAAACACTACAGGCCAGAAGGAATTGGGCCCCAATCTTTAAAGTTCACAAAGATAAACAATTTCAACCAAGAATTTCCTACCCAGCCAAGCTAAGCTTCATCAGTGGTGGAGAATTAAAATCCTTCCCAGACATCTAATCCCTAAGAGACTATGCTGTTTTGAGACCAGTGCCACAAAAGAAACTTAAGAAGAAGCTGGGCACAGAAGAAAAAAGAAACAAAAGAAATACGATATATTTCACAAGATCGCAAACACACACAAAAGCAACAGAACACACAGCAAAAATGAAAACACACATATATAAACACAAAAGATAAAAACAAAACAGCCTTATAAGAGCATTCTATCCAACAACAGATGTCAAGGATAAACTCTCACATTTCAGTAATCAGCCTGAATGTGAATGGAGTAAGTTCACCACCGAAAAGACATAGAATGACAAACTGGGTAAACATTCAGTAATTTGCTGCCTCCAGGAAATTCATCTCACCACAAAGGACACTCAAGGACTCAAAGTTACAGGGAAAAAAAATTTAGGTGAAAGGACAACAAAAGAAGTCAGGAGCCATGATCTTAATATCAGACAAAACAATTTGTAAGCAAGTCAAAATTTAAAAAGATACAAAAGGCTACCACATAACAAAGTTTTAATCAAAAAGCAAGAAATATTCACCCTAAACATATAAGCACCCTACATAGGAAAACAGCTTTTATAAAGCAGCTATTAGGTAAACTAAAAAAAGATATTGACACCAATACTATCATAGCTGGGACAAAGATAATCCTCTAACAACCCTAATAGATCATCAAGGCAAAAAAAAAAAAAAAAAACTAAGAAAGAACCTTGGCATCTTCCTAACCAGAGAAGGGAAAGACTTGTACAATGAAAACTACAAAACACTGCTCAAAGAAATCCAAGAAGAAATAAACAAATGAAAAAATATTCCATGCTCATAAGTAGGAAGAATCAACATTGTTAAGATGTCCATACTACCAAAAGAAAGCTACAGATTCAACACAATACCCATTATATTACCAACATCGTTCTTCTCAGAACTTGGAAATGACAATACAGAAATTCATATGGAAACATAAACAACCATGAATATTCAAAACAATCCTTAGCAAAAGAAACAAAGCAGGAGGTATCATACTTCCATACTTTAAACTTTATTATAAGGCTACAGTAATCAAAATAGTCTGGTATTGGTGAAAAACGGGCATACAGACCAATGGAACAGAATAGAGTTTCAGGAAGCAAAATCTCGATTTCATAACCAACTCATCTTTGACAAAGGCTCCAACAGCAACCACTGGGGAGAGGAAAACCTATTCAGGAAACAGTGCTGGGCAAACTAACTGATCACATGCAGAAGATTGAAAGAGGACCTCTACCTAATACCATATACAAAAATCAACTCTAAATGGATCAAAGACCTAAATGTAAAACCTCAAACTGTAAGAACCTTAGAAAATCCAAGAGACATCCTTATAGAAATTGGAACTGGCAACCAATTCTCGAACAAAACCCCAAGTGCCAATATCATAAGAGGTAGGATAAACAAGTGGAATCTCATAAAACTGAAAAGTTTCTGAAAAGAAACCATCAAGGGAGTGAGGAGATAGCACATAGAATAAAAAAACAATATTTGCCAACTGTATATCTGACAAGGTCCTAACATCTAGGATCTACAAGGAACTCAAATGTGACAAAAGGAAAAAAAATACAACTGCCCCATTAAACATGAAAAGACACTTCTCAAAAGAAGATATACAGCAGCCAACAGACACATGGAAACGTGCTCAGCTTCACTAATCATCAGAGAAATGCAAATCAAAACCACATTGAGATACCACCTAATCCCAGTAAGAATGGCCAGCATTAAAAAAACAAACAACAGATGCTGATGAAGATGTGGAGAAAAAGAAATGCTTCTGCATTGCTGGTGGGAATGCAAACTAGTGCAAACTTTTTGGAAGGCAGTGTGGCAATTTCTGGAAGAACTAGAAATCGACCTTCCATATGACTCAGCAATCTTCCTGTATACCTGGAGGAACTCAAATCATTCTACAAAAAAAAAATACCTGCACAAGCATGTTTATTGCAGCGCTATTTACTGTAGCAAAAACATGGTACCAACCATGCTGCCCATTGAAATTGTACTGGATAAAAAAAATTGGGGCACATATACACAATGTAATATTATGCAGCCATAAAGAAGGGCAAACATATGAACGTCACAGCAACTTGGATAGATTTGGAATTTATTGTACTCAGTGATCTGTCACAGAAACAGAAAACTGAGTAACATATGTTTTCAATCATAAGCAGACTTAGAACAATTACCATAATACTATAAGAAAAGAATTGACAGTAATGGGAAACTGCCAGTGGGGCGGTGGGAGCACACCTCATCAACAAGGGTAGCTGCATAATGAACATTTTATACCTAATTCTGAATCGTACCCCACATCTTTAAAATAAAAAATTAACAAAGAGATTTGGAACCTCAACCTGCTGCTTGACCAAATGATCTTAGTATATACTTACAGAATACTCCGTCCAACAACCACAGAATATACACTCTACTCATCAACACATGGAAAGTACTCCAAGATCGACCAATCCTCAGCATAAATCAAGCATAAACAAATTTCATGAGATTGAAATACTGCTATGCACCTTCTCAAACCACAGTGAAATAAAAATAAATATCACCACCAGCAAAATTCCCACAAAACTCACAAAGACATGGACACTAAACAATATGATGCTGAACAACTCCAGGGTCAAGACAGAAAACAAAAGATACCTGGCAACAAATGAAAACAAAGAAACATCTTACCAAAACTTCTGGAAAGCCACGAAAGCAATACTAAAGAGGAGAATTTATATCCCTAAGAAAACACTTAAAGAAAATTGAAAGAGAACAAGCTAACAGTCTAACAAATCACCTGGAGCTGGAAAGACAAGACCACAAAAACCCTAATACCAGCAGATGATTCAAGATGACCATAGTAAAAGTACAAATATAGGACGTAGAAGACAAGCATACCAGTAGAATGAACCAGTAGACAAGCATATCAGTGAAATAAAAAACTGGTTCTTTGAAAGGATAAACAAGATTGATGGCCCCCAGCCAGAATGGCCAAGAAAAAGAGAGAAAAAGCCCAAATAAACACAATTAGAAATGCAAAAGATCAAGTCACAACTGAACCCAGAGAAATACAAATGATTATCAGCGATTACTAGGAACATCTGTATGGAATCAAACTCAATAACCAAAATGAAATGGAGGACTTTCTGACATCACACAACCACCCAAAGTTGAAACAAGAAGAAATTGAGGTACTAAATGGACCAATAACAACCCAGGAAATTGTGTCATAAGAAAACTACTTATAAATAAAAACAAAAACAAACAAACAAACAAAACAACCAAAAACCTGGACAAGATGGATTTCCAGTGGAATTCTACAAAACATACAAGGAGAAGTTGATACTAATCCTACTGAAAATATTCTGGACAGTTGAGAAAGATGGTACTCTCCCCAAATCATTTTATGAAGTCAACAACAAACTGATACCCAGACTGGATAAAGATCTAACAAAGAGAACTCCAGGCCAATACACCTGATGAACATACATGCAAAAATTATCAATGAGATTCTAGCAAATCAGATCCAACAACACATCTCAAAAATCATCAACCATGACCAAGTAGGTTTCATTCCTAAGGATGCAGGGCTGGCTCAACATTCACAAGACCACATATGTAATTAAATACATCTACAGATGTAAAAACAAGAACCACTTGATTATAACATTAGATGAGAAAAAATTTTTTTATAAAATCCTGCATCCCTTCTTAGTAAAATCCCTTGAACTGATCCTATACCTCAAAAATCCAAGAGAATATGTTAAAAACATCTTGTACTTATAAAGGACTTTGGCAAAGTCTCAGGGTACAAGATAAACATGCAAGAGACAGTTGCATTCTTATACACCAATAACAAACAGGCAGAGAATCAAATAAAAAGCACAATCCCAATCACAATAACCTCAGGAAAAACAAAAACAAAAACCTCCACATCCTCCTAACCAAATAAGTGATAGACCTTTACAATGAAAACTCAAAACACTGCTCAAAGAAATTCAAGAAGACACAAAGAAATGGAAAAATATTCCATGCTCATGGATTGAAAGAATCAACACTGTTAAGCTGTCCATCCTACCAAAGGCCATCTATAGATTTAATGCTATACACATTAAATTACCTACATAATTCTTCTCAGATCTGGAAACAGCAATACAGAAATTCATTTGGAAACATAAATGACCACAAATGGCTAAAACAACTCTTTGCAAAAGAACGAAGCAGGACATATCACACTTTCAGACTTTAAACTTTACTATAAGGCTACAATAATTAAAACAGCCTGGTATTGGTACAGGAACGAGCATATAGACCAATGTAGCTGCATAGAGATTCCAGAGGCAAAACCTCAATTTCTCAGCCAACCCATCTTTGATAAAGCCTCCACCAACAACCACTGGATAGAGGAGAACCTATTCAGTAAATGGTGTGGGGAAAACTGGCTGACCACATTCAGAAGAATGAAACAGGACCCCTACCTATCACTATACACAAAAATCAACTCCAAATTGATCAAAGACCTAAATGTTAAACTCCATACTTTAAGAATCTTAGATAATGCAGGAGACTCCCTTATAGAAATTGGAATAGACAACCAATTCCTAATCAAATCCCTAAAAACCATGCCAAAAGAGATACTATAGTCAAGTGGTACCTCATCAAACTGAAAAACTTCTGCAAAGCAAAAGTCATCATCAAGAAAGTGGGGAGACAGCCCACAGAATGGGAAAAAATATTTAACACCTGCATATCTGACAAAAGCCTAACATCGAGGATCTACAAGGAACTCAAGCATGCTGAAGGGGGGAAGAAATTGAAAAAGTGGACAAAAGACATGATAAGACACTTCTCAAAAAGAAGATATAGCAGCCAACAGACATGACAAAATGATCAGCCTCGCTAATAACCAAAGAATTGCAAATCAAAATTACATTGAAATACCACCTAACTCCAGTAAGAATGGTCATAATTAATAAAACAAAAAACAGCAAATGCTGGTGAGTATGAGAAGAAAGCAGAACATATCTACCCTGTTGATGGGAATGCAAACTAGTTCACCGTCTATGGAAAACAGAGTGGTGATTCCTAAAAGAACTAGAAATTGACCTTCCATATGATCCAGCAATCCCCTGTCTGGGAATATACCTGGAGGAACGGAAATCTCTCTACAATAAAGACACCTGCACATGCATTTTTATTGCAGCACTATTTGCAATAGCGAAAACATGAGTCAACCATTCTGCCCATAAAAACTAGCCTGGATACATACACAAGATATAATATTACACAGGCATAAACAAAGACAAACTTATGGACTTTGCAGCAACTTGGATGGATTTAGAGTCTTTAATATTCAGTGATTTTTCACAGAAACCAAGAACTGAGTACTACATATGCTCACTCATAGGCAAACCCTGAACATTCACCATAATACCTTAAGAAGGGAATTGGCAGTAGCTGGAAACTTCCAAGGGAGTGGGGAGAACATAAAATTAATAAGTGTACCTGACCTCAAACCAGGCAAAGTGAAGACCAAAGGTAGGCCTTGACTTTAACCGTACAATGACCACTTGTACACCTAATCCTAAATTGTATCCCACATCTTTAAAATAAATAAATAGATAGATAGAAAATAAATTTTAAAAAATCAAAGTGGTCTTATTATTTAGTTTAATTATTGTAGAATAAATAATTAAAACTAGTTATTATCCTACTAAGAACTTCTCTTTATAAGCAAACAACCCTTTGTTTCGGCCTGTAAAAGTAAAAGAGAGAGAAACATAAAATTCAGTATCAGTCGGGAAAGTTCAGATGATCATGCAGTAGCAATAGCAGCAAAGCCTGTGTCTTTAAACATCAAGTTTTATTTTTTGTTGACTGCTTCTACAGTGGTTGTCCTTCAAGGATCTAGGCTCATGAAGTGCCAATCATTCTGAAAGACAGTATATTTAATATAAAGATTAATAGTAAAGTAGTAAAAGTTTTTATGCTATTTTTCTAAATATTTGAAGGCAAGGAATTGTGTGAATACTTTTTTATTCTATTTATGTCTTCAAAGAGTAAACAGAGGGTCTTAAAATTTATCATTCTGAAGAAAATAAGATTGTGTCCATTTTATGCTTCTATTGTAATATTTTTATAAAGGCAAGGTTGTAAATTAAATAATAATGAAATTCAGCTTGAAAATAAAAAAAAATTGCTTATAATTCTTAAGAATTATTATTATGTCCATGTTTCTTATATTGTCACCCACAGATCACTTGCCTCACAGTTACCTTTTATTATTTAAGAATGCATGTTCATGAGCCCTATTCTAAAACTGGTCAGAATCTCCTACAGAAATCTGCATTTTAAACCAGCTTTAGAGATAATGCTTAAACTGAATGAGATGGAAAAATCTTTTTAAATAGTTCATTTAATTTAAAAATTTATACTTGAGGAAGCAAAGCAGATCCAAGCACTCTTATTTTTTTCCAGTGCCATTGTGTTTTTACAAACAACAGATGTCTGTGGGAGTGGGAAGGTGACATTCAGGTGGGCTTCCTGTATAATCGGATCTCTGTGTCCAGGCAAGTATATAGCCTCAGTGTGATTGTAAGGAATCCAAATTAGTAGTCACAATAACTGTTCAAAACTTGGTTCCATATTTATTAACTTACTGTCTTGGATAATTTATTTAAACTGTCTGGGCATTAGTTCTTCAAAATGCAAATAATATTATTTTATCTTATGTGGTTAGAAATTTGACTACAACATCTGATGCCTTTATTAATGTCATTGATTAGTATTATTAATATTTTTATCAAATATAGCTGCATACCTGTTAACTATAAGCTTTGCTTTTATGACACAATTTCCAAAATGACCTATGTGCTGACAATGGATATCTTGTAAGTATTTAAGCCAAGATAAACCTACTATAACTTGTATGTTTGTGTTAGTACTTTGCTTCTATTCATTCTGTTGTCATTTTATTATGTGTATATTATATTATTGTAATATACACTTCCAGCAGATCAAACTTTTCTATTTTAGCTGCTTTATTTTCCACATAAACTGAAGATTATTCTTTGCCAAATTTCTCTCTCACAGTTATGTAATATAGTTTTAACACACATAACTTTAAAAGGATTAGTTATCATTATGTCACCAATTACATGATGTTACTGAATTGTGGTACAATTATTGAAAGAAACTAACTGCATATCAAATGAGAAAATTAAAAGCTCATGGCTGCACAAGTGTTGGCAACTCTTTTTTCTTATTGCCTCCATTTAAAAAGAACAGGAACATATTCCAGCTTCTAGACAAGTTTTAAGCTAATGTTTTAATAAATGCTGACTCAAAGTCATTTCATTCACATGAGTTCAGGAGAAAATTTAGAATTTATTTTGGTAGGGAAATACTTTTTACTTAATTATACAAGATGCTTTAGAATACAGAATCACTGAGGATATAAAATATTTAAATAGTATTAATCTGTTCATTTCCAGTTGTCAATGCTAGCACACAAAAACTATTATAAATTCTATCATATTAAATAATTTTGACATAATAAGCCGTCTGCTAAATTCACTTCAAAGGCTATGAGTGACCTGTTCCCACATCTGTATTACAGCTGCCATATGGTTGTACTGCACAGTGAAGCATGATGGACCTCTGCACTTCCAAAGCTACTTTATCACATATGTTGACAATTATGTGCAACAAAGTCATATAGCAAACAATGACATAGAGTACACAAATGCTTATCACTCCAAACAAGACAGATTTTATGGCAACAGGCCCCTTAGAAGTCCAGGAAAATCATTTGAAGTGTCAAATGTATATATTGTTCAACAATGAAATATTCCTTTGCAATCACTTTATGTGGAAGAAATCCCTAGGAAGGCAACAATTTAAAAGGCAACCCGTGTTATGGAATACTGAAGCTGCTTCAGCCAAAATGTATATGATATTTTAGAGGATTTAATTGCAAATGAGGATCATGAGTCTTACAGACCACAATCTCCAAGAACTTTTATATTGCATGGCCAGACCTCTTCTTAGATTAAACCATAATAAAGCTATATTTTCCATAAGCAATGTTCTAGGAAGGTTATCACAGCAGTATCTTTTTGTTTTTGAAATTCTTAACTTTTTAATTATGTGTTTTTACAATTAAATTTAGATTATTTACTCTTGATCACTTTCCGCTTTCCCAGGAGTGAGTTGGTAGTCACTATATTGTACATAAATGAATTTGTACCTCAGTGAGAATTCACACCTGGTTATGTTTCAGGCTAGGTGAAATGGATTTTGCCCCAGGGAAGTGATGAGAGTTATTACACTGTTAAATCAGTTTTTGCTTTTTGAACTTGAATCAGGAAACTAATAAATGGCAACTGGGAGAGTATGAGAAACAACTACTACTTAGATCCTTTTGCAATTTAAGATTACGTTAGAATTTAAAATGTGCATTCATATCTTAGAATATATTTAATATAGCACAATTTTAGTCTTATATTTTTCAAATACAATCATATTTAAGAAAAATTTGTTTTAATTTTTCTCTTCCCACCAATATCAACCTAGGGTATCAACGATGACATTTGTAATGGATAGGAGCTCATATGTTAATTTATAAATACAAAGTTTCTCTTTACCTAAGACTTAAATATATTTAATATATATTTAAAAGGGGAGATATCACTTAAAGACAGGAATACAATCTGAGAAATGCATTATTAGGCAGTTTTATCTTGTGAATATCATGGAGCATACTTATACAAAGCTAGATAGTGTAGCCTACTACACACCTAGGCTATGTGACATAACCTGTTGCTCTTTGGCCACAAACTAGCACAGCAAGTCGCTGCACTGAATACTATAGGTAGTTGTAACACAATGACATAAATTTGTGTATCTTAATGTATCTAAACATAGAAAAGGTACAGTACAAATACAATATTATAATCTTATAGGACCAGAGTTGTGTACACTGTCTGTCATTGACCAATGATCATATGGAATTATCAATACATAACTAATTAGTATGCTTTTAAATAGTATGCTTTTAAATAAAGGACAATATTAATCTTTCTTTTAAAACAAGCAAAAATGAAGGTAACCAAAATGAAATTATTTTTAACTAAAGAGGATCAAATATTTTTTACATCTTCCCATATACAGCATTTTTATAATGCATAAACCAAAAAAACCCTTAATTATGTGCAACCAATTATTTATTTATTTAATTTTATATTGTTCACTTCGATGAAAATGAAGAAAGACTAGAGAAAATACTCATTTAAAAGTATAAGAAATTAACTTAAAATATTTCTGTGAGGAATCCCATTTTTCATTATTATATTGACTACTTTAAACTTTTTGGTGTTCATATACTCAAAGTACATTTTTAAAGAATGTTTAAAACCTAAGTGCAGCACATTTTTATGCTTTTGTCTAATAAAAAAATGACTCAGAAAGATTAGTTTAAAATCTTTCAAATGTCACAAAGATCATAATATAGTCAGGACTCCAGTATGATAGCTGCTTTCCACAATATTAATTTTTTTCATGTGTTTTAAGTAAACTTCTATTCTACTTTGACCTGTGTATTTTTTTCATGTCACATATAAATTATATCTTGCTCTGGAATTCTATCAATTTTTATTGCTATTGAAATTAAAATTGCATATTGACTTACATACATTATAATGAAATTTATCTTATCAACATGGAATTTCCCTTTGTGTTACAGATTCTAATCATCCTTTCTTTCCAAGTATATACAATTTTGAGAAAATATAGCTAAGAAATATAATAAAGAGAATGGTTCTTGATTATTAATAAGAAATCACATGTGAAAATTTCTTGTATGTTTCTCTATATTGTGTGACTCATTAGTATTGAGAATGTGATATTTACTAAATTGATCAAAATATCATACAGATAGTCTCATAAACTTATTAAATTTATGTTAGTTTTATAGTTATGTAAAGTTTGTTTGGTGTAATATGTAAGTGCTTATGCTACTATTTAGGGGAGAAATTCAAGCTCCACACAAAAGTCTTCCCTTCATAACATACATTTAGGTCAAGAATAGTAACTGATCACATACAAGTCAAGTATTTTTCTTCTCTCTTCTTCATTTAACTCATATTGAGAATTGAGATTTATTTTCATCACTTATAAAATAAACTGTTGAATTTTTATAGGTCTCTAATTCTAAATATTAAATAAGAATATATTTTTTAAACTGCTATTATGGCATAACTTTTTCCTCTATACACATTTTGTAACTGGTCTAAAAATATGTGCATGAAAATGAATAAGTTGTTTAGGAAGATATAGTGTGTATTTAGAAAGGATAAATAATTTGGCAATACAAAAGGATGAAACTAATTTTTCTAACAAAATAAAATGGTTACATCTTGTATCAGAAACTAGTCTAAATTAATCATACTTCTCTTTTATTTTGTTTTATTTTGTATTTACATGCAACACAGACTGGCAAGTATTTTCCTACATGAACAATTCTTAATCAGTAGCTATAAATTGCTTTACAAAATAGCAGCATATATAACACACAAAAAAAATCAAGTAAGGAAACCATTTCTATTGTTATGTATCCAACTACTAGTACATTTAGTGTGTACCTTCTACATTTTGAATAGTATGCTTTGTGGCAGGCATGAAAGGTGAATAATGCAAAGAATTTTGCACACAAGTTGTTATGGCAACATAAAATATATATGCTACCTTATTGGGAGGTCAGATAAAAGTTTAGAGAAATGATTTCTTTGGAACTCAGTTATAAAATATCAGAAGGTGATAACTATATGTAGAGGATAGAAAATCATCCAGAACAGAAAGAATAGAATGTATAAACTTTTGACACTAGAAAATATTTGGGTACAGGTTTGTGATTCAGTAGTTGCCTATCACTGGAACACACTGTGGAGAAACAAGGCAAAATGTAGCAAAGGTTCAACATGCAAAGAACATTAATTTCAATATGTTTATTCAATTGTGTCTCTTAAAGTTATTAGTGCATTTTATGCAAATAATTTCATAAAATAACATTCTAGAAGAACCACATGTCACTATGTAAAAGATAGAATTAAGAGACATAAATTATAGATAAAGAGATACTTTGGGAAGCTATTCCAATAACAGATTTAAGAAATAATATGCACATAATATAATTAATATACATGAGGAGAGAAGGAAAGAAGAACATGATATTGAAGTGGTAATACCTATGAAACAATGACTGATTGGTTAGGGACTTTGTGATGAGAAAGGAAATTTTATTTGTAAGGGCTTATAATTTTTTGAAGCTAGTGATTAGGCAAATGGAAATGTAAATCATGAGGGTATAAACCAAAGACAGAAAAATAGGCTATGAGGAAATAGATTATTTCAGCTTGAAGTACTTTTGTGAGATCTACATGAATAGGTGGGGCAAGATGGTGACGGACCAGGGTGGACAGTGAGAGTCTCCACAAAAGTAAATGTCTATAAAGACCCTCTGCATGAGTGAGTGTGTGCTGATGGGTGAGTGACAATCTGCCTGAGGGAGAGTCGGGTTCAAGTACTCAGGACTTTTCTTCAGAGGTGACTGCAACCCATCACTGGCCTGAAATTAGAGCCCCCAGCACACAGAATTGCCTGCCATTCTTGGAGCTCTCTTGACAGGAGGCAACAGAGAACAGCTGCTTCTCACCACATGGTATCTGGTCCATGAAATCACCTGCATTAACAAACCTGTCATGAGCCCCAGAAACCACAGAGAAGGCAGGATGGAAATTGAAATGGAGCCCTGCCACTGGTGAGGAAATTCCTATGGGCACCATTTTCTTTGTCCTGGGACTGGGCAGAGCTTTGCATTTCCCCACCCATTTCTGTCCAGCCTCCAACCTGGGACCCAGAGACTATCTACTCATTGGACTAGAAGAGACAGATGCACCTCCCCCTCACTGGAACAGGCACAGACATGTCAAATCTGAATGGAAGACTTGACAGCAATGGCAGCAAGTCAGCTGAGTCCAGATCTGCTCCATCCTCCTACCACAGTAGTCCATGGGACATCTGACCCACCTTAAAAGCAACCCTATCAGCCTGCACTGAGAGCAGAGGGAGGGGCTGGAGAGAAGAGCTGCCCCTTAACTCTATAGCAGCAGCCAAAACGAACTTGGAGTTACAGAAATGGTCACAGAACAAGTTTTATATTTTTGCTTTGCTTGTGTTTGTTTGTTGTTTGTTTGTTTTCTTCTTTCTGTTTTTATTTACGTTTTCATACTTGCTTTGTTTCTGTTATTATAATTTTTTTTTTTTTAGATTTTCTGTATGGATATTTTCAAGAAAGAATACATCAACAAGGGAGTTTTTGTTTGTATGATTGTCTGCATGTTTTCTGATTGTTTGTTTTTTCTGTCTTTGTTTCTCTGTTTATTTAGTTGGTATTCCTGTCTGTGTTCCCTCTTCTTCTTCATCCTTTCTACTTTATTTCATATTCCTCCTTCCTTTTTCCATCCTTTTTCTTTTCCTTACCTCATTTTGCTTTCAGGGGCAGACATACATCCCCACTGCATGGACAGATTGTAAGGCTGTGGGAAGTGGGTTCCAGGGGGCCAACATACCTGTCAGAAGATACCAGGATCTGCAGATAGCTTCTGAATCACAACTTCCCCCCACCGATCAGTCTCAAGACTGCAAAAAGCATAGCCACCAACCCCAGTGCAGCTTCAGAATTGAACAAAGTCAGAGTATCTACATAAGGAAGAATAGGAGATTAACCAAGCAGAAGTAAGCCTGTCCCCCATCACTGAACAACAGAATTAAAGAAAAAGTAAAAAAGAGAGGGAAGAAAATTTACAAAAATGAAGAAAAACCAAGGAAGAATATGGGTCTCACACAGATCTCTGGGAAGTCAACCACTGAGAATACAATCTTTGGAACTCAAACAATGAAGAGCCCCCAGAATGACTGGTCTCAAACCATGAGCCAAGATATCAAGATATTAATAGAGAGAATAAATAGAAATGAGGAGAGACAAGAGGAAAGAATGAAGGAGTTGATAACTGAGATAACAGCAATAAAGAATACCATGAATGATACCAATAACAAAGTGATAAACATGGAAAGCAGAATTAACCAAGCAGAAAAAAGACTCTCAGAGCTTGAGGACCAAAATATGGAACTAACCCAAACTGATAAAACATAGAAAAGAAGCATAAAAAGACAGAACAAAACCTCCAAGAGATGAGTGGTTTCATCAAGAGGCTGAACCTAAGATTAATTAGAATTCCTGAAGCAGACAGAGAGACAGAGACCACCCTGGAACAAACATTCCATAAAATCATTCAAGAAAATTTCCCTTGTCTTATCAGTGATGTGACCATTCAAACACAAGAGATTCAGAGAACCCCAGCAAGACAGCAAATAAGACCAACTCCTAGATACATAGTAATTTGCCTACACACAATAGTCATACCTGTAAAAAATCCTAAAGGCAACAAGAGAGACTAGGTATCCAGGAAGAACAATTAGAATAGCAGAAGACTTATCTAAAGAACCACTTCTGGCTAGGAGAGATTGGAATCCAATTGTCAAGGTTCTCAAAGATAAACAATTTCAACCAAGAATTACCTACCCAGCTAAGCTAAGCTTCATCAGCAATGTAATACTAAAATTCTTCCCAGATATTCAATCTCTGAGAGTCTTCACCGCCTCCAGAACAGCTCTACTAGAAACACCAAAGAAAGTATTAAACATAGAAGAAATTTTAAAAAAAAAACCCTTCCCAAGAATGCAGGAAAAAAGAGAAAACACACATAAATCAATCCAAAAATAAAAAAAAAAGACAGCAAACAAACAACAGAAATGACAACAAACTCTATAAGAGCCTCATGACAAGGATAAACACTCACATCTCAATAATTAGTGTGAATGCAAATGAACAAAATGCTCCACTGAAAAGACATAGAATGGCAAATTGGATAAAATAACTTGATGTAACAATATTTTGTCTCCAAAATATTCATCTCACCAGGAAGGACATTCAGAGACTCAAAGTAAGAGGATGGGAAACAAATTTTCAGGAAATGCAACACGAAAGAATGCAGGTGTCCTGATCTTAATATCAGATAAAATACCCTTTAAGCTCTCAAAATTCAAAAAGATATGGAAGGTCACTACATAATGATAAAAGTTTCAAACCATCAACAAGAAATATTCTTCCTAAACATATATGCACCCAACATAGGAGCATCAATTTTCATAAAGCAGTTTCTAGGTAACCTAAAAAAAGTTATTGGCTGTAATACTATCATAACCCCAGTAACAACTCTAGAAACATCACCAATTTTAAAAAATCAGCAAGGAGATCCGAACCTCAATGTGATCTTATTGATACCTACAGAACACTCTACCCTGCAACCATGGGATATATATTTTATTTATGACCACATGAGACACGCTCTAAGATCGACCACATCCTCAGCCATAATTCAAGCATACACAAATTCCATAAGATTGTAATTTTGAGCCGGGCTCGGTGGCTCAGCCTGTAATCCCCTGCCTTTGGGAGGCTGAGGTGAGTGGATTGCCTGAGCCCGCGGGATCGAGACCCGCCTGGGCAGTGAGACCTCATCTCTACAATAAATCAAAAAATCAGCTGGGCTATGGTAGTGCCTGCCTGTAATTCCAGCTACTTGGAAGGCTGAGGCGGAAGGATCGCCGGAGCCTAGCAGGTCGAGGGTGCGGTGGCCGGGAGCGGCCACTGCACTCCAGTCTGGGCGACAGAGTGAGACTCCAACTCAAAAAAAAAAAAAAAAAAAAAAAAAAAAAAGATTGTAATTTTGCCATGCACCTTCTCAGACCACAGTAGAATAAAAATAAAATAAATATCAACACCAAAAAAGTACCCCCCAAACCCACAAAGACATGAACACTAAACAGCATGATGCCAAATAACTCATGTGTCAACACAGAAATTAAAACAGAAATTAGAAGATTTCTAGAAACAAATTAAAATGAAAAAATATCTTCCCAAAATCTCCAATATGCCATGAAATCGGTAATAAGAGGGGAATTCAAATCTCTATGAACACACATCAAGAATATGAAAAGGTCACAAGTTAACAGCCTATCAAATCACCTAAGGAAGCTGGAAAAGCAAGACCACCAAAGTCCTATCTTCAGCAGAAGAATCCAGATCTCCAAAATAAAAGCCCAAATTCAGGATATAGAAGATAAAACTACAATACAAAAAAATCAACAAAACAAAAAGGTGATTCTTTGAAAGGATAAACAAGATTGATGGACCCCTAACTAGACTGACCAAGAAAAAAAGAGAAAAAACTCAAATAAACACAATCAGAAATGCAAAAGATCAAGTCACAGCTGACCCCAAAGACATACAAAAGATTATAAGAAATTGCTATTACACCTGTGTGGAAACAAACTTATAAACCTAAGTAAAATGGAGAACTTTCTGACATCATACAACCTCCCTAGGTTGACAAAAGAACTTTACACTCTAAATTGACCAAAAACAGCCCAGGAAATCAACTATGTCATAAGAAAACTATCCACCAAAGAAAAAAGCTATGGACATGATGGCTTTCCAATAGAAGTCTACAAAACATACAAAGAGGAGCTGATATCAGTCTTATTGAAAGTATGCCAGATACTCAAGAAAGATAGAACTCTCCCCAAATCATTTTATGAAGCTAATATCACATTGATATCCAAGCCAGGTAAATAAAAGAAAGTGAACTATAGGCCAATATCCTTGATGAACATAGGTGCTAAAATTCTCAACAAGATTATAGAAAACCAGATCCCCTTAACTGGGATGCAGGGCTGGTTCAACATCTGCAAGACAATAAACATAACTAAATAGATATAAAAACAATCGACAGATGTAAAAACAATCAACAGATGTAAAAACAAAACCCACATGATTATATAATTAAATGCAGAAAAATCTTTTGAAAAAATCCAGGATTCCTTCTTGATAAAACCCATGAACAGCTAGGCATAGATGTCATGTTAACATTTTTAATAAACATAACTTTAAACAAAATGTCAAGAACTGAAGAAAACTGTGTAAATTTTATGTTCTTTACCCATGAGAGAATATAGTAATGAAAGAAGAGGTCAAATCTTAGGATAAAAGATGCTACCAAAACTAAAATTTTTAACCCAATCATTGTAATTAGCAGCCTTGAATAGTCACATGTCCAATTAAATTTGAGATAATGAAAGGTAATTATTATTTATCATTTGTCCTATAAAACCATACTTATTTTGAATCAAATTTCCATAGGCTATAATTTACCTGTTATTCTGGTCAGTTGGTGCTCAAATAAAGCACTGAAAATGTCTTAGAAAAATTTACTACTTTAATGTCACTAAACCCCAGAGTTGTAGATAGAACTTGTAGGGTTGGAAGCAATGACTAATGCCATTACATTTAAAGAAGAGAAAGAAGAATTGTCTAAAATACTATTCAGGATAATTTATTTGTAAATAACCAAATAGTACACATTGTTTACATAATCAGTACACAGTATATTTCATATAATAAGAATTCTAAAGACTAAACAACTTTTCAGATAACTACTTTTTTATCCTCAGATTCTTAATTTTTGTCCTCAGATTAATCTCTGTAAATTTAAGATGACTGCAAAAGCTTCAGGTTTTATGAATTCAAAGACATGAAGAAAGGGGTCTTTTACTTCATTCTTCTCTTTATATCATAGATAAAATTTGTTGTCTGAGTTCGTCCAGGATCATCTTGCTGTGCCATTTTCCAGGCTTATTTCAAAAGTATACCATTTAGCTTATCTCTATCAAAGAGGATTAGGATTTTCACTAGAGATGGGTGAGATTGATATACTGTTATGGAACTAATATGAACAGATCTTGAATTTAGTTATTAATAAAATAAGTGCAGTGATGGTTTGGTTAGTTTTTGTCTGGCTTTGGTATTTCAATAATGTTATTCTAATTGAATGAATTAAAAAGTATTCTCTCTTCCTCTGTCTTCTGAAACAAATTGTACAGGACATGTATAATTTCTTAAATATTTATTAATATCTGCTATCTAAACTATTTGGACCTAGTACTTTATGTTTTGAAGGTTATTAATTATTGATTTTATATCTTAAAAAGTTGTAGGTTTATTCAGTTTGTCCATGTTTTTGGAAAGTTTAAATCTCTTTTTTTTCCATTTATTATTTAAATGTCTTTCTTTTCTTGTTGGTCGATTATTGAATTTATTACAACAAACTGAGAATATATTATCTAAGACAAAAAGATATTTAACTTTAGAATTCACAATAGGACTAAATTCTGGATAGTAATTGCAAGTGATGCAGGTTTTTGTTCCATGAGTTGGTGAACTGAGCTGGGCCCCCAGAGATGTTGCAGTTCCTGAGGCTGCACTGCCAGCTGGGATCCACATGGTGGCTGGGGATATGATGGTATCTGGATAAGAGAATGCAGTGACACCTAAAAACTCAAGGTTGCCAGTAGCTGTGGAGCCCCCAAGTAGTATTACAGCTCTCTTAGTTCGGGAGTCAGTGAGTCAAGCCCCGAGAATATTCACAGCTCCACTGGTTTGTCAGGCCAGTAAGCCAACCCTCAAGGAGTGTTTATAGAGCCATTGCTTCAGTGGGTTGGCAAGCCACGCCCCCAAGGAGTGTTTACACTCTTACTGCTTGGCAGGTCCAGCTCTTCTAGTCTGACATGTGCAGTTCTTCTAGTTCAGCAGCTCTTTTAGTGTAGCAGTTCCGGGGTTTATCTCATGCCCAGGAAAAATGAGGGATGCAGACCAGAGAATGTGTAAGTAGAAATTTATATAGAAGACAGGAAAGCCCCCTGCAGCAGGAGGGGACCCAAAAGAGGGTTGCCGGTGATGCCTCTGTAGTCAGGGGTATATACAGGCTTGAGAGTGTGCTAATTGAGTGGTGGTAGCACCAGTCAGAGATAGGCACTATGGTGTGGGATTGAAATGCATCAATCAGTAGGGGGTTTGAAAGGGCCAATTAAGGAGAACTCCCAGAACATGGCAGTCCATCAACCTGGAAATGAATGTGCTCACTCCAGTCTGTGAGGCTTGCAGCAGAAGGTTTGTTTGTTTGTTTGTTTGTTTGTTTGTTTTTGTTTTTTAACCAGAACCTATCCTAATCTGTCTATCTGTCTGATACAGTTTCTTCCTTTAAGTGGTGATGCTAACTGCCATCAGGAGTAGAGACGATGACCAGTCTGTCTACTTCCTGCTGATCATGGGGGTTGTATGAGAACAGCAGCTAGGGATCCTCCAGAGGGCGATCTAAGGATCCATGCAATGTTCCATCTATATTGTCATCTGGAGTTTGACTATCTCTGTATGAAAAGAAACAAATTTTACAAAGAGGTTAACTATACATGGCACAGATATGAGCAGTACATGAAAAGGAGCTATCAAGGGAAAAATCTATGTCCACATGTTAAAATTTTTTCAGGAAAACATGAAAGATTGTAATCAGCTTGGGCTTTAATCAGTTTGTTCTCTTAGTGTAGCAATAATTTAGATATTATTTTTTTAAGATTTGTAGATTTTTCTTTGCCTAGAAGGAGGTATTATTCCAAAAACAAGTTTTATTTAAGAAGATGCATGTTCTTCCACGTTCTGCCATGAGCATACCCAGTACTCAACTCTTTTTCAGGACCACAGTAGCTAATGAATAGATAGATGCCTGTTGAATCTCAATAGCAGCTACACACTGTGGCTTTCTATCCTTGTTGTACCATAAGGTTGAGGTTCAAAACAGATCTTTCTAACAGGGGTATTCCAACAAATCAAAATAAACCTCTGGCAATCAAGTGTCCTATACCAAGTCTTTGTAGGATTGGATTGTCATAGGCATGCCACCCCCCAGATTAAAATTTTCATGTGTGTTATAGTTAGGCATTTTCAGGTTTCTACAATGACATGATCACAGAGACTGTACTAAGAAACCTGCTAAATTTAGAATACATCCTGAGAAGCCATTTGAACCTGACTGAGGATTTTTACCTTAGGGTTAGCCACCACTATTGTACAAGAACTTTTCCATTGGTAGGGTAAATCTACGTATAATCCATTACTACATCAAAAGTAAAACCTGGTTTCAATTATGGAAGTTGTCCCGATGGTTCCAAATGGGAAGACTATCCCATGGATATTCTTGGCTGCAGCTTTCCTTGGTTGTCAGAGTTGCGGGAGCAGTAACAAGGAAAATTCTCTCATATAAACCCAGCTTTTCCCATTTGTTGTTTTTCCAAGGGACTGTCTTATTATGTGTATGGGTTCTGCAGGTATGATGATTAGGGTTATATGAACAGCTACCCATATAAAGTCTCATTACAGTACTTGGGGGAAAGATAGCCCACCCAGGATAGTCCTAGGTGTGATGGAAAGCAGATAGAAGCATTTCCCCACATCCCTGGCATTTCTCCACACTTAACTGAGACCTTTTTGCCTCAGGGGGTTTTCTGGTCAGATGTCACTGCTCCTGTTAGGGTAATCAATTCATACCAGGTAACACTGAGATTTCCAGTCTCCTCCAGAGACAATGTTAGAGTCATGGGGGGAAGGGACAGTTAGAAAGCCTCTCTCCTGTGGGCATATCCAGCAATTTGAATAATTACCTTGTTGAGCCAAGTACATAAAGGAGGGAGAAAGAGGGCGCTTATAAGAAATTAGGGTTAGTGATAACAGCAATAGGAAGTCATTTTGCTAATGAATCATTTTGCTCGTTCACGTGTGAGAAAACTTACAGGAGGAGTAAAATGTATGACTGTCTAAGGAAGTAGATAATCCCATGGGCATCCAAGGTTAAGGAGTCCTTGGCAAAGGTGTTTAACAGTACAGGTCAAATTAAAATCAAAGACAGCGAATACAGGTAAAAACTATAAGAAGGATATCCATGGGAGGTTAATTATAGGCATTTATATTTTACAATCTTTAGCTTGAGATCTCCAATTTCTCTACGATGGTATTTTAGTACCCTTCTAGATCAGTAGAGGCAACTTCTCCTGCACTACAGGTTCTCACTCTACTATGATGAATCCAACAATCTATTCTGACAAATTTCACTGCTTAAGAAGTAGAAAGAGAAGTGTAGGGTCTCTCCCATTCAGGACCTAAATAAGAGGAAAGAGTACTCACCAGTACCAAGTCCCCTTGGGTCCATATATCATTCAACAACATGCATGCATCCTTTTTTGGCATGTTAGAAGCCTCTAATTTTTTTTTTTTGTCCTATACTTTCCTTCCTTTTGATAACCAGATACTTTATTTCAGGACAAAATTTTACTATATGAGATCCTTTCTTATACACAATTATTTTCTGCCTTTAATATCCTTCCTTGCCAAAAACATACTCCTATACCAACAAATTTCTTTATATATTTCCTTTGCTTTTCTGGCTTCTCCCTTTCTACCTTTCTATAATCTTCTACATTTCTACCTTTCTATAACCTTCTATATTTATATTTTGAATTACCCCTAGCAACGTTACTTATGGCCATATATATTCCAACATGGATGGCCAGAATCAAACAGCTGGCACTTGTGTTAGCTAAGTAATTAATTTGGGTTCCAGTGCCCTAAAATTCATTTGGGGCTTATTGGGGTGATGGTAAGCTATGCCAGGCATTTTGGCAGGTTCCCAAGCCTCCTCAGTGTCCATGATTCCTAAGCTAGGTGTTCCTTCCTTTTCAGATGAGAGCATTCCCACTTTCCAGAGTCTCTCTGGCCTGCATAGTAGACAAGTTCCTGGAGATTTAGGCCTCTTTGTAGCAACTATTCTTCTAGTGATCACACAGATTATACCTAGAGGAAAGGACACCATCCCCTTAGCAGGCTCATTCTTACCAGGTCTCAGATGAGCTGTTGAAGTTTTGAGATGCTTCTTTTGGCCCTCTGCAGCCCTCCATGTTGGCACCCTGTTACTTTTTTTAACATCTTGGCTTGCTGCATCCATAACATAGCAGGTTCACCCTGAGGATCCTGGTGTTTATAAGCCTATAAGGCAGCCACTAGAATCTCAGCATTTTTATTGTGTCTCCTGTTTTCCTGAGCCTTTCTCCCGATCTCCAATTCATTAAAAAACCAAGGTGGCCACATTCAAGAGTCTCCAAGATACAATCTGGTACTACAGCCTGTTTTGGCAGCTTCCTCCTGATATTTGGAGTTACTAAAGTAATAAACTTATCTTTTAGGATCTGCTACCCTTTGATTGACCCAGGATCTAGGTAGGTGCACTTAACCAAAACCTTTCTTAGCCTTTCCAGAAAGGCAGAGGGATTCTCATCTGTCCCCTGTCCTATCATGGATAGCCTAGAGTTGTTGAGAGGTTTAGTTCTAATCCTTAAGCCTTCCAATATGCATTTCATAAAATGTTTTTTTCCTCCATTCTACCAGGTCATCATCAGGGTCCCATTTAGTATCTTCCAAGGGTACTGCTGATTTTCCACTTGGGTAAGGCTCATTCCCTTCTCTGGCATTACATGAAATGCAAAGCTCATCTCAAAACTTCTCTATCATTTTCATGGCTGTTTGTTTCTCATTGGTTTTCAGGGTTTGACTTAAGAATAACTTAACATCCTTCCAGGAGATCTCAAATGCTTGGGTTAAATTCTAAAAAGAAGTCATATACTTATCAATGTCATCTGAGAATCTGCAAGATCTTCCTTAATTTGCTTCAAGTCCTGTCAGAAAAATGTTACCTGTACTTTGCTGGGCCATTTTCACCAAGCATCTCTTGCAGAGACACGAGTAAAGTGGGAGCTGTACCAGTTTTTAGAGTGGAGCAGGTTTGATGTATAGGAGGGACCTATAAGGGGGGTAGGATGGGCCAGGAGGAGTGATTTCAGGATCTGATGCCTTCCCAAGTGGTACCTCTAGGATTGGCATCCTCAATCCATTTAGGCTGTCTTTTAAAATGACGGCTAGGAGGGCTGTACCAATCTTACAGTGTTGACAAAGGTCCAGATTTTCTGGTAAACAAGTCCTGTATATATGGGACCTCAAACCTTTTACTCTGGCATTTATAGAAATTATATATATTCAAATGGTATTATACTTGATACTACCCTCTGGAAGCCAGGTCTCTCCACCTTGCAACTTATAATTCAGCCATGCTTGAGTGCAAAGTAATCTAAGATGCTTTTTCTTCAGGGTCTGAGGATTTCAGACTTGTTACCCATCTGGAGAGAGAGAAAGGCAAAAGAAGGCACCGTTTAACTTTTCCTACTTCCCCCTCAACATGCTTGAATAAAGATCAAAGAAAGAGGGCTGTGCCCTTACTTTTCTGTCCTTATATGTTCATGGCATCCCCATGGATGAAAGTGTGACCTCTATCCATGTGAAGAAGGGACCTGGTCAGCAGGATTAGTCACACTTACCTGTTCATTGCCCCAGCCCTTCACTATAAACTGTGTCTGAATTCCTCAAATCTAGTGTTCGCTCAATCCATGCTAAGTCTTTAAAAGACCTTTGAGCAATTGTATTTGGGAAAGGAATTCTAGTTAGGGGAAAGTGTTCTTGGGACATTCCATGATCCTCTGGACAGGAGACCCACAAATTGAGCCAAGTTGCAACTTCCATATTAAAAGAAGAAATTATTTTTCAAACTGTGCTCTCTTTCCCTGGTAAAGAGCCATTTAAATTTGAGACATAAAAATGCCTGAGGAAGGTGGTCGAGTCCATCAAGACAGTCCCCAGTGGCTTCCAAAAAACTGAAACCAGCAGCTGGCATCACTCTTGCTGCTTCCTTATCATAAGCAGAATTTTTTTCAACAACAAAAGTGTCAGGAAGTTGAGCTTGCCGGTTAATATGGTGTTAATAGGACCAACAGACTTGGTATCTGAGTCCTGAGGTTGTATAGCCAACAAGGTGCTTTAAAGGGAAGAGCCTTTTTTCCCTCAATATTTGCCTACCCAGAGTATTCTCCTTAAACAAAAGGGAGGGAGCACGAGAAAGTCAGGACCTGACCTAATGAGACACCTCCCAAAAGTTAACTCCTTGCATAGAAAAGTTTCCCATATCCACCAGGTTATATTGACATGGTGGAAAAAACAAAACCAAAGTCTCCTACCCTCTGCTAGTGAGTTCTTTCATTAAGAGAGATAATTCTTTAAATCTTTACATCCCCCTGCTTCTCATAAAAGATGTAAACAATGTTTCCCTGAACTACATTCTGAATGACCACACCAGCTACCCATACTGCCCAGTAATGCCATCTTCCTAGGCTGCAAAAACATTCATGACATTAAACGCAAAGAGATAACAGCAGCAACAGCAATCCCAAAGGAAAGAAAATGTGATAGGAAAGCTGAGGACAAGAAGTCTTGGAAATGAAAGTAAAGAGATAGGTCTGCTTTAACTCATCCTTCAGATGATCCCAGATGAGCCCTCAAGAAATTATGCAGTTTTGTTTGTCCCATGAGTTGGCAAGCTGATCCCCAAGGGATTTTGCAGTTCCTAAAGCTGCACTGCCAGTCTGGGATCCACGTGGTGACTGGGTATAAGGCAGGTGCTGAGAAAGAGAGGAAGAGCCCAGTGATTAGGCAAAGAAAATAAGTTTATTAAAGGGGAGATAAGAGGAAACTGACTTCAAAGAGAAACCAGCACCCTTTGTTCTTTGTGGGTTCCTTTTATACCCCTAGCAGGGGTCTGGTGGTCACATAGCATGTATAGTTCTGAAGAAGGAGGGGTGGGTGGTCATTCAGATTCAAAGAAGCAGTTCAGGGGTGATGGTGATATGCAGCCTTAGAATGCAACCCTTGGGAAAGCAGGTGTCAGCCTTAAAACAGTCAGTAACAATATGCTGTTAATCACCCAGCCTTAGGATGCAACCTTAAGAAAGCAGATGTAGGCAGCAAATCAGTTAGTGACAGGGTGTTAGAGTGGTCAGCTTCACAGGTCATCGCAACTGTACATCCCACTTGTTCGCACAGTGAATTATTTTAACAATGGGCCCCTTTACCCCTTCCCCCATGTAAGACCTATCATCCTATTTAGGATAGGGTTGTAACTGCTTCCTGCTCATCAGGGAAGTCGCAGGAACGTGCTAGAAAAAGCCTGGAGTGTGGGTCCAGAGGGTCTATGTGGATTTGAAGTTTTTGATAATTTGAATGGTTTAAAAGTAGTTTGTGGATAGTGTAGTTAGTAAAGGTTCATAAGTGGTCCTGAAGGAATTTTGAAAAGAGACATATTAAACGTGGACCGAAAATAAGAATTAGAATAAATAGAAGGAGAGGGCCTAGAAAGAGTATGACCCATGGCATCCAATTCCAGTTATTTAACCAATTTTCCCATGAATTACTGAGTCGCTGCTTTATTCTTAAGGCCCTGTTTATCAGATTTTTGCTACCTCCATTACAATACTCTATTCCTTGGTGTAGAAGTAGCAGGCTTCTCCCAAAAATAAGCTCAGGCCTCCTTTTACTGCCATGAGGAGGTCTAACCCTCTTCTATTTTGGAGAACTATGGCTGCCAGGGAATTTAACTGGTTTTGTAGAGTGACAAGACCAGTGTCAACTTCCTGCATGCTCTCAGTAAGGTCCTCTGAAAGGCTTTGATAGTATTTTAAAGAGGTTGTAAGTCCTGCAGTCCCTGTCCCAATCCCAGCTGTTATTCCTAAACCTATTAATAAAGGAATGAATTGAATTGCCCGTTGGATCAGTTGTGGATTAGTGAGAGAGGGAGAGTTTGATTGTTTGGAGCAATAGGTACATTTTCCCATGTCATCTCTCATCACCCATTCGGACAAAGAGTAATTATCCAGGTGGCGAGTAGACGAATGTTTTCACCCACTCCTTTTTAATCATCTTTTGCCCCAAACCTTGCCTACCTATTCAAAACTACATTTAATCCATCATCTACTCAATATCTCAAATCCAATCCTAGGCAGCAATTGCTGGATTGCTTATCCATCGCTTCATCCAGAGGATTGGCACACCCCATTTCCACAGTGCAATGGACTCATGTACACACCTCTCTTTGTCACAGGGTATATCAGGATACATGTTCCTGTCCAGTTAGCAGGGAGACATAAGTATGTGATGGTTCCACATAAGAAGAAAATTCCAGGAGTGGAATTAATTAATAGCAAATTGAAATTAATAGCAAATAAGAGTCTGTCGGGGTGTTTGTCAGCAGCATCCCAGAATGACAGAGAGCCTGCCAACAGGGTTCCCACAGTGGGTGTATTTGTGTTATATGCAAATGGAGGTCTTCCTGAGAGAGTGCCTCACAGTTCCTGAGACATTATAGATGGATTGGCCTGAAGGACAGTTGAGATATGAAATGTAGTTACAGGGATGTGGGGGTATAGTTTCTAACAGAGGGTAGGAAGTATTCATAGAGTTTTGTCTGGAAAAGCAAAAGGGAGCCAGTTGTTGACGAATGCTAGAGGTAGTGGGTTCCTCTACTGCTGGTTTTGCGTGGACAGAAGTGAGATTTGCAATAAAGGAGGTTAATATCATGTCAGTATTTTTTATTCGATTAGTTGTATACAAATAATGTATATATGATAAAAAGAGAGGTTCTCCTCTATATGTGTGACAGAGAGGTGTGTAGATGAGTCCATTGCACTGTGGAAATGGGGCGTGCCGACCCTGTGGATGAGGCAATAGATAAGCAATTGCTGCCTAGGATTGGATTTGAGATATTGAGTAGATGACGGATTAAATGTAGTTTTGAATAGGTAGGCAAGGTTCGGGGCAAAAGATGATTAAAAAGGAGTGAGTGAAAAAGATTCGCCTACCTGTCACCTGAATAATTACTCTTTGTTCCGAGTGGGTGATGAGAGATGACATGGGAAAATGTGTCTAGGCTGATTTTAGTAAGAGGAAACCCCAGAGGGTAAGAACTACCACAAGATAAGCAAAGCAGAGGGAAAGTTTTGAATGATATTTCACTCTGGGAAGACACAGAGTAAAGGCCTTTTCTGAGTAAGATAAATAGAGTCCTAGTCCAATTAGTAACCATTTCATTTGTTAATCCCTTTTACTTATCGATGGTTGTTTTAGTTTAGCTGTGTTACTTCCTCAGGAATTCATTTTAATCGAAGTTTTATAGGTCCCGAACAGTGCTAGAGTAGTGGGGAGCGTCTGAGCAAGGAATGTTCCTTGGCAGAGGTGAAGAGTCTCCTGGGGCTCATTTTAATCTAGTTATGAAACCAAGAAGAAAGACTAGCCAATTTAGCAGCTGTTGGTATGGTTAAAATGACTTTGAAGGGACCAGTCCCTCGAGGTTGGAGATAAGGTAAAGGGGTTTTATATTGGGGATTATGATGAGTCGTTGGGCAGGTGATAAGAGTGAAGCCTGTTTGATTTTTCTGTCTGTGGCATTGTTGCCCTGTGAAATGAGGTCTGAGGTCACCTCGTGACCTTGGTAATGTATGATGCCCATTCCAGTTGGCATGTTAGCTACCTCTAAAAGCTGGAGCATAAGCGGCGAGTTAGTTATGGGAGAGCCCTTGGACATGAGCCCCTGTTGCTTCCAGATGGCAGCGTGTGAGTATATGATGTGAAACGATTTAGAATCAGTGTATATGTTTGCTTTCTTGTTAGCTGCTAGGGTAAGTGCCCTGATTAGTGCAATAAGCTCTGCCTTTTGGAAAGATGTTCCTGAAGGAAGAAGTTGGGATTCAATAATTTCAGAGCCTCTAATGCCTTTTTACAGGTATGGATGGGAGGCTCAGAGAAATTAGGGATGAAGGTTGCAGGGTTGAGAGTAGGACAGTGTTTAGAGGAGAACCCAGGAGATTCAAGAGAAGTGACATGAATCAGTTGAATACATGGAGATAAGAGGGTTATGGCTTTTTACTTTCTTGAGCGAGGAGTGTAGCTGTTGCCAAAGCACATAGGCAGGCCAGTCACCCTTGGATTGTGGTATCTAGTTGTTTCGATAGATAAACTACAGGGGTGAAGAAGGGGTCCTGGTTTTGTCCTAAGACTCCTAGGGCAATTTTGTGCCTTTCAGTAAAGTATAAAGGGGTGAGAGAATTTAGGAAGTGCCAGAGCTGGGGCTGAGAGAATAGCTGGTTTAAGAGCATTAAAGGATGAGTGGATATTTTGAAGTGTGCAAGGCAGAGGTACAGTAATTCACGGTGTTGATATCACCCCCCTCAACAGAGACCTGAGAGACCTTTGTTTTTCCGGAGTAGGTAGGCATAGCAGTGTATGTGTCTCCTGTGTTAATGAGGAAAAAAACTGGCTTACCTGCCACTGTAAGAGTTACACTAGGCTCTGTAGAGGTAAGGATAATTTGGGCCTGGAGCCCTGGGCACCTTCAGTCTTTATTTAGTAAGTGATAGTATAAAGATTTTGAAAAGTAAAAAACTTCATTTTTTGTAACAAAGATAGCAGGAGGTTAACAAAGACAGCAGGGGGGCTAACTGAATTGTATCTCTTTCTTTCCTCTTACATTGTTTAAAGGAGAAAATTCTTTGGAGATTGTACATACCATGTTAGACAAATTCATACCATTTTTGACATGCTTAAACCCTTTATTTTTGTTTTATACTTTCCTTCCTTTAAATAACCAGTCATTCTATTATAAAACAAAAGTACCATACAAGATTCTTTTTTTTACCAAAAACATTACCTTTATAGCAACAATGTTTTTACATTTTTTCCTTTGCTTTCTGGTTTCTTTACCTTTTAGATAAATTTTTTTAATAGTTTGAATTAATGTTTAGTAACTTTTGATTAAGATAAGGCTATATGATTTCGACATGGATGGTCAAGACCAAAAGGCTGGCACCTGTGTTAAATTAAGAAATTAACTTGGGTTCCAATGCCCTGATATTCACCTGGAGGTTGTTGGGGTGATGGTGAGCCAGTTCCAGGCACTTTAGCAGATTTCCAGGCCTCTGTAAGTGGCCACCATTTGTGAGCCAAGTGTTTTCTCCTCTCTTCAGAAGAGAGTGCATCTGCTTCCCAATGACTTTTTGATCTGCACAGTGGACAAGGTCCAGGAGATTTAGGCCTCTGTGGGGCAACTATGCTTTCAGTGGCCCCACAGACTGTACCCATAAGCAATGAACACTATCCCCTTAGCAGGTTTATTTTTTACCAGGTCTCTGATGGGCAGTTGGAGTTTTGTCGCTAAATGTGACTGCCAATTGGGACACTTCTTTGAACCTCTGGTTCTACTGCCCTCCATGTTGGCATTGTTTCGTAACATTTTGACTGGAAAAAAACTTAAAACTCCTTTTTAATAGATTACACATATGAAACTTTTGACTGTTCTTCTGTTTGTAACAGTCTAATGCAAAACCCTTTAGAATGAACAGACCACATGGGTATGAAATGATTTGTCCCTACTTATTTATAATTGTGAACAGGCAAATTTGTTAAAAACCCTGATAAATTATTAAATTACAGTCTTAGTTGTAAGATGTGGATAATTAGGTGAGAGTGATCAGTTCCCATCCTTATTGTCCTCACACAGAGTACTAGCATTTTATCTGTCTGGCAGGAGAAGTACTAGGCTTAGTAAAAGTGACTTAAAATAGATGAGAATGGCCAGTTCCCAATCCTTATCATATCACACAGTGTGTTCAGCATTTAAAGCTTTACCTCTCTTATAAGAGGGTGCTAGTTAGGCACAACAGGTGACAACTTTATCTTTATAAAATATAACTTTAGTGAACCTGATGTAACAAACACTGGTGTTATCCAGCATTAATGTTTTAACATATGGTAAAGTTGGAAGTAAAATTTTACTAGAGCACTTGCATATTTAGTTGTAAAAGCAGATTAAAATTACAAGTGACTTCTTTAGTTGGTTAACAGGATTAATTAACACATTCCATTTGCTTTTGTCTGGGAAGAAGGTTGATATAGTCCCAGTTTAGATTTAATTTGAGAGAGATTTATCATAAAAAAACAAGCATAGCCAGGCTCGGTGGCTCAGCCTGTAATCTCACGCCTTTGGGGGACTGAGGTGAGTGGATTGCCTGAGCCCGCGGGTTCGAGACCCGCCTGGGCAGCGAGACCTCATCTCTACAATAAATCAAAAAAATCAGCTGGGCGTGGTAGCGCATCCCTGTAATTCCGGCTACTTGGAAGGCTGAGGCAGAAGGATCACCGGAGTCCAGCAGGTCAAGGCTGTGGTGGCCGGGAGCGGCCACTGCACTCCTGTCTGGGTGACAGAGTGAGACTCCAACTCAAAAAAAAAAAAATAAAAACAAAACAAACAAACAAAAAAAACAAGCATAAACTTTACTATCTTTTTTCTGGCCATTTCCCTGACGAGAGACCTGTTAAGTCATGTAGAAACCTGAATGGGCTTCCCAAGTACATGTTGGGGGAGAGGGGTGAGGAGGCAGTACACGTGGTTTGACTTGCTGCAGCTAGCAGGACTGCTGCCAGTGGGTTATTAGGCAGTGGAGGAATGGGGTTGAGAAGACTGGAGGCTGGGGTCAAAAAAAGAGAAGAGGGACGGGAGGTCAGCCAGGATTAGGCATCACAGCCCAGGATGCTGGCCCCTCCTTCGGAGTTAGAGGTGGAGGACAAGAAGGGAAACTGACAAGAGAGAGGAGTAAAAGCAGATTACAAGACAAAAATACCACAGGAGGAAGGGATATCTGGGTGGCAAGCTAATTTATAAAATACCTGAATATAAAAGATCCGTACTTGTCATTTCCTTCTAAGTACAAATCAAACTGAAAGAGTGTATTAGGAGTTAGGGAGCCACCTTTCTGGCCAGGTGTTGCCATCCCCCAGGTTATATTGTGAAATTTCCTGTACTTGGTCACCAGATGTAAGAGTTAGTTGGGGCAAGGTGGGCCGGAGCCAGTGCTGGGACCAGGGCAGTTAAGCAGTATTTTAGTGATATTATGGTGAAAGGAAACAGGGATACAGTTGGAATCATTTCTTGGTTTTATAGATTTGTTTTGGGGGTTTTAAAAGTTCGAGAAACCCAGAAATTTACTTGAATAACAAAGTCAGAGGTCCAAGAACATATTTAAATGTGTGGGTGTGTGGGTGATAAATGAGGGATGACTCACCAGACGGGCAGAAAGGCATATCACGCAGCTGTTGAAGTTTTAAGGTTTTGTGAAGTTGCTTTGCCAACAAAAAGAAAAATTGCAAAGAAAGCGAGCACTTTGTCTCCCACCCATCGGGGACCTTCTTGCGTCCCTAGGGAGTAGCCCTAGTCAGAGACCATCAGTTGTCCTCTGAGATTCAGCCCAGTCCATGGGAAACAGAAATCTCGGTTAGAAGGAAGTAGAGTTAACTCTAGTTTTTCACCCTGTTGGACTGCAGCAATTTGATGTTTTTTCTTGGGATCTTTCAGCATGCTGAAGTGTAGCCTCAGTCAGAGCTTTCTGTTGCCACCAGGTTTTAACACAGTCCACTGAGGGTTACCAGTTAGGAAATAAGAGAGAGAGAGAGAGAGAGAGAGAGAGAATCTCAGAAATCTCAGTGGAACCTTCAGAAAATATTAGTGCCAGGAAGGTGCAGAGGGGCACAGCACTACTGGAGCTTGCATGCTGAAGGTGCGTGCTGGTAACCAGAGATTTGAGTAACACAAAGATTTGCAACACAAAGAGATAAAGAAAAAAAAAGAATTATTTAAGAAAAGTGTGCCATCCATAGAGGGAAGAGGGCCTATGTATCTTATTAGCATGTGCCTGAGAGGCTTGCCATACTTGTTTCTTATTTGGGAGAAGGGTAGAGGAAAGTATAATGTAAATATTATGCCAGGTTAAGTCACAAGACTGAGTAAGATATTTAAATTTTTTTAGATAGTTATCAAAGTTTGAGGAGAAGGAGCTAAGATGCTTTTTGATTTGAGATAGATTGGAGAAAGAGAGAATGGGTTGTGAACTCAAACAATGCCTTCGCTCCAGCTACTTCTGATAAAGGGAGGAGTGGAGCAGGGAAAGAAGCAGGGTTTTGTTGTGAAGTTTTCTGCTTTAAGGTTGTTCAGGACCGAGTGTAGGGAGGGTATTTAGGGAGATTGGGGTAGAGTCTTGGGACTCCTGCAGAGGGTGGGGCTGAGGTCTCAGAACTTGCTTCCAGTAGAGGTGTAGGGGGCGGGGTCACATTGAAAGGGGATGTAAGGTGTAGGTTGTGGAGTGGGACTTGGGATGGCTGCAGTGGGATTGGAAGCAATGGGGGATTGGCTATGATCATAATGGTTGAAGGAAAAAAGAGAAAAGTCCAAGCAGGGATGGGGGGCTGTTGTGTTAGGAGCAGAGTGGGCTTTCCATTTGGGACGTAGAGCAAGATTTACAAAGAGTGTTGAGAGCAAAGAGCAAAGAAAGCCTGAACATAAGGGATTTTGACCACTTGCCATTATGGTGGTAGAAGTTATTGAGGTCCTGTAGAGTTTTATAATGGAGAGTTTTATTTTTTGGCCCCTGGGACCCATTATCAAGTTTGTAATATGGTCAGACGGTATTACAATAGAACATAAGTTTTTCTTTTTGACTCAGTTTTCCCTTGGAAGCCTAAACCCTTCAGGTTTTAGAGAAGGCATCCTAGAGGAGTAGATTTTAAAGATTGGAATTGAGAATTCCCTATTGTGGCCGAATAGGGAGGGTAGACAAGGGTGAAAAAAACAAGGAGATAGGTCCAAGAGAAAAGGCATCCCTGATCTCAGTGACTTCTCAGAGAGCAGTAATGGTCTGCCTTGGAATGGGCACCCCTAATCCCAGGACCAGACTGTGTGGGCACAAAGCTGAGGGCCGGGGGATCCTCCCACCTAGTACTAGGACTTTAAGACTAGGCGAGAGAGAGAGAGAGAGAGAGAGAGAGAGAGAGAGAGAGAAAGAGAGAGGATCTGGAGTGAGATTTCACTCACGCTTGTAACTGTGACTGATGGATGACATGTAAGCCGGTGTATGGATATTAATCCCACAAGGTGAGTAGAGAGTCCCATTATGGGGCTTGCCTCAGTTTCTCAGCAGTGTTCAAGGGAGGGGACCACTGGAGCTGGGCTCATGTGAGGAGCCCACCCAGTTGTGGTGTATTTTTCCTCCTGGTTTGTAAAGGAGCACACACTCCATGTTAGCTGGAGAGATTTTAAGGTGTGTTCTTACCCCAGGTTCAGGAGGAGTGGCCAGGATACAGATCAAGCCCAGGGAGGGAGAGGGGAAGGGCAGAGAAAGGCGATCCAGTGAGTCCTGGCAGGCACCCTTCCAGGGTTTCCAGCACCAGAATGTAAGGCAAGTGCAGATAATGAGAGGAGGAGTCAGAACCGAGTGATTAGAAAAAGAAAATAAGTTTATTAAAGGGGAGATGAGAGGAGACTGACTTCAAAGAGAAACCAGCACCCTTTGTACTTTGTGGGTCCCTTTTATCCCCTAGCTGGGGTCTGGTGTTCACATACCATACATAGTTCTTAAGAAGCAAGGGCTGGTGGTCACACAGACTCGAAGAAGCAGTTTGGGGGTGATGGTGATATGGCCTTGGGATGCAATCCTTGGGAAAGCAGGTGTCGGCTGTAAAACAGTAACAAGATGCCATTAATCACCCAACCTTAGGATGCAACCTTGAGAAAGCAGATGTAGGCAGCAAAAGCAGTTAGTGACAGGGTATTGTTAGGGTAGAGTGGTCAGCTTCACAGGTCATTGCAACCTTACAACCCATTTGCGAGGTTCACACAATGAGTTATTTTAACAACGGCCTCCTTTACCTCTTCCCCCATGTAAACCCTATCACTGGGGAAGTGATGGCATCTGGATAGGGGAACATCATGGCTTCCAAGAACTTGGGGATAACAACAGTTCCAGAGTCCCCAAGGAATGTTACAGCTCTCTTAGGTTGAGATTCAATAAGCCAAGTCCCAAGAAGAGTTTATAGATCTGTTGTTCAGTAAGCTGGTGAGTCAGCCCCCAAGTGTTTACAACTCTATCAGTTCAGTGGGTGCGAGCCAGGCCACCAAGGAGTGTTGAAGTTCTCTCAGTTCAGCATGTCCAGCTCTTCCAGTCTGGCGTGAACAGCCCTTCTACTTCAGAAGCTTTTCTAGTTTGACAGTTCTGGGTTTTTGTCTCACACCCAGAAAGAATGAAGGACACAGACACAGAAGAATAAGTAGGAATTTATTAGAATACAGGAAAGCTCCAGCAGCAGGAAGAGACCCAAAAGAGGCTTGCCCAGATGCCTCTGCAGTCAGGGGTTTATGTAGTCTTGAGAGCGTGCTGATTGGGTGGCAGTTGCTCTAATCAGAGAGAAACACCATGGTGTGGGATTAAAATGCATCAATTGGTAGGGTGTTGGAAAGGGCCAATCAAGAATAAGCACATGAAAGAGGTAATTCACAGACCTGGAAATAGGTGTGCTCATTCCAATTCATGTGGCTTGCAGTGGAAATTTTTAGTGGAACTCGCCCTAATCTGTTCTTCCCATCTGGTATGCCCTTTCTCCTCTCTCACAAGTGCTAAGCACTTGGAAGAAAATTATTTTATTTTTGATTTCAAAATGGTCTTTTGTAAGATTATTGTGAAGATTTAACAACGGATTATAAATTCTGTACCACAGTGTGGGTATATATATATAATACACAATATATAATATAAAAATTAATCTTAAAAAACACATTGTGTAATAAATGAATTGACAAAAAATTAAGTTGTTTTTTTTTTGAGTTGGAGTCTCTCACTCCATTGCCTAGGCTGGAGTTCAGTGGCATGCACACTCATGGCCACTCCAGCATCAACCTGCTGGCTCCGGGGATCCTTCTTCCTCAGCCTTCCAAGTAGCCAGAACTACAGGCATGTGCTACCACACCTGGCTCATTTTTTTATTTATTGTAGAAACGAGGTCTCACCACTTTGGCCAGGCTGGTCTCGAACCCCCTGCTCAGGGGATCCTCTTGCCTCAGCCTCCCAAAGTGCTGGGATTACAGGTTTGAGCCACCGCACCTTGCCTAGAATTTATACCTATGACCTTTAGAACGATGAATCGTGATTACTCTCTCCTAGGTGGTATTTTGGAAAGCAGTGATGACATTTTTGTTATCATAATGGTTATGGTGTTTCTAAAATTCAGTGTGTGAGAGGTATTTATTTCAAATATACTGCAATGTGTGTAATGTTCCTCGCAAATTAAAAACTATCTCCACAACTTTGCAATATTTATTTAAGTTTTCTAAAACTATGTATAAGTATAAAATCTAACTTATTTTTCAAATAATCATACTTTTGAAAAAACATTATGGGCAGTAAATTTTCAATAATGCAAATGCAGCTTAAGGTAAGGAGAATATAATGGAATTTAATTCTGAAATTTATCAAGAGTTGTTCATTATTCAGAAAAATCACGCTAGTGTGCTGATCTGCCAGCAACATATCAGGATCCACAAGTAGGTTATGAACATTCGGTCCTTCATTGTCCGCCTGGATTCCCAGAAGCACATTGACTTCTACCGCCGCTCTCCATATGGGGGTGGCCGCCTGGGCCACGTGAAGAAGAAGAACGCCAAGCAGGACCAGGGTGGGGTGGGAGCTGAAGATGATGAGGAGGTTTAAGTCCACCCAGGAGCCCCTGTTGGGCTGGTCTCGAGGGTCTGGTTTTGCAGTCAGATAATAAAAGAGGATCAACACGTTGTAAAAAAGAAAAATCATTTCATCAACAATGGTGCTACTCATTGCTCATGGTCTTTAGGGGAGTATTTTAAAAATCTTCAGTATTCTGTGACTGTAGATGTAATATTTATTATGTATTTTATATTTAATACCCATAGAATTACTACTTATTACCTTAAGCCATTAATAAATAACATAAAATCATCTATAAATTTAAGTATATTTGCTTAAAATTTGTAGGTTTATCCCCAGTTACAATACATATACCCCGCATTATTTTCTAATAAATAAGTGCAATTTGAATATAAACTGGATGTTTAAAAAAATATTTTGATAAGATTAACAAAAAGAATTGTGGAAGTTGAAGTGTATTTTTGGAAATGGTAATATTCTAACTGTTTTTTTTTAAAGTTAATTTAATCAAAAGACGGTCCAATTATTTCTAATACATTATCAAAAAAATTGAAAAGTGTAGTAATTCATTTAATATCAAAGAAAGATTAATAACTTCCTTACAAGGGATTATTAGAATACTGATTGAAAGAAAATAAAATAAGCTAATCCCTTCTATTTCTTTGAGATATATCATTGTTTCCATAAGAACCAAAATGACAAACTTACATAAATTCAATTGTAAAGTAAGAGAAAATCAAGTATATTTTATTATAAGCATATAATAAAGCCACATACGTTTTATTATAAGCATATATGGGTCTTGTATGAAGTAATGATGCCAGAAATATAGTTTCATTGTTACTAGCATTATGTATAAAGTTTTTCTTGATAGATATACAGTTATTTCATTTAAAAAATGTTTATTGAAACTCCTATTGTAAAATATGCAGCAAAATTTTAGTTGGTTGCATTGGAGGTACATATCCAGCTTAAAAAAATATGTATTTCCTATGTTTTAGTAAAATTATTTTATTCTTCATGTAGCCTATGATGAAACGATCAGAAATGCAAATATATTAAGGAAGTCTTTAACTGTAAGATTTATGAATTGAAATTAAAATATTTCCAAAATGCTGAAATATTTATGGTCGTGACAAATATTTGTTTACTTAAAAGTTCAAACTGTATAACTGAAATTTTATACCCTTCAAACATCAACTTCTCATTTTTTCTTCCTCAAGTCCCAGACAACCACCATTTTCTCTTTCTATGAATTTGACTATTTTAAATACCTTATATAAGTGGAAATATGCAGTATGTGTCCTTCTGACTTATTTTACCTAGCTCAGTGTTCTCTAAGTTAACTTTTGAAGTGATTATAATGCCTTAAAGTTTCAAAAAGAGAAATATTTTATTCTTAATTCCAGTTTTTAAAATATACAGAATAAATGAGTTAGAATACAAATCTAATAAAATATTATCAAATTAGTTTATGAGTTTATTTAATAAAATACAAAAAACAACTACATGAATGTTTTCTGTTAAGTGAAGAGACTACATTTTTTTAGAATTTTATATCTCTAATGTAAAACACTAAATGAGACTAAAACTCTGAACGTGGGAATATGTATAACTATGTATTATAAGATATTATAAAATAATGAAAACAGATATACACTTTTGATAAAAATGATGGCACTTAGGGAAATGGCATAGAATATTTTAATAAATAAAACTACTGCAGAAATTGGAAAATGTTCTTTTATAAATCTCATAATAACATTTCTTATATTATTTTAATGAGAACATAATAATTTAATTTATTATGATGACACATTAGAGAATAAATTAAGCAAAATTATACTCATAATGAGTGAATTTAGGAGGAAACATATAGACATTGAGACAAATTTATAAATGCTTAGAAAGTAATTATTCAAATTACTGGATAATAGATCTAAATTTCAGTACAAAACTAGAGATATTACGAGAATAAAAGTGCCTTCTAATAGTTTTCTAATTTATTAAGACAAGTGCACAGTTATCATTGAAGAGAATGTTGTTTCCACAGAGTGCATGCTTCTGACTTCCCCTTTTAAGTTCCACTCTTCTTCAGATTCTTAGACTCTGCCTCTTTAAACATTTCTTTTGGGTGGATATCAGAATTTGAAAGACCGGAGGGGGTTTACCATGAGTTGACACATTTTGTTTCAAACTGTTTACAAGTTGGGAGGGGGTGAATAAAAAGGAAACAAACACAACTACAAAAACAAGAGTCATTTTTACTGTTTATTCTTTTCTAGTTGTGTCATTAATGTGTACTACATCCTGTACAAACATCACAAAATATTTGTGATCCTGTAGCAAACATCACAAAATATTTTATTTCATGAATAGATTAACCAATATGCTAAGAATAAAAATGAGAGTAAATGTCTAATAAAAACAAAAATCAAGATAAAAAATTCTTATTTTATTTTTATTGACATATAGTAATTGTTCATATATTGGGGTATAATGTTATGTTTTCATATATGTATGCACCGAGTAATGATCAAAACACAGGAATGAGTCTATCCATCTCCTGAAATACGTATCATTTTTGGGGGATGAGAATATTTAGAATCATTTTTGTAGCTATTTGAAATACATCATGCATCATTTTGCAAAGGAATATGAAAAATTATTTCTCCTAACTGTAACATTGCACCCATTGACCAACATCTTCCCACACCCCTCTTTCTCCCAAGATTCTGGTGACTACTATTTTTCTCTCAACTTTTATAAGATCAATTTATTTTATATTTAAATTATGAGTGAGATCAAGCAGTATTTTTCTGTGCCTGGTTTATTTCACTAATGTCCTTCAAGCTCATACATGTTGTTGCAAATGAAAGAATTTTGGCCCATTCTATGACTGAATAGTATAGACTGACTTGTATAAATATGCATTTATCAGATTTTCTTTACCCATTCATCTGTCGATGAACTTCTAATTGATTTAATACTCCAGCTATTATGAATAGTGCTGAAGTAAACAAGGAAGTTCAGATGTTTCTTTGACATACTTATTTCATTTCCTTTGGCTATGCCTGATACTAGGATTGCTAAATCATGTGGTGCATCTATTTTTTAAATTTTAGAAATCTCCATGCTGATTTTCATTAATAACTGTACTAATTTACATTCCAACCAACAGTGTATAATCATTTACCTTTCTTCACATCTTCACTAGCATTTATTTTGTTTCTTTTTGGTAGTAGCCATTCTAATTGAAGTGAGGAGATCTCTAATTTTGGCTTTGATTTGCGTTTGTCTGATGATTAGTGATTCTGAATTTTTTTTTGTATATGCATATTGGCCGTTTGTAAGTCTTTTATGGAGAAATATCAGTATATTTTTCCCACTTTTCAACTGGGCTATTTCATTTTCTATTGAGGTACTTGAGTTATTCATGCCTTCTAGTTATTTATGCCTTCTAGATTAATTTGCAAATACTTCCTCCCATTTATAGATTGTCTCTTCACCCTGTTGAGTGTTCCTTTCGCAGTGCAGTTTTCATTTGATACAGTCTAATTAGTTATTTTTAGATATTTATTTATTTGTGTATTTATTTATGTACTTATTTAGCGTCTTATTTGCCTGGTGCTTTTGAGGTCTTGTCCAAAAACAAACAAACAAAAACAGAAACAAAAAAAACCTTGTCCAAATTGCTGTTATCTACTGTTTTTCCTGTGTTTGCTTTCTTCCCTTTCTTTACTTTTTTTTGGTTTTATTTCAAAAATTTAATTCCAAGTTCACACATTATTTTACTGTTTCTTTGTTTTTCACATATTTATTTCCCTTTCCTTCTTTTTTTTTTTTTTTAAAGTAGCTCAGAAATTTCTTTCTTTAATAGTTTGTGTTGATTTATTATATGGTGAAGGATAGGGGTCAAGTTTCATTATTTTCATGTGGATATCCAGATTTCCTAGAGTCCTTTATTGAAGAGACTGTTCTACTTCCACTGTGGGTTTTTGGCACCAGTATTGAAAATTGACTGTAAATGAGTAGAATTATTTCTGGGCTCACTATTCTGTTCTATTGGTATAGCTATCGGTTTTTATGCCAACACCATATTGTTTTGGTTACTATGACCTTGTAGTATATTTAAAATCAGGTAGTGTGATGCCTCCTGGTTTGTTCTTTTTGCCTATTATTGTTTGTCTATTTGAGATTTTGTGTGGTTTCATGTAAATTTTAGTATAATTTTTTCAATTTTTGTGAAAAATGGCATTGGTATTTCGATCTGAACATTGTGTTGGATAATATGGACTTTTTAACAAATATTAATTCTTCCCATCCATGAACATGAAATATTTATCAATTTATTAGTATTCTCTTTAATTCTTTTCATCAATATTTTATTTTTTTATTATAGAGATATTTTAACTTCTTGGCTACATTGATTTTTAAATATTTTTTAAATAATCTATCGGTATTTAAATATTTTAAAAATAATCAATCTAGAGTTGCTTTGCTTTTCAGAAAGCTTACTATTGGCAAAAGAAATGCTACTAAGTTTTGTATGCTAATTTTGTATCCCATGATTGTACTAAATGTATTAGTTCCAACATTTATTTTATTTTATTTATTTTTTGGTGGAGCCTTTAGGGTTTTCTTTATGTAAGAACAGTCACCTCCAAAGAGGAACAATTTGACTTCCTTCCTTCCAATTTGAATGTTTTTTAGTTTTTCCTCTTGACTAATTACTCTGGCTAGAACTTCCAGTGCAGTGTTAAGTAGTAATGGAGAAAGTGAGCATTTTTGTCATGTTCCAAATCTTAGAGAAAAAGTTTTAAACTTTTTCCTGCTTAGTATATTGTTGGCTGTGGGTTTATTTTTTATGATTCCTGTTATATTGAGTTTTGATCCTTTAGTATATGATTTGTTGAGAACTATTATGGAGTATTGGATTGTGTCAAATTATTTTTCTCCATTTATTGAGTAATCATAAGATTGTTGTTCTTTAATCTGTTAATGTGATATATCACATTTATGAATTTTCATATGTTAAACCATTCTTGCATTTCTTGTATTAATCCCTTATTCACTTTATTGTAATATTAAATGATCTTTTTAATATGCTATTGCTAGCATTCTGATGAGAATTTTTGTTTATCAGGAATGTTGACCTGTAGCTTTTTGTTGTTGTTGTTGTTGTTGTTGTTCTGTATTTGTCTGGTTTTGAAGTCAGGTGATGCTGGTCTCATAGAATGAGTTTGAAAGAATTTTCTCTTAATTTTTTTGTAACAGTTTGTGAAAAATTGATATTAGTTCATTAAAAATTTTGTAGAATTCAGTAGTATACTATCAGGTCCTAAGTTTTTCCTTGATGTCTTTTATTACTTCTTCAATCTTATTATTGGTCTATTTAGATTATTTATTTGTCTTTTAGATTATTTATTTCTTTTTTACTTAATATGTATCCAGCAATATATACAGTTCTTTTAGGTTTTCCAAGTTGTTGACATATAATTGTTTATAGTAGTTTCTTGTAATCCTTTGTATTTCTATGATATCAATATTATTGCCTCCTTTTATGTAATTTTTTTAAGTCTAATTTTTGTTTCTTAGTCTAGCTACGGGTTTGTTGATTTTGTTTATCTTTTCAAAATATCAGCTACATGACATTGATATTTTGCATTTCTTTTAGTCTCTATTTTATTTATTTGTGCTCTGATCTTTATTATTTCTTTTATCTTAATTTAAAATTTGGGTTGTTCTTATTCATTTAGTTCCTTGAGATGTGTCCTTGGGTTGCTTATTTGTAATTTTAATTTTTTGTTGATGTAGATTCTTAGTGCTATAAATGTACCAAGAACTGCTTCTGCTTTATCCCATAAATTTTTTATATTGTGTCTCCATTTGTATTTGTTTCAAGATATTTTAGATTATTTATTGTAATTTCTTCATTGTTTAAAATCATATTGCTTAATTTCCACATATCTGTACAGTTCTTAAATTTAGCCTGATACGGACTTTAGTTGATTTCATTATCATCCAAAAAGACACTATACAATTTTTAAAAATTTGTTAAGATGTGATTTGTGTGCTAATATTTGATCTATTCTGGATAATATTTCATGCGCAGTTTAAAAGAATGGGTATTCCGCAGCTGTTGCAAGGAATGTTCTGTAAATATCTTTTAGGTCCATATAATCTCAAGTACAGTTTATGGTCAATGTTTTCTGTTGATTTACTGTCTGAATGATATGTCCATTGCTGAAAGAGGAGTGTAGGACTTTATACTATTATTATTGCATTACTATTTATCTCTTCTTTTAGAATATTACTGTTTGCTTTAAGGTGATATGTGCTCCAAAATTGAGGGCATATATGTTTATGATTGTTACATCTTCCTGTGGCATTGACCAATTTATTATTATGTAATGATCTTATTTGTCCTTTTTAATAGTTTTTTTTACGTGATGTATAGTCAATCTGACATAAGTATAGCTGCTCTCATTTTCTTTTGGTTTCCATTTGCATGAAACATCTTTTCCTAACCTTTCAGTTATACTCTATACATGTCCTTGTGGGTGAAATGAACCTCTTGTAGACAGCATATATTTGGACACTTGGATCTTGTTTTAGTTTCTTTTTTTAAATTTTCACCACTCCATCTTTTTATATATCTTTGTGTTTTGTGTACATTTGTTACTTTTATTTAATTTTTATTTGTATAATTTTTAAAAATTATTTATTCAATAAAATAGTAGTAGTTAATCAATAATTTCTATCCGTGTAAAAAAGTCTAAAATATTTGGGTGATTTTGCTTTTTATGTATTTTATTTTAGATTCAAGGCATACATGTGCAGGTTGGTTACACAAGTAAATTGTGTGATAGTGAGGTTGAGGCTTCCTATTAGCCCATCACCTAAGTGGTGAGCATGGTACTTAATGGATGGTTCTTTAGCCCTTACACCCTCTCTTCCTCTTTCCTTTAAAAGCCTCTGATGTCTGACAAGTGCAGGTTTCTTTTTGTAAAACAATTTATACTCCCTTGGTCATATATGTGTACTGAATAGTGAGATTACTGTATCAAATGATAAATATATTTTTAGTTCTTTGGAGAAATCTCCAAACTATTTTCCAAGGGGACTAATCTAGCTTACATTATCATTAATATTGTGGAACTATTCTCTTTTCCCAACAATCTCACTAACACCTTTGTTGTTGTTGTTGTTGCTTACTTAGTAGTAATAGCCATTTTGATGGATATAAGATAATGCCTTATTGTGGTTTAGACTTGAATTTCTCTGATGCTTAGTGAAGTTAAATATTGATTTTTTTATGTTTCTGGTCCTTGTATGTCTTCATTGAGAAATGTCGGCTTATGTCATGTCATTAAAATAATGAGTTTTTTATTCATTTGATTAATTTAAATAACCTATAGATTCGGGTTATCAGCTCTTTGATGCTTTGTCTGCAAATATTTTCTCCCATTCTGTAAATTGTATATTTGCTCTATTTGTTTCTTTTACTGTGCAGAAGCTCTTTAGTTTCCTTAGATCACACTTGTCAATTTATTTTTCACTGAATTTGCTTTTGAAACTATGTCATAAGTTCTTTGCCTAGGCCATGTCCAGAAGAGTAGACTTCTAGAATTTTTTTTAAATTTAAAGTCCTACATTTAATTCATTAATCTTTCTTGAGTTAATTTTTTGTATATGATGAGAGGAATTAGTCTAGCTTAATTGTTCTGCATATCCAGTTGAATAGGATGTCCTTTTTTTAATGTTTGTTTTTCTAAACTTTAAATTCAGTTGGTTGAGGTCAGTAGTTTTACATCTGTATTCTCTATTCTTTTCTTTGATCTTTGTGCTAATTTTTGTAGCTCATAGTCATAGTTATTGTAGCATCATAATAATGTCTGGAGTCTAGCAATGTGTTGTCTCCAGTTTTGGTCTTTTTGCTTATGATTGTTTTGGCTATTTGGACTGTTTTTTGCTTCCCTATAAATTTAAGTATTTTTTTTCTAGATTTGTAATAAATAAGCTGGTAGTTTAGTAGAAATTGCTTTGAATCTGTAGATTGCTCTGAGCAGTATGAACATTTTAACAACTTTGATTCTTCTAATCCATGAGCATCGAATATTGTTCCATTTGTCATTTTTTCATATTTCAACAGTGTATTGTAATTCTCATTGCTGAGGTCTTCTATGTCTTTAATTGTTTTTGTGGCTAATGTAAATATGATTATGCTCTTGATTCGGTTATCTATTTGTATGTTGTTGGAGTATAAACTCCTACTTTTTTTGGCTTTGATTTTGTATCCTAAGACTTACTAAAGTTACTTATCAGTACTAGGAATCTTTTAATAGAATCTTTACAGTTTTCTGAATATAGTATCATATTGTTTGTGAAGAGAGAGAATGTAACCTCCTCTTCTCGTATTTTAATACCTTTTATTTTATTCTCTTGCCTGATTGCTCTGGCTATGAATTTCAGTACTGTTTTAGAGTGATAAGTGTGGACATTCTTGTCTTGTTACAGTTTGTTGGGGGAATGTTTCGTACTTCGGTTCATTAAGTAAAATATCGGTTGCTTATAGTTCTAATTATTGTGAGTTATGTTTCTTCAATGCCTAGATGGTCGAAGTTTTTTTTTTTAATATATATAATGAAGGGATTTTGGATTATAGAAAAGTATTTTTTTATATTTATTGAAATAATCATGTGACTTGCTTTTAATTTTGTCGATGTGATAGATTACATTTATTGATTTGTGTTTATTAACTAACTTCACATACCAGGAATGAAATTCCACTTAATCATGATGAATAATCATTTTCTTATGCTGGTGTATGCAGTTTACTAGTATTTTCTATAAGGAAATTTTGTGTCTGTTTCCATCATGGAAATAAGCCTGCAGTTTTCTTTCTTTAATGTATCTTTGAGAATGTTCTGGTATCAGTATAATATTTGCTTTATAGAATTAGTTATGAAGGAGTCGCTCCATAATAATTCAATTGTTTGGAATAGTGTCAGTAAGATTGGTATTAGCTCTTCTTTGTACATCTGGTAGAATTTGGCTACAAATCTTTGCCATTGTGAACTTTTCTCAGTAAGTCTTTCATTACTGATTCAATTCTGTGGCTCATTATTGGTCTGTTCAGGATTTAAATTTTTTCCTGATTCAATTTTGGGAAATTATGTGATTCCAGAAATATCTTTAATTGGATAATTCAATTCATCTACATTGAAGGACATTATTAATAGGTAAGAATGGGAAACTATCATTTTTTACTTATCTCCTGGTTGTTTTATAGAATTTTTGTTTCTTTTCTCTTATCGTTATCTTTTTGTAAGTAATTTTCTCTATCAGTAGAGTTAATTTTTTTCACTTTGTCTTGATGTATCTATTGGAGGTTTTTGCTTCAGGATTATCATTAAGTCTACAAATAACATTATAGAAATAACAGGTTATTTTGAACTGAGAACAACTTAATTTTTATAACAAACACTGTCTTTTTTCAGGCATTTTGCAATTTTAATCTTATAATTTTTAATGTGATAATTTACATTTTGTATTACTTATCCCTTAATAAATTATTGTAGTTATACTTTTTTATTGTTTTGTATTTAAATTTTGCTACTAGGAGTGTATGTTAGAGTATTCTGATTTTGTCTGGATGTTTACTTTTACCTGTGGATTTTATGCAACTGGATGTTTTTGTGTTATATATAAGCACTCTTTTCTTTCATTTTAATAACTACTTTTAGCATTTCAAAAAATTTTTTTGCAAGGCAGACCTGATTGCAATAAACTGTGTTTTCTTGTTTGTCAAAGAATGTTTTTATTTTTTCTTCTTTTTTTTTTTGAAGGATACCTTTGCTGGTTAAAATGTTCCTGGTTGACAGTATTTTATTTTTCTTTCACTACTTTCAATATCTCATCCCACTCTCTCCTAGCCTATTGATCTGATAAGAAATTTGCTACCAATTGTATTGGAATATCCTTTTGCATTATTTACTTAATTTGTCTTGTTACTTTCAGTATTATCTCTTTGTCTCTGACCTTTAGGAGTTTGATTGTAATATGTCTTGGAGTTGTCTTATTTGTAACTTTTTGTTTGTTTGTTTTGTTAGCTTTTGACATTTCTGTACCCAAATATTTGTTAATCTGGGTTTAGAAAATTTGTCATTATTCTTAAACAATAGGTGTTCTACCCGTTTTACTTTCTACCCCTCTTTAACATCAATGATATGTATATTTACAATTTTGATGGTATCCCATTGGTCTCTTAATTATTTTTAGTTATAATTCTGTTTTCTTTTTTTCTCCTCTGTGCATTTTTAATAACTTGTTTTCATTTTTTGTTTTATTTTTATTTTTATTGTAAAGATGTGGGGTACAGTTTGGGGTTAAGTATACAAATGTTGATTATGCAGGGACCCTTGTTGATGCGGTATGCTCCTCCCTCCCCTAGCAAGTTCCCTCAACTGCCAATCCCACTCCCCACCCCTGACAATTTCCCACTACTGCCAATCCCTTTCTTATACTATTATAATTGTTCAAGGTCCACTTATGAGTGAGAACATATGGTACTCTATTCTTTGTTTCTGTGATAGATCATTGAGTATGATTGACTCTAAATCCATCCAAGTTGCTCCAAAGTCCATATATTTGTCCTTTTATATTACTGCATAATATTCCATTGTGTACATGTACCACATTTTTTAAGTCCAGTCCAGCTTCAGTGGGAAGCATGGTGGATTCCATGTTTTTGCTATTGTGAATAGAGCTGCAACAAATATATGTGTGCCGGTATCTTTTTTGTAAAATGATTTGAGTTCCCCCAGCTATATTCCCAATAGGGGAATTACTGGGTTATATGGAAGATCAATTTCCAGTTCTTTCAGAAACTGATATACTGTCTTCCAAAGAGGTTGCACTAGTTTGCATTCCTACCAGCAGTGTAGAAGCGTTCCTTTTTCTCTGTGTCCTCACGAGCATCTGTTGTTATTTGTTTTATTATTATGGTCTTTCTTACTGGGGTTAGGTGGTATCTCAATGTGGTTTTGATTTGCATTTCTCTGATGTTGAGTGAGGCTGAGCACTTTTACATGTGTCTGTTGGCTACTCATATATCTTCGTTTGAGAAGTGTCTATTCACGTCTTTTGCCCACTTTTTAATGGGGTTGTTTGTTTTGTTCCTTTCAGCGCATTTGAGTTACGTGTATATCCTAGATGTTAGACCTCCGTCAGATATACAGTTAGCAAATATATTTTCCCATTCTCTGGGCTGTCTCCTGCTCTCTTGCTGGTTTCTTTTGCTTTGCAGAAGCTCATTAGTTTCATTAGGTCCCATTGTCTATCTTATTTCTTAAGGTATGGGCATTTAGGGTTCTGAATAGGAATTGGTTGCCAATTCCAATTTCCATAAGGGTGTCTCCAGAGTTTCCTCAGATTCTTACAGTTTGAGGTTTTATATTAAGATCTTTGATCCATTTAGAGTTAATTTGTGTATGGTGATAGATATGGGGACCTGTTTCAATCTTCTGCATGCGATCAGTCAGTTTTCCCAGCACCATTTGCTGAATAGATTCTCCTCTCCCCAGTGGTTGTTGTTGGAGGTTCTTTCAAAGATGAGTTGATTGAGAAATTGAAGACTTGCTTCCAGAATCTCTATGCTTTTACATTGGTCTATATGCCTGTTCTTGTACCAATACCAAGCTGTTTTGATTACTGTAGCCTTATAGTAAATTTTAAAGTCTGGAAATGTGACACCTCCTGCTTGTTTCTTTTGCTAAGAATTGTTTTGACTCTTCATGGTTGTTTATGTATCCATATGAATATCTGTATTGTCATTTCCAGGTCTAAGAAGAATGATGTTGGTAACTTAATGGATTTTGCATTTATAGATTGCCTTTGGTAGGATGGGCATTTTAGCAATGTTGGTTCCTCCTATCCATGAGCCTGGAATATTTTTCCATTTGTTTGTGTCCCCCGGGATTTCTTTGAACAGTGTTTTGTAGTTCTTCTTGTAAAGATCTTTCACTTCTCTGGTTAAGAAGATGCTTAGGTATTGCATTGTTTTGGAGGCTACTGTGAATGGGATTATGCTTTTAATTTGGGTCTCTGCCTGCTTGTTGTTGGTGTATAGGGATGCAACTGTCTTTTGGACATTTATTTTATACTCTGAGATTCTGCAAAAGTTCTTTATCAGTGCAAGCAGGTTTTTGACAGATTCTCTTTGATTTTCAAAGTATAGGATCATATCATCAGCAAAGAGGGAAAACTTGACCTCCTCTTTTCCTATTTGGATACTCTGATTTCTTTCTCTTGTCTGATTGTCCAAGCTAGGATGTCCAACACAATGTTGAACAAGGGGAGTGAGAGTGGGAAGCCTTGTCATATTTTAGTTTACAGCGGAAATGTTTCCAGTTTGTGTCTATTTAGCAATATTTTAGCTGTGGATTTATCGTAGATGGCACTTACTATTTTGAGGTATGTTCCTTCTATACCTAGGTGTTTGAGGATTTTTATCAAAAAGCGATGCTGGATTTTTTCAAACACCATTTCTACATCTAATTATATAATCATGCGGTTTTTATTTTTATATTGTTGATGTATTTAGTTACATCTATGGTCTTGTGAATGTTGAACCAGTCCTGCATCCTGGGGATGAAGCCGACTTGGTCATGGTAGATTTTTTTTGAGATATGATGTGTTTTTGGATGTCTTTTTGGATGTGTTTTGGATGTGTTTTTAGATTTTTTTTGGAACATATGCTAGAATGTTTTTGAGGATTTTTGCATCTATATTCATAAAGGATATTGACCTATATTTCTCTTTTTTTGTTGGATCTTTACCTGGTTTGGGTATCAGTGTGATGTTAGTTTCGTAAAATGATTTGGGTAGAATTCCATCTTTCTCAACTGTGTATTTCAATAGGTTGGTATTAGCTTCTCCTTGTATGTTTTGTAGGATTCTGCTTGAAAACAATCCAGTCCAGGGCTTTTATTTGTAGGTAGTTTTGTATGACAGAGTCAATTTCCTGGGTTGTTATTGGTTTATTTAGTGTCTCAATGTCTTCTTGTTTCAACCTGGGGAGGTTGTGTGATATCAGAAAGTCCTCCATTTCATTTAGGTTATCAAGTTTGTTTCCATATAGGTGTACATAGTAATCTCTGATAATCTCTTGTACTTCTTTGGACCAGTTGTGATTTGATCTTTGAATTTCTGATTGTGTTTATTGGGCTTTTTCTCTCTTTTTCTTGGTCATTCTGGCTAGGGGGTCCATCAATTTTGTTAGTTCCTTCAAAGAAACAGCTTTTTGTTTTGTTGATGTTTTCTATGACATTTTTGTCTTCTATGCGCCGTATTTGACCTATTATTTTGGTGATTTGGATTCCTCGGCTAGAATTGGGGTTTTGGTGGTCTTCTCTTTCCAGATCCCTTTGGCGATTTCTTAGGCTCTCCACTTGTAATCTTTCCATTTTCTTGATGTGTGCTCATAGAGATATAAACTACCGTCTTAGAATTGATTTCATGGCATTCCAGAAGTTTTGCTAAGATGTTTCAAAATTTTCATTTGTTTCCAGAAAATTTTAATTTCTGCTTTGATTTCAGTGTTGACCCAGTAGTTATTCAGCATCATGCTCTTTAGTGTCCATGTCTTTGAGAATTTTGGAGAAATTTTGTTAGTGGTGATATTTATTTTTATTCCACTGTGGATTGAGAATGTGCATGACAAGATTTCAACCTTATGGAATTTGTTTATGCTTGATTTATGGCCAAGGATATATATATATATCGGAGTATATTCCATGTGGTGATGAGTAGAAGGTATATTCTGTGGTACTTTGGGGGAGTAATTTGCAACTATCTCTTTTTTTTTTTTTTTTTTTGAGTTGGAATCTCACTCTGTCACCCAGACTGGAGTGCAGTTGCCGCTCCCGGCCACTACAGTCTCCACCTGCTGTGCTTCGGCGATCCTTCCACCTCAGTCTTCCAAGTAGCTGCAACTATAGGCGTGTGCTACCATGCTCGGCTAATTTTTTGATTTATTGTAGAGATGAGGTGTAGCTATCTCTTAAGTCCGTTTGGTCAAGTGTCAAGTTTAGGTTCTGCATCTCCTTGTTGATTTTTTTGCCTCAATGATTGTATCTAGGACTGTTCGTGGGGTATTCAAGTCCCCTGACATAATAGTGTTAGAGTCAATATCACTTTTAGTGTATTTATTAGTTGCTTTATAAATGCTGCTGCTTCTGTGTTGGGTGCATATATGTTTAGGATGAATATTTCTTATTGATGGATTGAAACTATCATTATGTAGTGCCTTTTTGCATATTTCTTAATTTTTTATAGCTTAAAGGTTGTTTTGTCTGTTATTAAGTTTGCAACTCCTGCCTTCTTTTGTGATCCATTTGCCTGGAAACTCATTTTCCATCCTTTAACTTTGAGTCTGTGTGTGTCCCTTGTAGTCAGATGAGTCTCCTGGATGCAGCAAATAATTGGGACATGGTTTCCTATCCAGTTTGCCATTCTGTGTCTTTTCAGTGATGCATTTAGTCCATTCTCATTCAGGCTGATTATTGAAATATGATTGTTTATTGCTGTCATGTGATTCTTATATAATTTTTCTTTTTTTCTTGTTTTCTTTTCGCTTTTGGGTTAATGTATGTGTGTGTTTTCAAGTTTCTTGTTGTGCTGTATTCTCTGTAGATTCTGTGCTATGCTGTACTCTAGGGAAGTGTGTGGTAATTCTTTTATTTCTTTCTTCTGTGCTTAATATCTTTTTAAGTGCCTCCGGTAGAGCTGGCCTGGAAGCTGCATAATCCCTTAGGGAATGAATGTCTGGGAAGGTTTTTAATTCTCCATCACTGATGAAGCTGAGCTTGACTGGATAGAAAATTCTTCATTGAAATTGTTTATCTTTGAAAACTTTTTCTTTTATGCCTATTTTGTGTATGCAAAATATTATGTGTCTAGACGTGGTCTTCTCATTTGATGTCTTATAAAGTTTCTCTGTATCTGTTTTGCTTGATTGGTCACATCCCTTGTGAGATGGGGAAGGTTTTCTTGGATTGCCTCCTGAAATACTTGCTCCAACTTGTTCTTTATTTCCCTTTCTTCTTCTGGGATACCAGTCAGGCATAGGTTCAGTCTCTTGATATAATCACACATCTCTTGTAAGCTTTGCTCTTTCTTTCTGAGTCTTCTTTCTATGTTTGTTTGTTTGTTTGTTTGTTTTTACAGATCTGGTTAATTTCATGTTCTGTTCTTCAAGTTCTGAGATTCTTTCTTCAGCTAGATTAATCCTGCTTTCCATGCTTGCCATCTTGTTATTTATTTCCTGTATGAAATTTTTTATTGGCAAAATTCTGCTACAAGTTTTTTCAGTGTTGCATCTTGTCTTTCTTGAGTCTTATTCACTCTTTCCATCCATTCCATAATCCCTGTCATATTCTGGGGCCAGTAGTTAGTGACTTCCATTGTTGGGGCACCAAGTCTGATTTTTCAGTAGTTTTGTCTTTGTTATACCTGAAATTGCCTGAGGTCTTCTTTTGGTTTTTCCTCATTTGTGACAGATTTCTTGTGTTGTTTGTTTTTTTTTTCTTTTCTTTAGTTTTGTTATTCAGTGTCAGTGGGAGAGGTTATCCCTTCTGATGTTTGCTCAGTCCTCTATTCTTCCTGACACGGGCTCTGGATTTCTTCTATTTTGAAATAGGATAATGGATGAGAAGCTTTGCTGTCTTTTATAGTTTTTGAAACTTGAATAAAGTAATGAATGGGGCACTAAGATTCAGAAACGATTTGCAAATTACAATGTTCACTTATTGTGGTATGTGTTCACTGAGACACACTGCCTACCACCACTCTATATGATGATACAAAGCAGAAACCAATGCAAAAAACAATTGAACACACATACACATACACCCCACAACAAACTGGAGTAACAACAAAATGAAACAAAACAAACAACAAAAACCAAGAAAACTGAACACACACACATGCTTCACACAAAGTGAACAGAGAAGAAAAACAGAAAGACTGGAGGAAAAAAATAAAAAGGAATTCAGGTAGAACCATCACACATATATTGACACATAAACTATACGAAATGAAAATTTAAAAAACCCAAAAGAACAAAAGAACTAAAACAAACCAACAACAACAAAACTGAAAGATGAACACTCAGTTATTCACATACACACATAAACAGAAAATAATAAATAAAAGAAGAAACAGAAAAAGAAAAGAAAAGAAATTGGGAGGGATGCAGATCAAACGCTCACATACACATTCATGTACAAAGAAAAAAATATTTAAAAATAGATGAACTAACAATCAAAAAATCTTTTAAAAATTTTTAAAAATTAAAATTAAAAACAAAAACCTGCTCTCTTGTGTCATGCTCTGTAATTGTTCCTCTAATCTGCTCTCTCCTGCACAGCCACCTCTTTCACTCTCTCCTCAGTATCCAAAGCAGGGAAGAAGGAGGGGTAGTGGAGGTGGGTGGGGCTACAGTCCTCCCCTCACATTCTCATATGTTCAGGGAGATCTCTGGTGGGGAGGTGCAGGATTGTCTCTTCCCCAGGTATGTATTCACAGGAGGGGTGGTTGCCCCAGTCACGCCTATCATGGAATGGAGATCTTCCATTGTGACTGACCATCCATGCTCTGCCTGGGTTTGTCCCTCTCAGTCGTGGCCCAGATTTGTGGGTCTGATGTTCAGAGGATTGCTGGGGAGGTGGCAGTTTGGTTCAGCCCCAGGCTCACCACTGATGTATTTGGAGTTCTTCCACATCCTTTTCTGGTCACACCCTTTGTCCCTCTGCTTGGTCAGGGTAGGAGGTTTGGCTCCTGGAACTCAGCACTTGTCAGGTCCCTCCAAAATGTGTGCTTTCAGGATATTGTCTCTAGGTCATGATCAATCCCTGAGTAATAGATCCACCAGTCACAGAGATTGTGTCTGTTGCTCTATGGTGAGCAAGTTGGAGCACTTTCCTGGCCCACCTATAAGATGGTGGTGGGGTGCCTTTCATGTCCTCTTTCATGGGAATTTGCCTCTGGACTACCTCCGCAGCACATGCTGCCAGTGCCCTTCAGGCACTGAAGTGGTGAGACAAAACCAGGAGCCAGCAGTCTCTCTCCTGCTGCAATGGTGAGGGAGAGCCTGGGGCGATGGTTTTTCCCCACCGATTTTCACAGAAACCTTTTGTCTGTGCTTAAAAAAAATAATGGTGCTCAGTCTCTGTGATCTGGGAAAAGTCAGGGATGAAACAGAGAAGCTGCAGCACCAGCTGTTGCACCAGGGACCTGGCCAGTTGCTCGCAAGCCCCCACTTATACAGTCTCTCTCAGCATTTTCTTCCCAGGGAGCGTTGGTTGATTTTAAAAAAAGAAAGAAAGAAAAAGAAAATGGCACTCAACGTATGCATCCCAGGAATTGCTAGGGTCCAAGTCCTGCAGCAGTGGCACCAGCCACTGCACCAGGAGAGCCCTGGTCTCTAGCTCTCTAGCCCTTACTCAGTCAGGCACTCACATGACCTCTCGCTCACCAGCAATACACAAAATTTTCCATACACTCACTCACACCAGGTCTCACATAGTCTGACTGACTTGGTTGTCATCTTCCAACCCCCCCAACCCAATAACTTGTTTTCTAGCTCACTGATTCTTTTTCTACTTGATAAGTTCTGCTGTTGATGCTGTTGTTTGAATTTTGATCTTTGTTGTATTTTTCAGCTGCAAATTTTCAATTTACTTCTTATAAATTATTTCAATTTTTCTATTTACTTTCTTTGGCAAATTTTGCAGTTATTTCTCTGTGTCTGATTTACACTTCTGAGTTTTTGTTTTGTTTTTGTTTTTTTTTTTTTGAGTTGGAGTCTCACTCTGTCACCCAGCCTGGAGTGCAGTGGCCGAGGGGAGGCAGCCACCGCAGCCTCGACCTGCTGGGCTCCGGCGATCCTTCCACCTCAGCCTTCCGAGTTGCTGGAACTACAGGCACGCACTACCATGCCCAGACACTATTTTTATTTATTGTAGAGATGAGGTCTCGCCAAGTTGCCCAGGTGGGTCTCAAACCTGCGGGCTCAGCAATCCACTCACCTCAGCCTCCCAAAGGCATGGGATTACAGGCTGAGCCACCGAGCCCAGCTGAGTTTTTGTTTTTTTAAAAGAAACAGTTATTTTGAATTATTTGTCTGCCTGATTATTCATCTGTCTTTAGGTCAGTTGCTTTGATATCTCTTTTTTCCATTTGACAAGACCATCATTCTTAAGCTATTCTTATTTCTTGTAGACATGTATCTCTATTATAGATTGACAAACTGGGTATTTAATTTAGAATTTGCTATGTGGGTTTGTTTCTGACCTTTCTATTTCAGTACTTGTTTAGACATTTTGTGCAGACTGGCTGTTGTATTCTGTTTCAGCACTAGGAGACCCAAGCACACAATGGCTCTGCCACAAATGTGATGTTTGAATTAGTTGGGTTTAAGCAAGATACATTGAGAACCCCCTGTGCCATGTGAGAGAACCAGTCAGCCCCTCAAGTCTGGAAGATCTGTGGATAATACTTTCTGTAGTTTGTCACTTATAAATAACCTCTCTGGTGTCACATATATTACAGGATCCAATGCCAAGTTCAGCATGTAGGCTGCAACTTGTCTCACCTCCTCACTTTGTTTCTAATTGGTCTCAAGTAGTTTATCCCATTTGTATTGGAGGTTCTTGCCATTGGTATTGGAGGTGCTCTTAATGTTGATGTGAGTGTCCTATGCAGGCACCCAGAACAGTAGGAAGCCAAATGTCCACCTGTAATTCACTTTTTTCAGTGTAGAACCCGTGAACCTAGGGGACATTTTGAGTGTGGTACCATGAGAGCTTATGGGAAGGGGTGTTGCCATCACAGAGAACCAATCCCCTTACTATCCAACTGCGGCTTTACTCGTTTTGCAATCTAAGGGACTTTTAAAAGTCTCACTCATGTGTTCAGATTCCATAAGATTTTGTGAAGGTATAGTTGTGTGTATATAGTTGTTCAAATTTATGTTCCCTTGGTGGTAACTTCACTTAAGAGATTTTTTTTCCCACCATTTTTGCTGTGTTCTTATACCACAGATTCTAATTTAAAATACTTCCAAAATGATGTCTTGGACTGAATTACAGAAATAATGAACATTAAATTTGTTTGACTACCATACATTTTTTCATGCATTGTATTGACTATATGGATTTTTAAAATTCTAAATTTATTAGTTATATATTATGCCAAAAAATCTGTGTAGCATATATATTTTACTTCCTGAATCACTCTATTGGAAGTGTAGAGATATGTCCAAAACCACTATTCTTCATGTTTGATGCATAAATCACTAATGATGCAGAAAATATTTGAGTGACTCAGACAAATTGCAACAGCAGAGATTACAAATGTTCTTTTCAACTGTGTTTCTTTAGCTCTGATCATTATGTCCATCACAGAGTGAGTGTGCAGTAACAATTCTGTAAATAAATGAATGAGTAACTTTCCTAACTTCCTAGATTGGGACACCTTATGAAGAAATGAGGTACTGAAACAAGATCAATATAACCATAGGCAAATACAAAGTTCTTTATTTTTCTATTAAAAATAGAAAAATGTTGTTATACAATTATCCTCCTATTGTCTGCTTTCCCATCACAGACAAATATGTCTCTTATTTTCTCAACGTTTATTTACTTAGTATATTGAAGTTTATTTTATGTAGAACATTGTCAACTAAAAAAAAAAACTCTCTTCAAAGTTATCAATCAATATGTATTAACTGAAGTAAATTCTTGTTTGCTTTTGAGTCAGAGTCTCACTCTGTCACCTATGCTGGAGTGCGGTGGCACAATCAATCTTCACCACAGCCTCAATCTCATGAGCTCAGGTGATATTTCTGCCCCAGCCTCCCAAGTAGCTGGTACTACAAGCATGAGCCACTACTCTCTGCTAATTTTTTTATTTTTATTTTTTAGGTCTCATTATGTTGGCTAGGCTGAAATGCTTTAGAGATTTATCAGTTACTATCTCCATCACAAATCCTTTCTTATCTCTGGACACTCCTTTGTTCCATTTGTAGAAGATACATTGTTTTCCATATTTCTTAAATATTGTTATTTTACATAATTTTGCTAAAACTTCTCTCCATATGCAATCCAGGTGATACAATACATTTTTAAAAATTCAATGGTTGTATATTTTTCTAAATGTATCTTCAAATGCTTATTTCCTTTTTAGATGTACCTTTCTAACTTTGTCAAATAAATATACCCTACTAACCCAATGCTAGACAGAAATATGTCTGAAACATTATATACATTTCCCAAATATTTCATATAGGGAAAAAGGAAGCTATTATATTTTTAGTATTACTTTCAGAAAAATAAAAGTGTCATTCCTGATATTTTTTCCTCCTACTCCTTCAATGAAATCATTAAGTCATATGAAAACTTTCTTACAATTATTTTTGTAATTATCTTCCATTCACCACCATTACTAATATTACTAATATTATTATTATTTATAATTATAATTATTTTTTAAATTTAAAAATGTGGGGTACAATTCAGGGTTAGGTATACAAATGGTCATTATGCAGGTACTCTTGTAGATGAGGTATCCTCCCCATCCCCTGGTAGTTTCCCACTACTACTGACCCCTTTCTTATAGTATTTTGATATTTGTTCAAGGTCCCCATGTGAGTGAGAACATGTGGTACTCATTTCACTATATTGTCTTCTGCGTCTGACCTATTCCTGCACCTTCCTTCAAAACCATAAGTGACTGATTGATCTTGAAACAACTGATTTTCTTTTCTGCTAAAAACCATGTGAGTGTTAGTAAGGAAGGGAAGGTCAGTAAAAGAAAGTACTCAGAGTAACTGTTCAAATTCGAAATCTCTTGCAAATGAAAAAATAAATATTATAACTATAGAACAGTCTGAAAATGTGATTTTCTTTAATAATTGGGAACATTTATAAAACTGATGATTTGGCTTCAAAATGAATAATAACCCATAATATAAACAATAAAGGTAGAACTAGGCTCAAATAGTGTCATCAGAAAATATAATATTTGTTTTCAATTTTTTTTAAATTTTAATATGTGGGGTAAAATTCAAGGTTAGATATACAAATGGTTATTATGCGGGTACTCTTGTTGATGAGGTATACTCCCCATGCCCTGACAGTTTCCCACTACTGCCGATCCCTTTCTTATAGTATTATGATATTTGTTCAAGGTTCACATATGAAAGAGAACATGGTGCTCAGTTCTTTGTTTCTATGATAGATTGCTCAGTATTATAGATTCTAAGTTGCTGTGAAGTTCATAATTTTGTTCAACTTTATGGCTGCATAATATTCCATAGTGTATATGTACCACTTTTTTTTTTTTAAATCCAGTCCTCTTTCGATGAGCAGCACAGTTGTTTCCATGTTTTTATTATTGTGAATAATGCTGCAAACAAAAAAACATGCATGTGCAGGTGTCTTTTTCATAGAGTGATTTGAATTCCTCTGAGTAAATTCACAGAAGGGGGGTTATGGGGTCATATGGAAGGCTGATTTTGGATCTTTTAGATATTGCCAAACTGTTTTCCACAGAGGTTGTACTAGGATACAGTCCTACTGACAGACAGTGTAGAAGTGTTCCCTTTTCTCTGCATCATCTCCAGCATCTGTTGTTTTTTGTATAATTGATGATTGTCTTCCTGACTGGAGTTAGGTGGTATCTCAGTGTGGTTTTAATTTGCATTTCTTTGATGATTAGTGAGGCTAAGCATTTTTTCTTGTAACTGTTGACTACTCGCATGTTTTATTTTGAAAAGTGTCTATACATATCTTTTGCCTACTTTGTAATAGGGTTCCTTTTTTTTCTTTTCGGCACATTTGAGTTCCTTGTAGATCCTGGATGTTAGATCAATGTCAGATATACAGTTGGCAAATATTTTTTCCCATTCTGTGAGCTGTCTCCCCACTCTTTTGATGAATTCCTTTGCTTCGCAGGTTTTCAGTTTGATGAGGTCTCACTTATCCATCGTATCTTTTATGACATGGGCATTTGGGATTTTGATTAGGATTGGTAGTCAGTTCCAATTTCCATAAGGATGTTTCCTGAACTTTTTTTTTTTTTTTTTTTTGAGTTGGAGTCTCACTCTGTCGCCCAGACTGGCGTGCAGTAGCCACTCCCGGCCACCACAGCCTCGACCTGCTGGGCTCTGGCGATCCTTCCACCTCAGCCTTCCAAGTAGCCGGAATTACAGGCATGTGCTACCATACCCAGCTGATTTTTTGATTTATTATAGAGATGAGGTCTCGTTGCCCAGGCAGGTCTCGAACCCGCGGACTCAGGCCATCCACTCACCTCAGCCTCCCAAAGGCGCGGGATTACAGGCTGAGCCACCGAGCCCGGCTTTCCTGAATTTTCGAAGGTTCTTATAGTTTGAGGTTTTACATTTAGGTATTTGATCCATTTAGAGTTAATTTTTGTGTGTGGTGATAAGTAGGGGTCTTGTTTTAATCTTCTGCATGTGATCAGCCAGTTTTCTCAGTACCATTTACTGAATAGGTTCTGCTCTCCCCCAGTGGTTGTTGATGGAAGTTTTGTTGAAGATGAGTTTGTTGAGAAATTGAGGTATTACTTCCAGAATCTCTATCCTGTTCCATTGGTCTATATGTCTGTTCTTGTACCAATACCAGGCTGTTTTGATTATTAGGCTCATAGTAAAATTTAATGTCTGGAAGTGTGTGATACCTCTCACTGAGTTTCTTTTGCTGAGGATTATTTAGGCTATTCATGGTCATTGATGTTTCCATATGAATTGCTGTATTGTCATTTTCAGGTTAGAGAAAAATGATGCTGGAAATTTAATGAGTATTGTATTAAATCTGTAGGTTGCCTTGGGTAGGATGGACATCTTAACAAAGTTGATTTTTCTAGTCCATGAGCATGGAATATATTTCCATTTGTTTGTGTTATCTTTGATTTCTCTGAGTAGTGCTTTGTAGTTTTTGTTGTAAAGGTCTTTCACTTCTCTGGTTAGGAAGATGCCAAGGTATTTTTTTCATTTCTTTGTGTGTGTGTGTGTGGCTATTGTGAATGGGATTGTACAGGATACAATGTTATAGCAATATCTAGTGAACTAGATAATGTGAATAAAATGTAGGTAATATCAATACCTACATGTGTTTTATATCCATAATCTATGTATTATTACATTTAAATATATTATTCAATGTTTTATATAGTCTACCTTTAAAACATATCATACCTATAAATGCCTCACAGTCTCCTTATTTATTGCCCCAGATTAAGCTATCATTTTTTAAATTTCCCCTGCAATTTATCACCTAAGTCAGTGTTGGCAAACTCCTCTATAAAAAGAAAGTAGTAAGGATTTTAATCTTTGCTGGTAAGAAGAAAAAGTTGAGATTATTATGCAGGTATAGTTGATTGTCAGAATTTTCAGAGTTATGTTCTACACAATTTCTATAAAAATTGATTTAGCAAATACCGAGCCATTGCGCCTAGGTTAAATACATGGTTGGATTATTGCGAATCTCTGAAACAATATTGCCTTCATACAATCATCTTGCTTTGTATATTTCTGTTTAAAGATATCTCATTTATTGTATATTTTCTACATTTTAACATTGAACTTGTGGCCAACAGCACTATAACTCATGCCTGAAAAAACTTATCTAGCATATGACATATATTTTTTTCTGTAAAGCCCATTACAAATTTCTTTTGCTTAGGAGCACTGGACAACACTTCAGCACTACTCTTAGGGCCATTGTAAACAACAAAATTATCAAAAAAATACACAAAATTGTGGCACTAAACATACCCAGGAAAAGTCTTTTATGTTGCTTACAATATAAAATCTGAAATAGAAAGGCAGAGTGATGCCTTATTTGATCTCACTTGGGAATATGCCCATTGAGCAACTCAAATATTTTGCTGCTCTGCATGTATGCACGTCTGAGAATGACCATGAACATACTCTGAGTATTGGTTTGTAGACTACACATAAATTTTATAAAGTAGGTAAATGTGATGACTAAAGCAACTCCATCTTCAATGCAAATCTCCCAGGTTGACTTTTCATTAACCCAAAATCAGAGAATGTGTCTAAGATTCTGAGTTTATCTACCATTCCTTGTTTAAGAGTACATACTTAATGTGAATCTTGCCCTTAAGCAAATTACTGCACTTCTTGAACACTTATGTCCTTTTCCTATGGTATGTAAGATGAGAGGTAATCAAATGGAGATCTACTTGTCTTGTGGTTGCCCAAGACCATGCTTCCATTTGTAAATTCCCTATTAAATCATCCTATACCCACAAACTGGATTTGCCTGTCTTGTGTTTAGGCTCCTTCTGCATTTGGGGATTGTTTTGTATATACAGCTCTTTTATGAAACAGTGAATTTGAAAATTCAGACTCTGAATATTACACAGTCATAAAGAAGAGAAAAACCATGCCTTCTGCAGCAACTTGGATGCAGTTGGAGATCATCATACCAAGTGAAACATCACAAAAACAAAGAACTGAATACTGCATCTTCTCACTCAGAAGCGGGTTCTGAACACTAGTCACATTAGTACAAGTGAGGGATTGGCAGTTGCTAGGCACTGCTGGGGGAGAGGAAGGTGGGTGGGGGATATGTGACCACACAAAGCATACGTGGTCCACTAGTAGAGGGAGTGAGGGCCACCTAAAAGCCTAAATTTCACCTGCATACAGCCTACTTATGTGGTAAATCTTCAATGTTCCCCACAGCTGCATAATAAATAATTAAATGGAAAAAAAAATGCAGACTCTGTAAATAATGAAGATTGACTCTACTGTACTTATGTAGAAGCCATTTTAAAAAATGCAGAAATGATCTTGACTCATGGAGTGTGTAAAATAAGGCATGGGACATATTTGGTCAGTTGGTTATAGTTTACTATCACTTGATTTGGACTATTCTTGGGATCTCTCTTCATTCACTCTGTTACTCCCAGAATCTGTAGCCACACACCAATTACCTTTGTCTAATATAAAACAATTTATGTAAATTTTGGTTCAGACTTATCTGAAGAATTTTCATTTTTTTCTGTAATAAAGTGCAAACTTACTGTGTCCCACACATTCCCTGCAAGTCCTCAGAATTAGGCCAGACTCGCTCACACAATTTTGGTCAAACTGACTTCTTGACATTATGAAATACACTGAACTTGCTTCTGTTCCAAGACCTTTGCACATACTTGTTTTCAGCATGGAACACTTCTACTTCAGACTTCAAATCTTTGCAAAAAAGTGCTTTATATCTTGCAGCTATCTGCCTACTATCACCTGTAAAAGAAAGTCTTCTCTCTGAATCATCTACCCCATTACTTTGAAAAATATTTATGCTAATTTTAACATATCATTTATTACTACCTAATATGACATTACATATTCACTTATTTACTTACTAGTTTTTACCCACTCTTTCCCCATAAGGGCAGGGCTATCATTGTGCTTCTTATATGCTTAAATGACTTCTAGGCACATAGTAGACCTTCAGTAAATATTTTCTCATGCAGGGATATTAAAAAGATTACATGTAGTCTGTATTATCAGTATATGTACACAAATTTGTTTTGTTTTGTTTTGTTTTGAGTCAGGGTCTTACTTTGTCACCCAAGCTGGAGTGTAATGATATAATCATGGCTCACTGCAGCCTTAAACTCCTGGGCTCAAGTGATCCTCCCGCCTCAGCATCCCGAGTAGCTGGGATTTGAGGCACACACCACAAATCTTTACATGCCTGCTAATTTTTTTTTTTTTTTTAAGAGATAAGGTCTTACTTTGTTGCCTAGGTTGGTCTTGAACTCCTGGGCTCAAGCAATTATCCTGGCTTAGCCTCCCAAAGTGTTGAGATTATAGTCTTAGGCTATACTGCACCAGTGACATACACAAACTTTAAGAAATAAAAGAAATACTTTTTAATATACCTCCTCCTGATCTTGCCTTTGCAACTTAAGATTCACCTTAGAATTACACAGCAATTGCTCAGATCTTTTAAACGTTCCAATAATTCCTCAAGTGTGTCTTCTCTTTTGCTGCCATAAGTAAAATAGCAACTTTGCTTGACTATTGGCTAGTTCCTGGTGACCTTTCTCTACCGGTATTTGGCATTACTAAGTTGTCTAGTATCTTATAAATCATTTTTCTCCATTAACCCACTAAGTATTAATATTCTTAATCTTTCATCTTTGTCAATCATCAAATAATTTGTAATTTAATAAGATCTACTACCTTGCTACTCGATGTGTGGCCCACAGACCAGCAGCATCAACATCATATTAGAAATGCAGAATAGTAGTTTAAATTCCAGAAATACTGAATTAGAATCTGCATCTTTATAGCTATCACATTTGAGAAAGACTTCTGCTATTTATCTGACAGTGGACTAAGATGGTTCTGAAAATTAATGGCATGTTTCTTAAATGTTTACTCAATAAAATTAGAGAGAGGTATGAGTACAGTCATAAAACAGAATGAGTATTATTTTAGAAATGTGCAAGTAGAATTGTTTTTTTACTGTTCCAGAGGAGGACAAACCTGTCCCAAGGAAGTCAGAGGGCATCCCAAAGTTATGTTCCCCAGCAACTGAACAATGATAAAAATGCAATTAGTCTGTATTATGTCAATGTTTGATATATGAAAGATAATGGCATTCTTCTCAAGGACAGGTGTTAGATCATAGACATTTTATTCCTAATAATTCTTGGTGCTTAGACTATTTGTTGAATGAATAAGCAAGTGGGGGAATGAATTCACTTTTTATTTAATGCTTCTTTCACCATCAAATCTTTGCTAAAGCAGTTGCCAGAAATATGGAAAAATACCTCCTTAAGTGACATATACCATATATCTTACAGATGGAATAGATATATTTTTCTATCATTTACAAAATTTTTCTTAATTTCCAACACTAGTTTCTCATCTGAAAAGTTAACTCCTGAAAATTAATATGACAAAATTGAACCTCAGAATGTTTTCTCATTGTTCTGAATATGTCAGTCTACTCAACTTTTGGACTAACCTGTTTCATGTCATGATTGTATTTGTGCCTCTGAACAGTCTAGGTTTAGTATTTCAATTTTGATTTTTTATATTTAGTTTTTCATTGACCTAGTCCTGGGCAAAATAGAAAAAGAAAAAAAAAATTAACTCTAAATTTTAGCCAGATTCCCAAGCCTACTACTTATGATTATCTTTGATTCTACAAACTATAGAAAATATTTTAATTTTAAAAAATTTTCAATTACAATGATGAATGTTTATCTCAGTAATTAATTGTATTTGCAGTTTTTTGTCACATATATACAAAACAATTAACGCTTGATTACTCATTTACATTTAAGTGATGTTTTTTATTTTTTCTTTGAAAAATGTTAAGCTAATATAGAAATGCTTTTTATTATGTTATCCTAATGAACTACATATAATAATAGTAATTCAATATAAATCATTTGAAATTATAAAAAGAATGAATGTGTTTCTTACTCAAATATTTCTCTTTTAAAATGGATGGCAGCCGGCTCGGTGGCTCAGCCTGTAATCCCGCGCCTTTGGGAGGCTGAGTGGATTGCTTGAGCCTGCGGGTTCGATACCCGCTTGGGCAGCGAGACCTCAACTCTACAATAAATCAAAAAATCAGCCGGGCGTGGTAGTGCATGCCTGTAATTCCAGCTACTTGGAAGGCTGAGGCGGAAGGATCGCCGAAGCCCAGCAGGTCGAGGCTGCGGTGGCCAGGAGCGGCCACTGCTCTCCAGTCTGGGCGACAGAGTGAGACTCCAACTCAAAAAGAAATAAAAAAATAAAATAAATAAAATAAAATGGATGGCATTAAAATTATTTCATTACAATGCTCAGAGTGCAGGTTCTTCCAAATTTAATTTCCATTTTTGTCTTTTGACTATTTCCTATAGCTAAAGTAGTTAAAATGAGTAAAAATTGCCTTTATGAATTGAAGTAATTTACTGGCTAGCAGAGACTGGGTGTTTTTAAATTGACCTAGGTATGTACAGTGCTCTGTAAAATAAATTGCCCTGATTTTAACAAACTTTATGTGGCAAAGTTTATTCTCCTTGAGCACATAGAAAAATATTTCCCATCATGTTTTAACTGCCCTTAATATGTCAAGTATAACAATGCCCAGGAATCAATGTTACTTCCAATTCCATTAATCATGTTAAATCGCCTTAGTGAATTACAGCTAACAAGTTCACTTTGAAAAAAAAAATAACTATTTTATATTTGGGGCAACAGTTTCTTACCTACAAGCTGTAATCTTTGCCAATATTTCAAAATCAATACTTATTAGAGAAAAGAGCCTATAACAAGCAAAGTGTTACAATTTTTATTGGGTTTTCCTCACACTATAATCAGGCCTGCAAGTAACAACTCAGACTTCAGTCCACATTCGAGGAAAGATTTTGATAGATACTCGCGTCAAATATATGGTTGCAGCTTATATTTTTTATCTAGAAAATATATTGCTATTTTGAAAATTGTTTTCTTTCCTTATTACTTCTATTGCTTCTATCCTACCTTAAATTAGAGGTATCTAGATATATAGATACCATCACAAAGGCTTTACTTGCAATAAGTTATAACATATAAAATTAATGGTATAATCAGATGTTACAAAATCTTATAAAGCACATGGGTGACTATAATATTTTTTAAATTATTTTATATCTAGTTGATCATTTATTTTGTTTATCAATTATTTTTGAATTATGAAGGGATGTTTTCTCTATTTCTTGAATCTCCCATATGCATAACAAGCGTGTTTTAATTAGTTGAGATTTAAAAGCACAACTCTGTCATTTTCTGCTTGGAAAACTTATTAGCTAATATGATAACAGATATTTTTTTCAATATCAACCATGTTGAGTTGCATCGGGTATATACAATAACCGTCAAAACTGAAAGTAAGAAAAGTAGCACTCAGTAGATTGCAGGATAAGTGGTGAGAAACATGTCCATGAATGAAAAAATATTTTTAAATACTGTTAACATAAAATTGTCAGTCTTTGGCTTTTTACTGAATTATAAGTTTCTCTAAATTGTTTAAGGCTACATTTCTAAGGTTACAATTATAAATTAATTATATCAAAACAGCAAATATTATTCTATATTCCACAACTTTCAAGTGAAATTGAATGAATATGTTAATAAGTAAGAAAAGTAAAACATGTATATGCAGTTACTATTATTTCAGAGGATAAGATATAAGATAACTGAAAAATTAAAAAAATTGCTTTAATGACAGCACAATAAGAAAGACAGAAATATGAAACACCTGTGGTGTTAATAATCAAAAGTTATAACTAACCTCTCCTAATACTGAATTAAATTAATCATAAGACTGTTCAAATTTCTTTTTAATTTTTATTCAGAAATAGATTGTATTTGTTTATTGATTACAAAGTTAGGGAGAAAAAATTGAAATGGTCAGAAACAATAATAATCAAAGTTATATTAAATTGATAGCATAAACAAGATATTGAATGAGATAATGATTAGTGCTTCTATTATCCTAAATATTTATAGCTAGCCTTTCATACTTTTAGATTTGTTTTCCAAAAAGCAGCTTATTTTATGAGTTGCAGAGCATACATCTCAGCAATTTGTATATACACCCTACTATATGTTGCTTTTGGTTCCCTAAAATAAAAATATATCAGACAGGCTTCATTTTTGTTTTTTCCTTCATAGACACCATGCTTGTTATTTTTATTAAAAAACTTATAATATTTTCTCTTAATTACTGCTGCTGTGATTCTTACCAGTGATTCTTTTTTCTTTCTTTTTTTTTTTAAATTCTGACCTGGAATTCTGTGGCCTCTTAATTTGCCAATTTTAGTCCTTATCTCAGAGAAAATTTCTTTCATTGGTTTAATTATTGTTGTTGTTCTAACATTACTGTTTGGATATAAACTTATATGGGTCACTCTATTCATTGATAGATCTCTAAGGTCATCTAGAAACTCCTGCATTTCTTATCCTCTCCTAGTGCTCTAACATGGTTCTTCAGGTTCTTAGCCACTCACAGAAGAGAAAATCTTACAATGATTGTCTCTTTCATAGCACTAAAAAGTACTAGGCTTTACTTGAACCAGATGACCAAAGGTATGTTGAGAAATTTAGGAAGTTAAAAATTGAGAGAATAACAACCATGAAAAGTTTTATTGCTGTTGTTTAATGAGGGGAATGGAGTAGGAAAAAAAGAAAGAAATTAAGATCCGAATTTTAATTTTTTTATACAAGCGTTCCTGTTTCAAATTCATAACTAAAATATTCAAGGCAGAACTAATACCTCAAACTAGCTAAGTGTCTTACCTGAAACAAACTTGTTTGTTCATTCTAATTTATAGTAACTACAGAATGGAAGAAATTACAGATTACATAATATTTCCTACTTTTCTATTTCCAAAAGGAACATTTTACTTTATTTTTCCCTACTTCTTTTCTCTCTTGCTCTCTCTCCTTATTTCTTTTTTTTTATAACATGTATAGAGTGAATTTAAAAACCTGCTATGGCCGGGCACAGTGATTTATGTCTTTAATCCCAGCACTTTGGCAGGCCAAGGCAAAAGGACTGCCTAAACCCAGGAGTTTGAGACCAGTTGGGGCAACATGGCGAGACCTTGTCTCTCAACAATAAAAAAATAATAATAATAATTTAAAAATAGCCGGGTATAGTAGTGTGCACCTGTAGTTCCAACTACTTGAAAGGTTGAGGCAGAAAGATGGCCTGAATCCAACTGGTTGAGGTTGCGGTGGCCATGAGTGTGCCACTGCACTCCAGCCTGGGTGAGAGTGAGACTCCAACTAAAAAAACAAACAAAAACAAACAAACAAACAAAAAATCTTTAAACAAAAGTGTATGGGATTAATTAAAACTATGTTGCTTAAATACTACCATTTCAATATCATTTTCTTAAATACAAAAATTGTTTGCTTTATTTTCTGGTGTTTCCACTGGTTAATTTAATTGTGTAAACATTGATATTTTCTATAGGAGTTCAAAAAATGAAGATGTTGATTGGACAGCCATATTCCAGCAACAACTTCACATTTAAGAAGAAAGATAAAAAAAGATTGGTGTTTAGTTTTCAAAAACAAGAAAGCACTGTAGCTAAAGCACTGTAGCAAACTGAACATATTAAGGTTCAACTGAAGGACAATGCTATATCTTTTCATTACATACATTTTTGTAAGGGTTTGGTAGATCATTGTTTTCTTATAAATTAAATAATATATATGTCTTGGATATATTAGTGAAAATTCTCTTCCCCATGTTAAAAAATAATAGGAAGATTATGATTATCATGGGATAAAAGATTTTAAATATTTTTATACTTTTAAATATGTTTTATACATGGGATTTTAAACTGGAAAGAGAGTGTTATGTCTGTCTTATAGATATAGAAATGAATACACTTAAAATTTAAGACCAGTAACAATCTCCTAGTGTCTTAGCATGTGTGCATGCGTGTGTATGTGTGTATGTGTGTGTGTGTGTGTGTGTGTGTGTGTGTGTGTGTGTGTGTGTGTGTTTTCCCTCCATTTTGGTATACGGCAATTTTATACATTCATTTCAGAAAAATATATATATATTTAAAAAAGAAAACTAAGAAGTCATTCATGTATTTTCTATTTTCATTTACGCCCAAATCCAACTTCCTAAAAGAAAACTTCTGAGATCTATTTCCAAAAGAAATCCCAGATGTGTTTACTTCCTATCTTATAGTTCAAATTATGTTAGCAATTGGTAGTGATAATCTTTCAATTGAATTTTGTATTACCTCCTTGGTTTTTATATTACTTTTTTTAGTAATTCCCATTTAAGCATCAGTTTTAATCTTTTAAAAATACAAATCATGTATTATCATGCTACTTGTAACAACTTTCCAATGGCTTTTCCTTTACAATTTGCAAATTCCTTATCATGAAACTCCTTATTATGGAAGTCTTCTCAATCATATCCTTACAATTATCCCCATCTAGATCTATAATCTCACCTGCTCAAAATAATCTATGTAAACTGTTCTTCTCTGTGTTGGCTTCATGGCAAATTCAGTCTAGCTCCACAGCCTTTGTAATTGTGATTCCTTCTGCCTGCATCATGCTTCTTCCTTAAATTTCAATGGGTAGGTTATATTTGTTTTTCAGCATCCAACAAAATTGTCTTCTCATAGGGAACATTTTCTTCCTAAAATTCTGTAATACTTATCAGCATTTTAAGAACCCAGATTTTATTTTCCCTTCTAGACGTTCATCAAGGTAACAATTAGTGTCAGCCAGCAAATGATCTCAGTTCCTGATGCTTTCCGATTTATTTTCTTGCTTCTAGTCATCAAAAGAGGCATGCTATTTATTCTACTCCCTCAGCAATATTTCTGAGTGAGAAAGTTTTATGAAAAAAGTACAAAATGTTATCACTGTGCTAAAGCTCTTTCACATCAGAGCATATGTAGACATACTACAAATGAATAACTAATGTCTATATTTAATATTTTCCATATCAATTTCTCCATGTTCACTAATTGTATTCCCTATGTAGCTCATTAACTTAGCTACAAAAAAAATATTTTGGTCCTCTGTTTTAGTAAGTAGACATGTCATCAATGTTCTCATTGTGAGTTATTTGATTATTAATATTTTCTTTATTTTCCTAATTATAGTACTTTATTATTTATTAACATTAAGAGATTTAATTTATAACCTGAGAAAGGGGGGGTTATAACATACACTCCCAAGTTTTCAGAAACATTAAGAGAAAAAGAGAACACTTTATTGGGATTTATAGGACTTCAACAAATATATAGTATTTAACATATGATGCCTTTGGCCACCAGCAACAAAATCTTTAACTCATATTTCTTAAGAAATAAAGAAATTTGCTTATTTGCATGTACAGACATTCAAAAGGTCAACTCTAGGAATTATATATCAGAATTTTCACACTCTTCTGTACAATTTCTCAGTCTTATTTCTTTTAATGAACTAGCTTTATCCTGGGATTGATAGAGGAGTGGATATATGAGTTTAGCAATACATTACAATTATTTTTTACATGTATGAACAAAGTTATCACCTAGTTATTTGTTTTTTTAATCAATTGGCAAATAATTTCTAAAAACTTCTCAGAAGGCTTCTTTCTGGTCTCATTTGCCAGAATAATGCCAATAGTTGGCAAGGTAAGTAAAATTTATCACCTACTACATGGCTTAAATAAACCATTTATGATGGAATGGATCATACAGAATAAAAAATTTATTTTATGGTATTTACATGTTCAACAAATGTAGTTCAATATTCCATATGCATAAGGGAATTGATATGGAATATTACTAAAATATTATATTAGCTTTTAGAATCTATAACACAATCATGATATTTGCATCCCAGTGGTTCTCAACTAGGATTAGAGCTGCTAGGCTAAGGGGCATTTGGCAAATGCAAGAGGGCAAAATATATTTGTAATTGTTGTAAAATATCAAGGGTGGGACTGGCATACAGTGGTCACAAGTCAAGCTGATCGATATTTTATAATACATGGATTAGTCTCTAACAATTAAACATGTTAAGAAGTACTTATTAGATCATATTTATGTAGAATATTACATATAAATGGCAATACTAACATTTGAATGAATACATAAAGATGCAGGTACATATGTAGATTCTACAGTTATTTTGCATTAAATACCACATTAAACATACTTTAATAAACCGACATTTAATTATTCATTTTGGCAATGTTAAACTTTATAGGAACCCTGTGTTCTTGGAAAGCAGGACTGTTTAAGAAATCTCCATAGCTCTTTGTGTTCTGAGAAATGACTTACTGTAAAGATTAGCCTTCGTGATATGATTTAGTTAAGACTCAGGGATGCCTGTCCCGCTTCACTATGACAAGGTCAAATGCAGACTTCTCAAGTTCCCATTTAGTGCCTCATAAATCACTAATTGTTTCTACTCACTGATCAATATGCTCAAAATACCTGACAACTTAACTTAGCAAAACTTTAATTCTCTTTCCTTTCCCAATGGTCCAGAACTGTGAACCACCCTCAGCCTGTGATAGCATGGGAATATGGGAAGCCCTCATTGACAGTCACTCTGGAAAATCTGATAATCTTGGGAAAACATTTTCTGTTATTGTGTTATCAAGCCACAGTTTATTCCACTCTCCAACACCCTGTACTTACTGTCTTCCTTACCCCTCCCTAGTAAGGAAAATTCCCTCTGCTCTATCTGAGATATGTATAGATCTTAGGATTTGAGGGTTTCTCTTACTGCAATAATCTTTTAAAATAATGTCTCTCCGTATTTAAGTTTGGATTTATTTTTGACAATTTATTCATTCATTCATCAATATTATTGAGTGTCTGTCATATACTAGCCACTAACTATACATCGTTTACCAAACTGCCTTGGCAAGTCCTGTTTTAAACACATGGAAGCAGGAAAGCTTAAAACCAAACATCTTAGGAAGGATTCTGCGAGAAGCTGATACTATAGTTTAGTTCAAAGAAAGGAAAAGGAGTCAGCTTTGCAAATAGCGGTATAGAATCTTCCAGCTAGAAAGAACAACAAGAGTGAATGCTCTGATATTTAAAACAATGGTATGTCACTTTTAAAATTTAATTCAATATAACTACTTAAACTAATCTTCTCCAATTAGTTGCATAATATTTAAGTGTTATTTACAATTTAAAATGTAAATAATCACAGAAAATCAACAGATAACAGTTTGGAGAAGTGGTTGTGATTGATCCTTGTCTGAAAATAAATCAAGATCATGACCATTGTTGACTGTGTGTTTTCTTCTTTCTACACAAAAAAACTAATTAAGTAGTGTGGCTATTTCTCAAATAACCAAAAATAAAACTACCCTTTAAAAGTAATCCCACTACTGAGTAGCTACTCTCTAAAAAATAGATTTTATAATTAAAAAGATACCTGCACTTGTATGTTTGTCACAACATCATTTACAATAGCCAAGAGATGGAATTAACCTGTGTCCATTTGTGAATGATTGACTATAAAAATGTGGCACATATATACACACATATATAAAATGTGGTGCATATATAAACATATATATGCCACATTTAAAAATATATAAAGTATGTATATACTTATTTATATAATACATATGTGTTAACATATTTATCACATAAAATATATGTATTAGCCGGGCTCAGTGGCTCAGCCTGTAATCCCGCGCCTTTGGGAGGCTGAGGAGAGTGAATTGCCTGAGCCCGTGGGTTCGAGACCCTCCTGGGCAGCGAGACCTCATCTCTACAATAAATCAAAAAATCAGCCGGGCGTGGTAGTGCATGCCTGTAATTCCAGCTACTTGGAAGGCTGAGGCGGAAGGATCGCCGGAGCCCAGCAGGTCGAGGCTGCGGTGGCCGGGAGCGGCCACTGCACTCCAGTCTGGGCGACAGAGTGAGACTCCAACTCAAAAAAAAAAAAATACATATATATGTATTATGTACCTAAATATATATACCATGGAATATTAGTCAGCCATAAAAAAGAATGAAATCATGTCTTTTGCAACAATAAAGGAGGTAACTGGAGGCCATTATCTTTTGTGAAATGACACAGAAAGACAAATACCCCATGTCTTCACTTGCAAGTGGGAGCTAAAAATTGTGTACGATGGACATAGAGTATGAATGAGAGACACTAGAGACTGCAGAGAAGGTGAGTGAGGGAAGGGATGAGAAATTACTTAGTGGGTACAATGTACACTATCTAGGTAATGATTATCCTAAAATCCAGACTTCATCAACATGCAGTATATTCAAATAACATAACTTCACTTATTCCCTTAAATTTACACAAATTTAAAAAATAGTAATTCTGAACTGATAGTTACAACTTAATATGGGAACACAATACTGTGTCACAAATGATATCAAAATTAGGATGCACAGTAAATCAATTATTAGTGCTGAGTGTGAGCTGCATTGTGTCATATTCTTATTAAGATTTTAATTATCCTCTGATGGTGTAACCTTAGCTCCTTAAATAACATTTGTACTGAATTAATATTAATATGCTTAATGTCTACTGAACTATTTATTGACATTCATTGTTAATGTTCCTTGAACCACTATGATTTTTACTATAAAATTTTATCTAGTGTTGCTGTTAGGTAATCCTCACCTCCTTTCTCCATCTCTAAAGTAATGTCAGTCTGCTCATGAAGAAGTTGTAAAATATGAAAGTTTGGATTCTGCTGATTATGGAGTTTTTATTTTTTCTTCACTAAAATTTGCTATATTCTTAATAATATACATCATTAAAATTAGACAAATTAATAATATACTTAATGTAGAATGATTTAATTGCCCTTTCACAATAAATTTATACTATTCTAATCATTAAGAAAGATAAACTATTCCACTTGGATCTTTATAGACTATGAGCTATATGACACAAACTCAAAATGCCTTCTTTAATAAACACTTAACAGTTAAATGTGAGATACATCAATTTTGATTGTCATGTGGCTCCCAGAATGTTTTTTCCACTTCCAATCACAACAGATGGTAGGCAGTGGAATAGCAATCTACTTGTCCATAGGCATTAAATCAAATTGAGTGATTGCAATGTGTAAAATGTTTCTATACAGTTATTTTTAATAAAATAGCTTTGATATGTTTAGTATCCTATCCCTGCTATCCTCCTTGTAAAATGAGACTTCTTGTGTTGTAGAGAAATGCTCAATTCTTCCCCTCTTCACTGGTCATCACAAATTGGAGGTGAAAATTCAAAATGAAACCTAAATGCTCTCCTATCGCTCTTCCTCAATTTAGACGCTTCAACTTTCTCTTTTTTGAGTTTTGAGTCATTAGAGAATGAGATCAAGAGCATTAAAAAAAACAAAAAAAACAAAAACCTAGTTCCCCCAGTAGACCCACAGGGTACAGCTAAAAAGTGTTCTGTTTTTGCCCCTCATCTTTCCTACCAAATGACCATTTTTTTCCTTGCTATTTTATTTTTTTGTAGCTACTGCATGAAAGAGATAACGTCTCTCCTTTTCCTTTAGAACACAGTGGTTAGATGTGATTAACTTTTGGGATCTTTTCCTGTTCTTAGACTAATTTTCAAAAGATTACCTAACACTGTGGTGTTTCAATACAAGATTTGTAACTCTATCCCAACCCCCTTCTTCCTGTTTTGGATTCCTTTATAAGGATATTCACTTGGCCTAAGTATAATATAAAGTCAATAAGTTAAATACTATAAAAATATTACTTAGGCCGGGCTCGGTGGCTCAGCCTGTAATCCTGCGCCTTTGGGAGGCTGAGGTGAGTGGATTGCCTGAGCCCGCGGGTTCAAGACCCGCCTGGGCAGTGAGACCTCATCTCTACAATAAATCAAAAAATCAGCTGGGCATGGTAGCGTATGCCTGTAATTCCGGCTACTTGGAAAACTGAGGCGGAAGGATCACCGGAGCCCAGCAGGTCGAGGCTGCAGTGGCTGGAAGCGGCCACTGCACTCCAGTCTGGGCGACCGAGTGAGACTCCAACTCAAAAATATATATATATATATTACTTAGATATAGCAGGAAAATTAAGATATTCCCCCAATAAACATTTTGGAAAGCACAGCCTAAGTTAAGGTTTTAAAATATGTTCAGAATGTTTAATGTACCATACACATACATGTTGATATATAATATATAGAGAGATATAAATTTAACAACTAGTCAGTACCTTTAGTTATTGATGTGCAAAAGTGTTTATTTAAAAAGTCTATTGAATGCTATGAACACATGAAATTCTAAAATATGCTATATGTGCATATATATGTACATGTGTGTATATATATATATATATATATATATATATATATATATATATATATAGTATGTATATAATTTCTGGTCGTTGTATTGAAACTCATTGGTTGATGGTTAACCTTAAATATTTCCTAGAATAAAGAAGGCTATATATAAATACAATAAACATATTGAAGATTCCTCAATTATGTAGCAATAAATTTATTCTTTCTAACTTCAGACAATTTATAGAAGAAATAAATTACAGTACCCAACTCCTCAGAGAACAAAGTTAAAAGAATGTTTGTTAACCATAATTAATGAAGTAATGCTATAGGTATGAATATGTACAAGTTTGTACTTCTGTGTATATATTTTATTTTCTCTTTTTTGGAGGAAAGGTAAAAAAAATAAGATGGATTCCTTTCATACTAACACTCTCTTAAAGTTTATCATTCAATACGCATATGTTCTGTGCATTAAACAAAGACTAAATATAATTTACTACATTATCTTCAAGCAAAAATATTTTTATTTAATGATCATATAACTTAAAGTTATTTATCTTATTCCAGTGGCAGTAAATTGGCACCTATAATGATGGAATAATCAGTAAAAATAAACATAATTATGTGGCCTTGTGGTGTGTATTAAGAAAATAAATGACTAGAGGAATAGGAGACTAAAGGGACACATTGATCATGATTGTTGTTATCAATGATAGAATCTCAGAGTTAATTTACAATTATAATAGTATGAAGGCTATGGATCAAGTGGGTACATATATCTGATTTTAATATTTAATCTTTTCCTCACAATTGTTATATGATTTTTTGCTTAACTATAATAACATACATATAATAACTTATTGTTGCTTATTTTTTCAGTGGTTGCCTTGTCTTAAATAACATTTTAAGAATAAAATCCAACATAAAGTCTATAATTCAAAAGAGCAATAACCAAAATATTTGCTTAATTTAAATAAAACTATATTTATGAAACAACCACTCTAAATTACTTTTGGCTGATACTTTCACATTCATATTTATGTCATCAGAGTAATTAATATTTTCTTGTTTTTACTCAAAACAAAAAACTCTACTGACCTGTTTGATTCGTTAATTCCAAAAATGTGTATTAAATGCTATCAACATACAATCTAAAATATATTAGCTTTTCCTAATCTAAATTTGAAGATTTTTTTTACTATTTTTAACACAAAAGGCCAATCTTCCTGTCCTGTCTATCACTAATATTTATTTCTTTGTTTTTCAAATACTATTATTGAACTGATACTTCTCCAAATACTAGAGATTAGATAATAAAATTATTATGATTTTAAAAAAATTTAAAGTTGTATTATTTTACCAGATGTATGGATATACAATTTATGCATCTACAGCCTCTGATTTCCATGACCAACTATTTCATGGAAAGTGAAAAGATCACATACCAAGAAGAATGGAATAGAAATGTAGAACCAATTGTTAGACAAGCATCATATGTAAGTTATATTTAGAATTGATCATACTACATACAGTCCTCTCACTTAAGCCAGTGATCCTAAATTGGGTGATTTTTCTAAGTTCTCTGGCTCCACAAACCATTTTGTTGACAAGTTTTGAAATTTTTGTGTTCTCTGTTTATTGATTTCCAATGGAATTGCCATCTAAAGTGATAAATGTGTACATACACTAAGGAAAGATGTTCTGCTATTTTCTGTCCCCTCCAAGGTGTGTCTAACAAATACAGAGATGACTGCTCATACTATAAAATAAACTCTTTTTTAAGCAAATCGCTTTGAAAAAATTAATATGTGAAAACTTCTTAACATCTTTAATCTAAAAACCTCTATAATTCAAATCTACTTCATCTAAAAAAAGAAGAAAATATTTTTCATTGAACCATGATTTCTAACTTTTCAAAATCATGTGATGGTGCAGAGAGCAAAAAAGATTGAAAGACAAGAACAGTATCAAAACTCAGAAGTATCTATCAAGTCACAGAGTATGCCATTGGTCAAGATATGTAGATAGATTTACCAAAAAAAGATAATTGAGTACAAATAACCAAGAAAAGGCTTCACTCATAGTGATACTAATATTAGCATCCTATGATAATAACTGACTTAGAAATAACTTTCATGTAAAACATTTCAAATTAATTTGCATATAAATAATACTCTGAAATCTTAGAAATATTTTGTTTAAGCCTTCTGTGTAACTACAGAAGAATATAATTCAAAAATAATATTTTACTTATACAAATACTTGTTCAGACAGTTAGAATCAGGGAAACTTTGAATGTAGATCTTAATATACTTTAAGTTTGATTAAACCATCTGCAGGGCTGGCTTCATAAGGAAGAGACCTATGCAGTTATATAGGGTTCCATGCTCTGAACAGTCTTGCTCTTAGTTTAGTGCTCTTCTATCACATTCTTGGAATTCTTAATAAGTTTATCTTTGAACTTTTAGTATTGTAAGACCAATATAAAAATGGAACGTGTGTGCGAGCAGAAAGAGATACACACATTTTTTGTCTGTCACTGTTTCTTGCTGCCCTATTCACATATAGCATATGTGACATACAGTATGTTCAATATCCCATGAGTAGAGAAGTCCAGTGGATCCACTTATGATGCATATGGGTTCAATGACACTCAAACTAAATAAAAAGGGACTAAATACAATTGACTATTGAGTAATTGGTGGCATTGAAAGCCCCAAAATCTGTAGCTTCAATTTGAACAAGAACTTGCTTTAAATGCAGAAAAAAAAATTCATTTGTGCTCTAAGAAGTGTGAACATTTGGGAAATTCCATTATATAATTTATGATGTGTGTTACTCTCTATATTAGCCAGTCACTTACACACACAGGAAATTATGACAAAAAAGGAAAGGGAAATGCAAGGAACTCCATATTTCTTTTCCTTTAAGTCCTTTCTTACTCATCAGCAAGCCATACAAAGAAAGTGTTGGTAAAATATATATATGCGTCAAGAAGTAAATATCATATGAGTTAGTTTTGTTAGTGTTTCCACTGTTCTGGTAAGAGCAAAATACAAACATGCACACAATACAAAATACAAGTCATAAAATTTCGGTAATTTTGGAAATATTAGCTATTCCAATATTTGTATTTTATAGTGGCATTGCATATCATAAAGAAAAATGTAACAGTCATGCAAAATCATTTCAATTTATTTTCTTTAGTTAGAATATTGAGCAACAAATAAAACTTGTAATGGCCAAATTTGAGAGACACGAAAGAAAGAAAAAAGCTTTAATGTAGCATCTTTGAGACCATTTTTTTCCCTTGCTTTTTGAACAAGAGGTCTAACATTTTCATTTCAGAATGAGACTTGAAAATTGGGTATCCAGCACTCATCATCTGCTCTGTTTGCTTCTGTTGTCAGGAGTTAAGTGGAAACCCCACATGCTTGGAGAAAGACAAGTATTCCCTCGGCTTCTATGCTTTCTGCAACTGAGTCAAGAGAGATCCTAAAATCTTAAATGAGGAAGTTAAGCATTCACCACTTGTCATCTGGACTCCATGTATCGAGTATAAGTGTCTTACCAGCCTCATACAATTTCCTTTCCCCAAATTACCATTGCCCAGTACCAACAGATTCCCCAGCACAGTCTGCCTTGTGGTCCTCATATCTGTTTCTTTTTTGTTATAATACATGTTTACAGTTCTTTTAGGGCTCCTTTCTCATCCTCCACATTCTAATTCTCAAAAAGTCTATTTACTCTCTTTTCATTATAACCCACACCTGTCCCTTCTTAACTATTTAAACTGTGCCTTTCATCCAGTCCATTTTCGAAGAACAGCAAGGTCGGGTCCATGTTTTTGCTACCGTGAATATTGTTGCAATAAACATGCGTATGAAAATATCTTCTTTTTTTTGGGAGAATGATTATCATACTTAGTGATCTATCACAGAAATGAAGAACTGAACACCTTGTTTTCTCCTGCATAAGTGAGTCCTGACATTCATCACAATATTACAAGAGAGAGATTGGCAGTCGTGGGACACTGTCTGGGTGGTGGGGTGTGTGGCACGTAACAACACACAGGGTACCTGGTTATAAACCAGGGCAGGGAGGACCAGTTGGAGGCCCAAATTTCACCTTACATAGACTACTTATGTATGGAATCCTGACTTGTATCCCATATCTTTACAATAAAATAAAGTAAAATTAATAAATAATGGTCTGATAGTTAAAATATTAAAAAATAAATGAAACTGTGCCCTGAAATTCATGTTGCCACTGAAAAATTCACTCCTGCCTCAAATTATTCTCTCAATGCTCCCTTTACTTTCTTGCTCTGAAAACTGCTTGTTCTCTAAAGACATTTTCCATTAATCCTTTTAAGTGGCAGCTTCTTGCTTTCAAAACCTTTATACCAATAGTTCTGTAAGTGAAGTTCTTTGTCTCCCTTTTTACTACAAAACAGCTTCCAGACCATTTATTCTAATCTCTCCCAATGACCCAGCATACAATTTTACTTAACCCACAGCTGTCCCTCCTGTCCCTCTTCATCACAGCCATCTATAAATCTCACTCTTGTCTTTTTTTAAAAATACATTGACTCTAAAATTATTTTTACTTTCTGGTACATAACACCACTCTGTCCTAATTATCGATGAGCTTATCCATGTTATGGATGGCACCGTTCTGATGGGTGTGTTCTTCTGCCACTTTCAGTCACTCATATCCCCCATGACCCTACACAAGGCATTGTCATTAAAGTCTTTTGTATCCTATACAATAGCAATTTATAGTATTTACAGACACTGTCTCCATCTTTCAACTCACTGACTCCTGAAATGCTTTCAGTAATCCTTGTTCTCCACCAGAACTTATAGTCTATTGAGCTAGCCATCTTTGCCCCGCACTAACCTTTTCAAACAGCCTAAATTATATCCTTCTATAACTCCGTTGCATAATTTCTAGACTTCTTTGATCTCTCAATTTTTCAGAAAAAGCATAACTTTGGCAAAAATCTAGTGTTCTACCTACTTTTAGTTCTATTTCTGTTGCCAAATAGGGTTAGATCTAACTCATAACTATGATTACTGGAATAAGTTAAATTTCATTATCACAAATCTCAAAAAGGTAAAAAAAATGTTTACCAGCAGTCGTACATTTCCTTAGCTCATTTACTCCCCATTCCCTTGTGTGACTATTTCATTACATTCCTTTTTTCTTTGATCCTCCAATTCCCTGATTCCAACCTCTTATAAAATGGCATTCTTTTATTTCACTTCAAAAAATATAACCAATGGTAACATCACTACCATAAGCTCTCAGTACCTAAGTTATCTACCTATCTGTGTCTATGGCCATATGTTTTCTTCTTGTATTGCTTTTAGATGATTTTTCCTTTACTCTAGGAAAGACTGACCATTTTACTTACATACTCTTTTTAATGAGTTTAGGACATAAATCCAGGAATTCCTATCTTTCTCTCTTGAATCATATTCTTCCTTTCCTTCGATATTCCTAATAGAACATAAGTTGTGATTATCTCATATTTAAATATAAAACTCCCTGTCATAAATTCATAATCCCTTAAATTTATCACCCTATTTCTGTACTATTATTTACAGCAAATATTCATGATTTTTGTCTATACTGGTTCTTTCATTTCTCTTCTACTACATTCTGTTGAAAATACTCAAATCAGAATAATACCTTCACCTCTTATGATGGTATTTTATTGTGTCAATTAGCTAAACTGGAATTATGTTTTCCAGAATCCCCTTCCTTATATGGTCCTGGGTTAGGGTTAGTCACAAATGAAATTTGTGTAATCTTCAGAAAGTACAGGCAGCACTTATTTGTATGCTCTGAATTTTAGTATAGAATGTGGTACTGTGGCCCCTCTCCATGTGGTGGATCTTATAATACATCTTGTTGATAGGGAGCAGTAACCAGGCCCACACATTTTCCAGTTCAAGACAAATTTCCTCCTGTAGCTGCTCTGAATACTGGATGGATCAGGTGTGTGTGTGGACCTGTGACAAAAGTGCCAAATCTCCTGCAGGTTGCAATGCCAACAAAATTTAAAGAGTAAAATAGAAATGAGAGTGCCAACTTTACCACTTTACAAGATATTTCTAACCAATCATCATGCAAGTCTTTGAACAGAAAACATATTATTGCAATTGCATCACTTATTTGTGACCAATTTAAAATTAAAATTTGCATTCTTGTGTATGAAATCAAATTTTTGAAAAGAAAAATTAAATAGTAAGGTATGCATATGTGTGTGTAAGAGGGTGTGTTTGCTTATGTGTGTGTATTTGTGTCTGTGTCCAGGGCAACATTTCAACTTTGATGGAACTTAAGGAGAATTTGGGTGAACAAATGAATTTTATTCCTTATTCACATATTCATGGTAATATCTAACTCTGTAGGCATCTATTCTACTTTTCCTTAATAAAGAATAAAAAAAAATAAAGTGTTTGTGTACTTGTATATATTGAAAGAGAGATACAGCATTGTTAGCATTTATACCATGTAATCATTAAGAACGTAATATGTTTCTGTGCATTTCTAAAACTTACTTCAGGGATATAATATCATAGATAGATGTTTGTTATTGTTTTTTCTAAATATTGTGGTCTGGCACTTTTTTGCTAAAAATTACAGTTTAAATGTCTGTCTATTATCTTACTGTATTACATGTTATAGAGATATTAATTCATTTTAGTTTGAATCAATGCATACAATAAAATAATTTTCATCGTCATTTCGATATGCTTAAAAAGTCTACACTTTAATATTTATAAAGGCTTCACAAAAAAGGAAGCTCCAGAGACAGTGACTATACAAGATTTAGTTATAAGTTGGCCTAAAATTTTTATCAAATTAATATTCAGATTTTTATCAAGGTACGATTTTAATAGGTAAAATTAATTAAATCACACAATGTTTAAATACAGATTATAAAGAGTACATGTTCCACTACAATACTATCATTTGGAATTCTTTGTCAACTTAGGAAAACTCACTTAGTTCACTTTCCAATTAAGTGGCATACACATAGACAAGCCTAAGGCCATCTCCTCGGCAGCTCATTTCACTCAGAGTAGCAAGGAAACAGACAGTCTCCTTGTTCTCTGCCATCTCTCTTGTACAGACGGGAGCAGCTGCTACTGTGACAACTTGTCTGTCAAGTCATTTCTTTATGTATTCATTTTTACAAGTGCAAACAGAGTCTATTGTTGTAAGAATTTGCATAAATATTCCTTCTTAATAAAGCAGGTCCCAAATATTGATAATAGTCTATGTACTGATAAAAAACTTTTTTGCCAATTCAAAGCAACTTTTTAAAAATTTTATTTGTTTTTAAAAATTGACAAACAAAATCGCATAAATTTATAAAGTGCAACATGATGTTTTGAAGTATATTTACATTGTGGAATGATTGAATCTAACTAACATTAGCTAACTCACATTGTTATCATTTTTGGGATGACAGCCCTTAACATCCACTCTTAGCACTTTTTAAGAATATGATATGTCATCATTTGCTAAGGTCACCAAGTTGTATAACGGATCACATGAACTATCTGACTGTAACTTCTACATTTTTTTTTTTTGAAGAAGTATTATTTTGTCTTGTGAAAACTATTTATTTTGTGTAGTGGCCACATTCAGTGCAAGTTAATAAAATATGAGTCACAAAATATTTATAAAAATAAACTGGATATGAATTCTTCTCAAGTATTATGTGCTACTTGAAAAATATGCATATTAAATATATATACACAGAATGTAGCAATCTATTAAACATAATACTGTTAGGACGAACAGTTCTAAATCTGATATTACTTCCCTGAAAGAACATGAAAAGGTACAGAGGATCACTAATAAGAAATTATTTTTTATTATAAAAAAGGAGAAATGAAAGATGCTTGAAGTGTGTTGAGATGTTCTAATTATCACTTAGATACATATTTCCATTAGTGATCTAAATCACTCATGATATACTATTAAGCACCTTAATTTAGCTTGAATTAAATAAATACATATATATACTGATCACAGTCCAGTGGTGCCACGTTATGGGAAGAAATTAGACAAGAATATATATTCTTTTGATAGAAGTCATCAAATGTCCACATTATTTTCTTAAAAGAAAAAAAAAGATTCCAGTTTAATGCGTGTGAAGGCAAAATGTTGCTGGGACAAAGAAAATGAATGAGTGCATTCAGGCCTGCAACCTGCAGCTGCATCTGCAGAGTGCAACATGCCAGGAGTAGTGTAGCCTAATCCAGGGAGTGTGGGGTGACATATGTAATGTGTTGCCATGAATTGTAGGCCTAAAAAGTTTCTATCTGCAAAAATTACATAGTATTATCACATTTCACAGTAATTTTAAAAATAAATATCATATTTTTGGGGTGCAATTTGCCTGTTATTACACAGTATTTAATTTTAAACTGAGAAAAAAAGAATCAAGAATCATGTAACATTTTTATTTTAATAAGAAACTATAGATCAGTTAATGCAATTAATTTGATGAGATCTAGAGGAGAATGAGAGAAAAATGAATAGTATTCGACCTTTTCTATCAGAGTCTAGAGAACTCTCTATTTTATACTCATTTTAAATTACCTTCTGTATGCCGGGCTCGGTGGCTCAGCCTGTAATCCCGCGCCTTTGGGAGGCTGAGGTGAGTGGATTGCCTGAGCCCGCGGGTTCGAGATCCGCCTGGGCAGAGAGATCTCATCTCTACAATAAATCAAAAAATCAGCCGGGCGTGGTAGCGCATGCCTGTAATTCCGGCTACTTGGTAGGCTGAGGTGGAAGGATCGCCGGAGCCCAGCAGGTCGAGGCTGCGGTGGCCGGGAGCGGCCACTGCACTCCAGTCTGGGCAACAGAGTGAGACTCCAACTCAAAAAAAAATTACCTTCTGTAACTTAGGAGTTACCCTCTGCAATTAAAAAAACATAACTTATGGACTGATAATTCACAGATGATGAACTCTATTCTGGAAACACGTTCATAATTTAAAATATACAAGTTAAACCCTGCATGGATTACAATTTTCCACTCATTAAAATTACAAAATTTTGTAATAACTATGATAGCAAAGGCCTGACAAGTTATGATAAAACAACTCTGATAACCTAGCAGTGGCATATAAAGTAATGCAGCAGATTTGAAAAACAATTAAATATATATATATATATTTTCAAGTATCTCAGCACACTCATGTTAATGAGGATAGATTGAGGAGATTAATATTCTGATGCAACAGTAGTAAAAATTTAAAGCTAGGCCTCCTATATGAGACAATAATATGTATCCAGAATTTAGAAGTTGAAAGCCTATAGGAGAAACTAAATAAATACATGCAATAATTTTTTTAATATGTAAAATACCTCTATCTAGCACAAAAAATAATGTATAGCGATTAAAAAACAGAGTTAATACAGAAATTTCACTCCGTGAATTCTAAGTTACATCTTATTCTTTTCAGGAAATGTTACATTATAGCTTAGAATGTATAAAAAAATGTTTTATGGGGCTATTAGTTCTGATTGTAGTTATGAGTAGTTCAGTGGTATGAGGGACTATTTTTATACCTACAAGGGTAGGGTAAGAGTCTGCCTAGTAAATTTAGATGACATCCAGAGGTTTTATGTTATTGCATTGCTTGAACCCATGGTCCTGCAGGCTCATGTGCTTTATTCAATTCGATAATTATCTAAGGGATACAATAACTATAATTGGTGTATCTCTGCCTTTAAACAGTTAATACTTCTATAAATTTAAACTAAAGAAGACTACAAAAATTAATTAAAATAAAGGGAAGAAAAGAAGGAAGAGGAAAGAAAAAAGAAGAAATTATAATTTCTAATTATAATTAGAAACAACGTGCTTTTGAAGGAAGTGGAAGCAACCCCAATCTGACATGGAGGAGAATGGAGAAGTGAATTTTGTAAATTTTTTACAGTAAAATATGATAAAGTTTAAAAAATAACCATTACTGAATATCATGCAATAACATGACAAATGACACTTTTATTAAAATTTAAATGTAGTTTTGCTCATATAAGATCCCCAATTCACAACTCCTTCCCCAACTACTGATTATTAACTGTCCACAGATCACAGTAGAGTCCCTTCCTAGGAATTTATCTTGCCTGAGGAAACCTGCAGAACTCATGGCTACACCCTCTAGGGGAGCAGCCTGATTCCAATGACTGGTAGGTGGGGGCATATCAAGTCCTAGCACCTTGCTCCAGTTCATCATGTCGATGAAGGGCAATCCTGGTTGCTAAGCTCACTAAGAGATTGGATGGGGGCCCTGTGGCAAATATTTTACAGTTTAACTTCTTTACCAAATTTCCAATTTCCACATTTTAAAAAAATGTATCCAACTATTCTTCTGTGCACAATTTCCGTGTGAGTCTTTTCTCAAGGAATTAGTAAATTAAAAGATAAAAAAATCAGGATATCAAACTGAATATAGGTTAACACTATAGCTGTGCAAAACGTAAATGGAAATATTTCTTAGTCCACTGGGGTAGTTTTACCCATTTTTTTTTTTGCCTTCAAATCTTTCAAATCACATGATGTAAAGACATTGAAAATGATTTTAGAACATTTTTAGGTTGATTCAACCCGTTTTTGACAGAAACTAAAACATCAGAGAATGACAGATAATACTTACATCAGTGAATTATGTTAAAAATTAAAAATATAATTATGGGATATATATGCCATTAGATTCTATTTAAAAGTTATAAAATTTAAAATTATTAAGGTCAAATTTTGTATATGATTTTTTATTTCTTTGCCCATGTTCCATTTTTTTCTCTGTCCCTCGTTTGTATTTTTTATTGTTGTTTTAAACTTTCTTATTTTCCCCAACTTAAATTTATTTTTAGATTTTACTACAATCTACTTCAGTCATTTGTTTGCAAAATAGAGTACTGAATCAAAACTCTAAGGATTATACCTGAGCTCATCCAGTCAGATATTATTTAGAATAATGACATCTTCAGTAGCACCCTAAATGTTACAGCATATAACACATGTTTCACTTCTATCTAGTAAAATAAAGAATTTCCAGTTGGGAGAGTAAAAGGAATTATATGCATTTAACATGTACATGCACAATATGCATCTAAAATCAAGTTAAATATAATGATATCACAGGAGACTGTACTTTTGTAAAAAGACAAGATTTTTATAACTATTAAGCTTATTTCAGATTATGTAATGAAAGCTTTTAATCCCCAGTTTTGTTCAGGACTTAAAGACAAATAAGAACTAGCCTAGTAGATCCTTGCTGCCAGAATTACCAATTAATTTCAGCTATTTATTATCATTCTAGTCATAACTATGAAATTGATTCTTTCCTTTGCACTAATCCATTCATTTTTCTACAGGCTTTCTACTCTGTTCTACTTTCTTATTTCAAAAATTATTTCTGCTTTGCTCAGCATCAACCATATCCAAAAGGCTACATGCCAAGAAATGAGTTTTGACCTCATGTTCACAGATTTTCTGCATGTCAAACTGTCCAGGTTTCAGGAGAGAGAGAGCATGTTCTTCGACCCAATCCTAAAATCTTGAGAGTGAATTGCTTTATCCTCTGCCTAAAAAAACCAGCCCATGTTAGAAGAAATGGTTTGCAAAAAGGCTACATGTAAGGAAAGTCTGTTTTCCTCTCCGGGGAATGCACAAGGACAACATAAATAAGAATGAATTTTTTTAGTTCTTTTTTCTATTTATTACTTTCTTATAGATTATTAAATTTAATAATTTAGTTATCAAAATAACAATATGAGGTGATAATTAAAAGCTTCATTGATAGAATAGTCTAAGACCCACAGAATTTATGAAATCAGTCTGATGTAACACAACTTCTATGTTACATTATGATAATAATACTAAATAATATTAGAAAAAATAGGTATAATATAATACTAAGAAATCACCAAGAAAGTAAAATATAATACCAGTTATACATATCATATAATGATATGTAAGTAGCCCTTATCATCTTAGTTATAATAAAAAAATTTGCTATATCTACATAATATCTTAATCTGAGATTTGTTTATTTCTATATGTGAACACAAGCCACTATAAGGTAACTTCTGAATTATTCGTTAAAATCAGTAATTAACAAAAATATACATTCTCTTGAATTAAAAATTAGAAGGATATGTAAATTTCTTCATTAATTTATGTTTCAGTATTAAACATTTATTTTGTGTGAGTATCAATTTATAACACATTTAAGAAAATCTAAAGATTTTACTTAATTAGCTATGATATATACGGACGTATCTTTTGCATACACTTAATTATGGAAGGAGAAAAGAGCAGGTATAAGTTGTACAGGATAACCAAAAGCATTAGTAGCAGATCTGCTTGTGAAATAATATGGTGCTGTATCCACAAAGAAAGGTCATTTTTAAAAATCACTTACAAAATATCACAATTTTTAGGATAGAACATTCAAAAGGATTATATTTTATTTTTGTAAATTTAATGAGGCACCATAGGACATAGAAACACATCCAGTAAAAAAAAAAATCTTGGTTTAGTTATTTTTGTAAAAATTGGAGAGTTGAAGTATTTGACAATGTAGGAAATTTCTATGTACGTCATTGTTGTATAGGCAAGGAGTTGTTACTAGACCCATATCAGGCCCCCTGAGTATGCCTTATATTAAATAAGCAAAAGTAGTGGTAAAATGTAACATAAAATAATTTTTACTAAAACACTGAGAAAATCAGAAAGCAAAAAAAACTTAGGGTTTATTATAAGGTAGAAATGTTAATATAGTGAGACTGACAAACCTGTGTTCCTGTGAAAGAGAGGCAGATGTGTTTTGGCCCTGGAGGCATGCACCATTTTGCAACTGAGATTCAATTTTGATAGACAAAATGCAGAGGGAAGGATAGCACCTACTGTTCATCCAGGTTGGGTGATCTGAATTGATCTCCTGTATAAAGCTGGAACCAAATGGACTGTCTTGTGAGAATGACCTGAATCAAAAGAAACCTGTGAGATTCTTTTTTTTTTTTTTTTTTGAGTTGAATTCTCACTCTGTCACCCAGACTGGAGAGTACAGTGGCTGCTCCCGGCCACTGCAGCCTCGACTTACTGGGGCTCCAGCGATCCTTCTGCCTCAGCCTTCCAAGTAGCTGGAATTACAGGCGTGCGCTACCACGCCCGGCTAATTTTTTGATTTATTGTAGAGATGAGGTCTCACCAATTTGCCCAGGCGGGTCTCGAACCCGCGGGCTCAGGCAATCCACTCACCTCAGCCTCCCAAGGCGCGGGATTACAGGCTGAGCCACCAAGCCCGGCCCTGTGAGATTCTTTAGCGGTCTTGTCAAGTTGCCCAGGCTGGTTTCGATCCCTTGAGCTCAGACAATCCTCTTGCCTCTGACTCTCAAAGTGCTGGGATTACAGACATGAACCACAATGCCTGGCTTGTTGTGTTTGCTTTATTAATGATGGCCATTCTTACTGGGGTTAGGTGGTATCTCAATATGGTTTTGATTTGCATTTCTCTGATTATTAGTGAGGCTGAGCATGTTTTCATGTGTCTGTTGACTGCCTGTATATCCTCTTTTGAGAAGTGTCTTCATGTCTTTTGCTCACTTTTTAATGTGACTGTATTTTGTTTTGTTGTTGTTATTTTTGGTTTTTTTTTTTTTTTTTGCTTTTGGCATGTTTGAGCTCCTCGTAGATCCTGGATTTTGGGCCTTTGTCAGATACACAGTGGACAAAAATTTTTTCTCCATTCTGTGTGCTGTCTTCCCACTCTTTTGATGGTTTCTTTTGTTTTGCAGAAGCTTTTCAGTTTTAAGGTCCTATTTATCTGCCTTATCCCTTATGAAATGGGCATCTGGGATTTTTTTTTTTTTTTTTTTTTTTTTCTGAGTTGGAGTCCCATTTCATCACCCAGGCTGGAGTGCAGTGGCACGCTCCCGGTCACCGCAGCCTCAACCTGCTGGTCTCCAGCAATCCTTCTGCCCCAGCCTTCCAAGTAACCAGAACTACAGGTGCTCACTACCATGCCCAGCAAATTTTTGATTTATTGTAGAAATGAGGTCTCACCAAGTTGCCCTGGTGGGTCTTGAACCCGCGGACTCAGGCAGTCCACTCGCCTTGGTATCCCAAAGTGCTGAGATTACAGGCTGAACCACTGAGCCTGGCCGTCTTCTGGGATTTTGATCAGGGAACTGGTTGCCCAGTCCAATTTCTGTCTCCTGCATTTTCTAAGATACTTATAATTTGAGGTTTTATGTTTAGGTCTTTGAAAGATTTAGAGTTGATTTTTGTGAATGGTGATAGGTAGGGGTACTGTTTCAACCTGCTGCGTGTGGTCAGCCAGTTTTCCCAGCACCACTTACTGAATAGGTCCTCCTCTTCTCAGTGGTTGTTGGTGGAGGCCTTGTTGAAGATGAGTTGATTGAGAAATTGAGGTTTTGCTTCCAGAATCTCTATCATGTTCCATTGGTCCATATGCCTGTGTTTTTTTCTTTTCTTTTCTTTTTTGAAACATACATTTTATTTCAAATGTTTGCAGATGTTAGAGTTCAAACACTTAAATTTAAGACACATATATTCTCTGTACATGCCTGTTCTTATACTAATACCAGGTTGTTTTGATAATTGTAGTCATAATAAACTTTAAAGTCTGAAAGTATGATACCTCCTGCTTTCTTTCTTTTGCAAAGGATTGTTTTGGCTGTTTATGGTCATTTATATTCCCATATGAATTGCTGTATTGTTGTTTCCAAGTCTGAGAAAAATGATGTTGGTAATTTAATGGGTATTGTGTTGAATCTGTAGAATGCCTTTGGTAGGATAAACATCTTAACAAAATTGATTCTTCCTGTCCATGAGCATGGAATATTTTCCATGTGTTTGTGTCGTCTCTGATTTCTTAGAGCAGTATTTTGTAGTTTTCATTGTAATGGTCTTTCTCTTCTCTGGTTAAGAAGATGCTGAGATATTTCAGGTTTTTTGTGGCTATTGTGAATGGAATTGTGCTTTTTATTTTGTTCTCTGCCTGTTTGTGTTGGTGCACAAGAAAGATATAGTCTTTTTCACCTATATTTTGTACCCTAAGACTTGGAAAAAGTCCTTTATCAGTGCAAGGAGGTTTTGGACAGATTCTCTTGGATGTTTGAGGTATAGGATCATCAAGTCAGCAGAAAGCACTAACTTAACATCCTCTTTTCCTATTTGAATGCTACTGATTTTCTTCTCGTTTCTAATTTCTCTAGCTAGAACTTCCAACACAATTTTGAACAAGAGGGGTGAGAGAGGGGAACATTGTCTTCTTTTGGTTTTCAGGAGAAATGCTTCCAGTTTCTGTCCATTTAGCAATATGCTGGCTGTGTGTTTATCATAGATGGTGCTTACTATTTTGAGGTATGTTTCTTCTATGCCTAGGTGTTTGAGTGCTTTTACCAAGAAGGGATGCTGAGTTTTGTCAAAAGCTTTTTCTGCATCTAATGGTATCATCATGTGGCTCTTGTTTTTACATCTGTGGATGTATTTTATTACATTTATTATGGTCTTGTGGGTGTTGAACCAGCCCCAGTCCTGTATCCCAGGGTTGAAGTTTATTTGGTCATGGTGGATGTTTTTTGAGATGTGTTGTTGGATCCAATTTGCTAGAATCTTGTTGAGAATTTTTGCATCTATGTTCATCAGGAATATTTGCCTGTAGTTTTTTTGTTGCTGTTGTCATTGTTGGATGTTTATTCAGTTTGGGTATCAGTGTGATGTTAGCTTTGTAAAAAAAATGATTTGTGGAGAATTCCACCTTCCTCAATTGCCTGGAATATTTTCAATAGGATTGATATCAGCTTCTTCTTATATGTGTTGTAGAATTCCAAAGGAATGCCATCTGTTGCAGGGCTATTTATTTATTTTGTAGGTGGTTTTCTTATGGTGAAGTCAATTTAATGGGTTGTTATTGGTCTATTTAGAATCTCAATCTCTTCTTGTTTCAACCTTGGGAGGTTGTATGCTGTCAGAAAGTTCCATTTCATTTAAATTATCAAGTTTGTCTCTGATAATCTTTTTTATTTCCTCAAAGTCAGTGTGATTTGATCTTTTGCATTTCTTTTGATTGTATATATTTGGAAGCACACATTTTCTCTTTTTCTTGGTCATTCTGGCTAGGACTTTATCAATCTTGTTTATTCTTTCAAAGAGCTGGCTTTTTGTTTTATTGTTTTTTTTCTATGATATTTTTGTCTTTTATGTCCCGTAGTTGGGTTTTTACTTTGGTAATCTGGATTCTTCTACTAAAGTTAGGGTTATGGTGGACCTAGTATTCCAGTTCCCTTAGGTGATTTGTTACATTGTTAACTAGTGATCTTTCCATTTTCTTGATGTAGGTTTGTAAAGATATAAATTCCCCTCTTAGAACTGCTTCATGGCATCCCAGAAGTTTTGGTAAGATTTTTCTTCATTTTCATTTGTTTCCAGGAATATTTGATTTCTATTTTGATTTCTGTGTTTACTCAGCAGTAGTTCAGCATCATGCTAATTAGTGTCCATGTCTTTGTGGGTTTGGAGGAATTTTGTTGGTGTTGTTACTTAGTTTTATTCCACTGTGTTCTGAGAAGATGCATGGCAGTATTCAATTTTATGAAATTTATTTAAGCTTGATTTATGGCTGAGGATGTGATTGATTTGGGAGTACATTCCATTTGATGTGAGTAGAATGTATATTCTATGGCTCTTGGATGCAGTGTTTTGTAGGTATCTATTAAGTTCATTTTGTCAAGTGTCAAGCTGAAGTTCCAGATCTCTTTATTGATGTTTTGCCTCAATGATCTATCTAGGGTTTTAGTGGGGTATTTAAGTCCCCATCTATAATAGTGTTAGAGGCAGTATCCTTTTTTACTTTGCTCAGTAGTTTCTTTATAAATGCTGGTGCTCCTCTGTTGGGTGCATATATGTTTAGGGTGGATATTTCTTGTTGATAGATTGAATCTTTTATCATTATGTAGTGTCCTTCCATATCTTTTAAAAATTTTAATAGCTAAAAGTTGTTTTGTCTGACATTAAGATCATGACTCCTGTCTTCTTTTGTGATCCATTCTCCTGCAAATTAGTTTTCCATACTTTAACTCTGTGTAAGTATGCATGCTTTTTGGTGAGATAAGTTTCCTGGATGCAGCAATTTATTGGGTCATGGTGCTTTATCCAGTTTGTCATTCTGTGTCTTTTCAGTGGTGCATTTAGTCCATTTCCATTCGGGCTGATTATTGAAATATGATTGCTTATCCTCATCATGAGTTTCTCATAAAGTCTTTTCCTTTGTTTGTTTGCTTTCTTTCAACTTTGGTTTTGAGGTATATATGTGTTTTCAAGTTTGTCGTTGTGATGTATTCCCTGTTGATTCAGAGTACTCCTTTTGTAATTTTTTATTATAAAGATGGGGGTACAATTCAGGGTTAGGTATACAAACGCTGATTATGCAGGTACCCTTGATGATGAGGTGTGCCCCTCCCTCCTCTAGCAGTTTACCTCAACTGCCAATCCCACACCCCTACCCCTGACAGTTTTCCACTACTGCCAATCCTTTTCTTATAGTATTATCATTGTTCAAGTTCTGCTTATGAGTGAGAACATAGGAACTCTGTACTTTGTTTCTGTGATAGATTACTGAATATGATTGACTCTAAATCCATCCAAGTTGCTGTGGAGTCCATATGTTTGTAATTCGTTATGACTGCATAATATTCCATTTTATATATGTACCACATTTTTTTTTTTATCCAATCCAGCTTCAGCGGCAACACGGTTGGTTCCATGTTTTTGCTATTGTGAATAGAGCTGCAACAAACATACGTGTGCAGTTATCTTTTTTGTAGAATAATTTGAGTTCCTCCAGCTATATTCCCAGTAGGTAAATTGCTGGGTCATATGGGAAGTCAATTTCTAGTTCTTTCAGAAACTGCCACACTGTCTTCCAAAGAGGTTGCACTAGTTTGCATTCCCACAGCAGTGTAAAAGCATTCCTTTATCTCCACATCCTCGCCAGCATCTGTTGTTGGCTGTTTTATTAATGATGGCCATTTTTACTGGGGTTAGGTGGTATCTCAATGTGGTTTTGATTTGCATTTATTTATGTTCTTTTGGGAAATATGTGGATATTCTTTTTTTGTTGTTGTTCTTTTGTGCTTAATACTTTTTTAAAGTATCTCCTTTAGAACTGGTCTTGGTGCTGCATGAACATGGTCTCTTAGGGATTGGATGTCTGGGAAAGATTTTAATTCTCCATCACTGATAAAGCTGAGCTTGACTGGGTAGAAAGTTCTTGGTTGAAATTGTCTATCATTGAGGACTTTGACTATTGCATTCCAGTTCATTCTAGTTTGCACTGTTTCTACTAATAGATTCGCTGCCATTCTAGTTGGTTTCCCAGTATGTAGTCTGACCTTTCTCCTTTGCTGCCTTTCAGATTTGTTCTTTTGTTCTACTTTTTGTAGGTAAGTTACTATGTGTCTAGGAACTGGTCTTCTCATTTAATGTCATTCAGGGGTTTCAGTATCTCTTGTATTTGGATAATCACACCTTGGTGAGATAGGGAAAGTTTTCCTGGATAACCTCCTGAAATACTTGCTCCAAGGTGTTCTCCATTTCACTTTCTTCTTCTGCTATATGAATAAGACATAGGTTTGGCCTCTTAATATAATTGCACATCTCTTGGAGGCTTTGTTCTTTCTTTTTTGGTTTTCTTTGTATATTTTTTTTGCAGATCAAGGTAATTCCATGTTTTGGTCTTCAAGTTCTGTAATTCTTTCTTAAGCTTGATTAACTCTGCTTTCCATTTTTGTCATCCTGTTATTTATTTCCTGGATGAAATTTTTGTTATGACCAAAATCTCTGCTACATGTTCTTTCAATGTTGCATCTTGTCTTTCTTGAGTCTTATTGACTGTTTCCATCTATGCCTTTATCCCTGTGGTATTCTGAGCCAGTCATTGGTGTTTGGGCTCTAAGGTCTGATTTTTCAGGCATTTTTTTTCTTTGGTACACTGGAAATTACCTGTGCTCTTCCATTTATTTGTTTATTTTTCCTCATTTGTGACAGATCTCTTTCATTTCTCTTTCATTCCATTAGTCAGTGGTAGTGGGAGAGGCTTTCACTTCTGATGTTTGCTCAACCCTCTATTCTTCCCTCATCAGGGCTCTGAATGTATTCTATTTTGAATCAGGACTGTGAGTGTGAAGCCTTGCAGTCTTTCGTAGTGTTGAGGGTCAAATAAGGTGTAGACTGCGTAGTTAGGATTCAGAAACTACTTGCAGATCACAACGTTCACTGATTGTGATATAGGTTCCCTGAGACCCACTCCTCATCACCACTCTATATAATGATGCAATGGGTATATGTGTGTACCCCCACTAAGTTCAAGTTATGTCACAGCAGTGAGGAGGACAGAGAAAAGCATAATGCATTAAGATGAATGAATAAAAAGCAAAATTAAGCCGGGCTCGGTGGCTCAGCCTATAATCCCGCGCCTTTGGGAGGCTGAGGTGAGTGGATTGCCTGAGCCCGTGGGTTCGAGACCCGCCTGGGCAGCGAGACCTCATCTCTAAAATAAATAAAAAAATCAGCCGGGCGTGGTAGCACATGCCTGTAATTCCAGCTACTTGGAAGGCTGAGGCGGAAGGTTCACCGGAGCCCAACAGGTCAAGGCTGTGGTGACTGGGAACGGCCACTGCACTCCAGTCTGGGCAACAGAGTGAGAGTCCAACTCAAAAAAAAAAAAGCAAAATTGAAAATAAAAAAGCACAGAAAACAAATGAAGAAAACATTATTTAGCACACACAAACACACACACAAACACAATCCAAAAAAAAACTGGAAAAAAAAGCAAAAAGAAAATCAGGAAAACACAAACACATCCACACCAACATACACATGTCCAATACAGAACAAAAGAAGAAAAAAAGAAATGAGAAAAAAAGTAAATCAAATCAAACCAAATCTTCACATATACATTCACACACACTAAACTAAAAAAAGGGAAAAAATAACAAAGTGAAAGGTGTACAGTCATTCACATACATACATCAACAGAAAACAAAAACCAAAGAATAAAGAAAGAAAAAAGAAAAAGAACAAAAGGTAGGGGGCAATGCAGATCAAACCCTCACATATACATTCATGCACAAAGGAAAAAAAAAAAATTAAAAACGCTGCCCTCTTGTGGCATATTCTGTAATTGTTCCTCTCAACTGCTCACAGGTTAGCTATTCCGCTCTCCCCTGCAGAGATGTGGCCTCATTCACAATCTCCCCAGCATCTGGGTGGGGAAGGAGGAGGACATGGTGGGGTTAGGTGGGGTTTCAGTCCTTCCCTCCCACTCTTATATAGACAGGAGAATTCCCTCTGATTGGGAGGTGCATGATTGTCTCTTCTCCCATGTACTGGTGGGGGAGGAACCCCAGCCAGGCTTATCCTGGAGTAGAGACCTCCTATTGCCACTGATGTCTGGGCACTCCCTGGGTTTGTTCCTATCAGTATTGCCCTAGCCATCTGATCTTTAGAGGATTTCTAGGAAGGAAGGACTTGGGTCCACCCCAGACTCACTGCTGATCTCTCTGGGGGTCTTCCTCATCCTTTTCTGGTCATACCCTTTGTCCCATGACTGAATCAGAGTAGGAGGTGGGATACTCAGCACGGATCCTGTCCCTTCAGAATTTGTGCATTCAGGATAGTCCCTCTGGTCATAATCTGCCCCTGAGTAGTTAATCTGCCAGTCACAGAGATTGAGTCTGTCACTCCATGGTGAACAAGCTGGAGCATGTTCCTGTCCAGTTTTCAAGATGGTGGTAGAGTGCCTATTTCATCTCCTCCAGTGGTTCTATGCCTCTGGGCTCCTTCTGTAGCCCTTGCTTCCAGTGTCCAGTCAAGTACTGCAGTGGTGAGACAGAGACTGGAGCCACAGTCGCTCCCAGCGTCTTCTTCCCAAGAAGGGCTTTGCTGAATCTTAAAAAATGATACTCAGCTTCGGTATCCCAGGAAGTGCTAGGGTTCAAGCAGAGTAGCTGTGGCAACAGTTGCTTCACCAGGAGATCCCTGGCCACTTCCTTCTGAGTTCTCTCTCAGTCAGCAACTCACATGCCTACTTTTTTACAGACATGTACACAAAATTTTCCACAAACTCACTCACTCACACTGGAACTCGCATAGTCTGACTGATTGTACTGCCATCTTCCTCCCTTCCTCAAAATGTGTTTTCTTAACATAAAAAATGGAAGATCTAAGCCAATGGAATAATGTCTTCAATTTTCTTTCTTTCTTTTTTTTTTTTGAGTTGGAGTCTCACTCGGTCGCCCAGACTGGAGTGCAGTGGCCGCTCCCGGCCACCGCAGCCTCACCTGCTGGGCTCCAGCGATCCTTCTGCCTCAGTCTTCCGAGTAGCCGGAATTACAGGCATGTGCTACCACGCCCAGCTGATTTTTGTCTTCAATTTTCAAAGAAAATAACTGTCAATCAAAAATCACATGCCATGTTCAACTCTCTGTTAAAAATAATAATGAAATAAAAATATTTTCAGAAAATAGTGTTTTATTTGAAAAATCCACCACACAAAAATTTTTTTAAGATATAGTTTAGATTAAAAAAGCATTAATTCCAGAAGGAATTTCTGTGATGCCAGTGACAATGAAAAGAAAGCAACATGAAAAATTCTTGGAAATTACTGACTTAATATAATACAACAATAAACATAGCTATTTAATTTGAGTGTCTAACATGATAAAATGCTTTAAGTGACCCAATATCATCTACTTTTGAGTCACCTACTGAGTTAAATAATCTTACATTTTATTACTGTTTGAGAAAAAGAAATATTTTAATTATTCTTAAATGACATGTGCATTAAATTTGTTTTAAATGTAAGCACAAAAGGAGGTGTAAATGCAGACTCATCAGAGGAAAAAGAAAACAGAATGAGAAAAAATATGAGAACCCAGGGAAAGGCAAATTTTATCTATAGAGATAGAAATTATTATCAGCATGTGCTTAGATGTGGGGAGAATGGGAATTAATGGAGAAGGGGCATGGAGATTTTTTTGACTTGATGCAAATAGTCTCTATCTTGATTATGGCAGTTGTTGCATAGGTGTGTACATTTGGCAAATTTTGAACTACCTACTTAAAATGGGCAGTCTTCATTGTTTATAAATTATATATTGATATAATTATTTTTAAAAGCCCACTAAGTAAGCTGAGAAGCCAGCGCTAAGAATTGCATATATTAATTTAAAAAAAAATTTTGGTATCTCAGAAGAGAAAGCTAAAAGCCTAATGGATACTCTTCCCTCCCTCCTGTATATCTCTTTCAGGAAAACATAATGGCCATAAATGGCTATGTGCTCAGCAATATTGGTCCTGAATAAAGCCCAACCATTGTAATAAAAATAAATACGTTTCCTACCATTACTCTTTCTATGGCCCAGGAAATGACCCTGCTTTCCATAGTTCAGCCCCAGCTTCTCTTGTGCAGAGGTTTCATTTCTTCAAAACTGAACTCTTCAGATTGTATCCAAATGACACTGTTCTGACAGCCAAGTGGCACAACTCCCCAACAATAAGTAAAACTAAATCATTAATTCCTTTACTGACTTTTCCTGCTGTGCCATTATTTCACAAAGACAGACCTCTATCCTGTGTCTTCAAATGTTTTTTGTCACAGATCTTTCAGCTTTCTCTTGAAAACACCAGTTCACAGTACTCCTAAAGTGGGCCCTGCATATCAAGCTCTGCAAATATGGAGCTGGCAATCTCTAAGCTTTATGTGCAGTTAATGTCTAACACAGCTCATTCCTGGCCTATTTGGAAGGGAAGAGTTAAGATTCACACACACACACACACACACACACACACACACACACACACTGCCCTCTCCCACTCTCTCATGGCTCTCAGAGGGGATTAGAGAGTACTTGAAGTGGTCCTAGGACATGTTCTTTGTCAATTTTACTTGAAGGGCTCTTTCACACACTCACATTTTAACTACTATCGTGTTGTTAGCAAAACTAAAAGTGAGGCAGGTAGACTCATATGGATGAAATTGGAAAAAGAAAGAAAGAAAGAAAGAAAGAAGGAAAGAAAGAAAGAAAGAAAGAAAGAAAGAAAGAAAGAAAGAAAGGAAAAAAGAAAGAAAGAAAGAAAAAGAAAGAAAGAAAGAGAGCGTATTCCATTAACTAGTAAGTCAAGAATACATTTCTTTCCTATGTACAGGGTGCTTTTTTATCATCAGAGAAATAACAAATAATGTTAACTAGTGGACTAGAAAAAGTTTCGCAAAGAAGGCTACATTGCAAATTTACCTTGAATGAAAGCAATTTTCCAAGCAAAAGTGAAAGAGAATATTCTAGAGAGCAAAAGGAATGCTACAAAGAGCATGCTATTATTCTCAGAAGTGTAAGTAACCATTGGTAAATGGAGTGTAATTTTGTGGGGAAATTCAAAAATTGAAAGAAGAAAATTAAATGAGATTTTTTTTGTTTAATTAATTAATTAATTTAATTTTTATTATAAAGACATGGGGTATATTTCAGGGTTAGGTATGTAAACATTGATCAAGCAGGTACCCTTGTTGATGAGGTATGCCCCTTCCTTCTCTAGCAGTTTTCCTCAACTGCCAATCCCACCCACCCCCAACATTTCCCACTACTGCCAATTGCTTTCTTATAGCATTATAATTGTTCAAGGTCTGTTTATGAGTGAGAACATAGGGAACTCTGTTCTTTGTTTCTGTGATAAATCACTGAGTATGATCTACTCCAAATCCATCCATGTAGCTGCAAAGTACATATATTTGTCCTTCTTTATGACTGCATATTATTCCATCGTGTATATGTACCACATTTTTTTATCCAGTCCAGCTTCAATGGGCAACATGCTTGGTTCCATGTTTTTGCTATTGTGAATAGAGCTGCAACAAACATACGTGTGCAGGTATATTTTTGGTAGAATGATTTGCGTTCCTTCGGGTATATTCCCAATAGGGGAATTGCTGGGTCACATGGGAAGTCAATTTCTAGTTCTTCCAGAAACCGTGAAACATTCTTCCAAGGAGTCTGCACCAGTCTGCATCCCCACCAGCAGTGTAGAAACATTCCTTTTTCTCCACATCCTTGCCAACATTTGATGTTGTTTTCTTAATGATGGCCATTCTTACAGGGGTTAGGTGGTATCTCAGTGTGGTTTTGATCTACATTTCTCTGATGGTGAGTGAAGCTGAGCACTTTTTCATGTGTCTGTTGGCTGCCCATATATCTTCTTTTGAGAAGTGTTTTTTCATGTTTTTTGCGCACTCTTTAAAGGGGCTTGTTGTTTTTTTTTTTTCCTTTTGACGCTTTTGTGTTCCTTGTAGATCCTAGATGTTAGATCTTTGTCGGATAAACAGTTGACAAATATATTTCCCATTCTGTGGGCTGTCTCCCTGATCTCTTGATGGTTTCTTTTGTAGAAGCTTATTAATTTGATGAGGTCACATATGTCTATTTTATTTTTTAAGGTATTGACTTTTAGTATTCTGAATCAGAATTGGTTCCTAGTTCCAATTTTCATAAGGGTGTCTCCTATGTTTTCCAAGATTCTTATAGTTTGAGGTTTTACGTTTAGGTCTTTGATCCATTTAAAGTTAATTTTTGTGTATGGTGATAGGTAGGGCTCCTGTTTCAATCTTCTGCATGTGGTCAGCCAGTTTTCCCAGCACCATTTACTGAATAGATTCTCCTCTCCCCAGTGGTTGATGTTGGGGGCTTTGTCAAATATTAGTTGGTTGAGGAATTGAGGCTTTGCTTCCAGAATCTCTATTCTGTTCCATTGGTCTATATGCCGTGTTCTTGTACTAATAACAGGCTATCTTGGCAATTGTCATCTTATAGTAAAGTTTGAAGTCTGGAAGTGTGATACCTCCTGCTTTGTTTCTTTTGCTAAGGATTCTTTTAGCTATTCATGGTCATTTATGTTTCCATATGAATTTCTGTGTTGTTATTTCCAGGTCTGAGAAGAATGATGTTGGTAGCTTAATAGGTATTGTATTGAATCTGTAGATTGCCTTTGGTAGGATGGACATTTTAACAATGTTGATTCTTCCTATCCATGAGCATGGAATATTTTTCCTTTGTTTGTGTCTTCTTGAATTTCTTAGAGCAGTGTTTTGTAATTTTCATTGTAAAGGTCTTTCACTCCTCTGGCTAGGAAGATACCGAGGTTTTTTTTTTGTTTTGTTTTGTTTTTGGTGGCTATTGTGAAAGGGATTGTGCTTTATATTTGGATCTCTGCTAGTTTGTTGTTGGTATAAAGGAATGCAACTGTCTTTTGCACATTTATTTTGTACCCTGAGACTTTGCCAAAGTCCTTTATCAGTGCAATCAGGTTTTTGACAGATTCTCTTGGATTTTTTTTCAAGGTATAGGATCATATCATCAGCAAATAGGGATAACTTGACTTCCTCTTTCCTATTTGGATACCCCTGATTTCCTTCTCTTGTCTAATTGCCCGAGCTAGGACTTCAAACACAATATTGAACTAGAGGGGTGAGAGTGGGCAGCCCTGTCTTCTTCCAGTTTTCAGGGTAAATGATTCTTGTTTCTGACCATTTAGCAATATGTTAGCTGTGGGTTTGTCATAGATGGCACTTACTTTTTTGAGGTATGTTCCTTCTATACCTAGGTATTTGAGGGTTTTTATCAAGAAGGGATGCTGGATTTTATCAAAAGCTTTTTCTGTATCTAATGAGATAATCATGTGGTTCTTGTTTTTACAACTGTTGATGTATTTAATGATATTTATGGTTCTGCGAATGTTGAACCAGCCCTGCATCTGGGGATGAAGACTACTTGGTCATGGTGGATGATATTTGAGATGTATTTTTGGATTCAATTTGCTAGAATCCTGTTGTGAATTTTTGCATCTATGTTTATAAGGGTATTGGCTTGTAGTTCTCTTTCTTTGTTGCATCTTTACTTGGTTTGGGTATCAGTGTAATGTTAGCTTCATAATATGATTTGGGGAGAATTCTGTCTTTCTCAATTGCCTGTAATACTTTCAGTGGGATTGGTATCAGCTCCTTTTTGTACGTTTTGCAGAATTCTGCTGGAAAGCCATCTTGTCTAGGACTTTTTTTTGAAGGTAGTTTTCATATGACAGAGCCAATTTCCTGGATTAGGGTTAGGGTTTGAATTCAGGTTAGGTCTATTTAGTCTCTCAATGTCTTCTTGTGGGATGTCAGAAAGTCCTCCATTTTATCTAGGTTATCAAGTTTGTTTCCATATAGGTGTACATAATAATCTCTGATAATCCTTTGTATTTCTTTGAGGTCAGTTATGATTTGATCTTTCGTATTTCTGATTGTGTTTATTTGTTGTTGTTTGTTTTTTTTTTTTTCCTCTTTTTCTTGGTCATTCTGGTTAGGGGGTCCACCAATCTTGTTAATTCTTTCAGAGAACCAACTTTTTGTTTATTTGGTGTTTTCTATATTTTTGTCCTCTATGTCCCATATTTAGACTCCTATTTTTAGTGATTTGGATTATTCTGCTAAAGTTGGGGTTTTGGTGGTCTTCTCTTTCTAGCTTCCTTAGGTGATTTTTTAGACTTTCCACTTCGTATCTTTTCATTTTCTTGATGTGTGCTCGTAGAGATATAAATTGTCCCTCTTAAAACTGATTTCATGGCATCCCAGAGATTTTAGTAAGATGTTTCTTTATTTTCAGGTTTCCAAGAATCTTTCAATTTCTTCTTTGATTTCATTGTGAACCCAGTCATTGCTCAGCATCAAGCTGTTTAGTGTCTATGCCTTTATAGGCTTTGGGGAAATGTTGATGGTTTTGATATTTATTTTTATTCCACTGTGGTCTGAGAATGTGCATGGCAAGATTTTAACCTTATGGAATTTGTTTACGCTTGATTTATGGCCAAGAATGTGATTGATCTTGGAGTATGTTCCATGTGGTGATGCGTAGAATGTATATTCTGTGGTTGTTGGGTGGAATAATCAGTAGGTATTCACTAAGTCTCTTTGGTCAAGTGTCAAGTTTAGGTTCTGGATCTCCTTGTTGATTTTTTGCATCAAAGATCTATCTAGGGCTGTCAGTGGGGTATTTAGGTCCCCTGCTATAATAATGTTGGAGTCAATACCTTTTTTTAGTTTATTGAGTGGTGGTTTAAAAATGTTGGTGTTCCTGTTTTGGGTGCATATATGATTAGGATGGATCTTTCTTGTTGATGGATTGAACCTTTTATCATTAAGTAGTGTCCTTTTGCAACTTTTAAAATTTTTGATAGCTTAAAGATTGTTTTGCCTGCTATTAAGATTGCAACTCCTGCCTTCTTTTTTGATTCATTTGCCTGGAAACTCATTTTCCATCCTTTAACTTTGAGGCTGTATGTGTACTTTGTAGTGCTATCAGTCTCTTGGATGCAGTAAATAATGCGGTCATGGTTTCTTATCCAGTCCAACATTCTGTGTCTTTTCAGTGGTGCATTTAGTCTGTTCACATTCAGGCTAATGACTGAAATGTGGGGTTTTATCCCTGTCCTGAGGTTCTTATAGAGTTGTTGTTGTTCCTGTTTATTTGTTATCTTTCGTTTGATTTTTGGGTTGATTCATGTGTGTTTTCCATCTTTTCCCTGTGCTCTTATGAAGAAAATTGTCATTTGTTTCTCCTTTTCTTCTTTATTTAACACTATGCCAAGTGTTTCTTATAGAGGTGGTCTGGAGGCAGCATAAGTTCTTAGCGATTGGATGTCTAGGAAAGATTTTAATTCTCCCTCAATGATGAAGCTTAGCTTGGCTGAGTAAGTTATTCTTGGTTGAAATTGTTTATCTTTGAGCATTTGAAGATTGGGCTCCAAGCTATCCTACCCTGAAGGGTTTCTGTAGATAAATCTGCTGCTATTTTAATTGGTCTTCCCTGGTAGGTAGTATGAACTTTTTCTCTTGCCGCCTTTAGGATTTTTTCTTTTATACCTACTTTGTTTAGGTGAATTATTATGTGTCTGGGAGTTGGTCTTCTCATTTGTTGTCTTGCAGGGGCTCTCTGAATCACTTGTGTTTGAATTTTTGCATCACTGATGAGATGAGGGAAGTTTTCTTGAATAATTTCATGGAATGTTTATTCCAGGGTGGTCTCTGTCTCTCTTTCTGTGTCAGGAAGTTCAATTACTCTTAGGTTTGATCTCTTGAAATAATCCTTCATCTCTTGAAGGTTTTTTTCTGTCTTTTTAAGTTTCTTTTCTGTGTTTTTTGACAGTTTGGATTACTTCTGTATTTTGGTCTTCAAGCTCTGAGATTCTTTCTTCTGCTTGGGTAATTCTACTTTCCATGCTTATTCGTTTGTTATTTATTTTAATGACAGTATTCTATACTGCCATTATTTCAGTTATCATTTCCTTCCTATTTTCCTCTTGCCTCTCCTCAATTCTTTTTATTCTCTCTATTAATGTCTTGATGTCCGGGTTTCTTGTATGTAACCACTCATTCTGGGGGCTCTTCATTATTTGTGTTCTGATGTCTGTTTTCTCAGTGTTTGACCTCCCAGGAGTCTGTGTGAGACCTATATTCTTCTTTTGGTTTTTCTTCATTTGTGTAGATTTTTCTCCCCACTTTTTCCTTTTATTTTTTCTTCCCCCTCTCTTCCCTACCCCGATCTTTAATTATGTTGTTCGGGGTGGAGGAGTTGCTTTTACTTCCATTTGTTCAATCTTCTATTCTTTCTTATGTATATCCTCTGACTTTGTTCAATTCTGGAGGTGGACTGTAGGTTGATGGTGAGCCTTTTTGCAGTTTTGAGATTTAATTGAGGTGGGAGCTGTTTTTAAAATCTATCTGCAGATCCCAGTATGCACTGACAGGTGTATGGATAATCTGGAACCCACTTCCCACTGCCTTGCAATCTGTCCATGCAGAGGTGTTATTGTTATAGGTTTACTCCCTGGAAGAAAAATGAGGTTAAAAAAAAAGAAAAGAAAGAAAGAAAGAAAAAGAATGAGTGGGGGGAAGAGGGAGGTGGAGAGAGAAGAGTAAGAGGGAAAACAGACAAATGTACTGACTAACAAATGAAAAGAGATACAAAGACAGATATGAGTAAAAAGAGCAATAACAACAACAAACAAACGAACAAACATACGAAAAATCTAAAACATGCAATCATATAGACATACAAGCTAACCAGCCTCCTTATTGGTGTACGTTTTGCCTATACATACTTGAGGTCTAAAGGGAAAAAAATAAAATAGAATACAAAAGAATAAAGTCAGTAGACTAACAGAACCAAAGCAAGTATGAAAATGTTACTGATAACAGTAAGAAGAGAGGAAACGGGGAAAAAAAGATGGGTAAGACAAACAGGCAAAGAATAATAAAAAAAAAAAATTGCAGCAAGGGAACCAAGCACACTCTGAGACTTTTCCTTTAAGTCCAGTGTCCTTTGAGCTCTGATTTCTAACTGTCACTGCAGGCCAGTAGAATGGTTTACTGTTAGGGTCTGTTGCCCCTGGCCTGCTGTGGAGGGTGGTTCAGATATGGGCTGCCAAATCTGTCATTCAGATATGGCCTGTGTCTATCTAGCATGGGGGAGGGGCTTCTCTCCCTCCCATTTTGATGCTGTCACCTTGGATCACAAGCTGGGAGATGGGGTGAGGTGAGTGGAGCTGGTCTCACTGCTTCAGCTTATCTCTTTTTCTGCTGCAGCCGGAGACTGCCAGGCAGTGCAGGTCAGCTTAGCACTGGGCTACTCAGGCCAGGCTGGGGGAAGTCACAGGCCACCCAGGGCGGGAGGGAGCAGGCAACAGTAGTGGTGGTGGTAACCACCACTTCAGTGGTGCATGGGAGGAGCTCCACAAGCCTGGCTCTGGGTAAGGGGTGGGTGTGGCAGTGGAGTGGTGGCAGCTTCAGTAGTGCGGTGCTTGGGGGGGCGCTTCACAGGTCCAGGAGCCATGGGCTGCCTTAGGCAAGGGTGGGGTGATGGTGGTAGAGGCAGCGGCTGAGGTGGTGGCCAAGCGGCACATGAAGAGCTGATTGGCAATGATGAGAGCCGCAGCCGCTGGTGGAGAGCAAGAGTCTTTATGGGTGTTCTCTTTCACGGAGGGTCTCACGAACCAAACTACCCTGTCGCCATCTTGCTGGAAGTCTAGTGATAAGATCTTAAAGTGTACTTACTTTTTAAAATTTCACATTATATCATATAAAAATGGAGGTGCATAGACAACCCATCAGACCCATCAGACCATTGGTGATATTTAAAAACTGACATTTTGCAATTATTCTAATATACAAAATTATTGTGATTATGATGATCACTAAAACTTTAACCACATTACAACTTTGAACACTTTATTTTGAAACATAACATCAGTACAAAATATTAATTAAGAAAACAGAGATGTCAGTTAAAAAAATATTTCAATGAATTATATGAAGTGGTGAGAGCTTAAATCAAGGCAGTGGCCAAAAATTAGAGGAAAGAGTGACTCAAGGATGAGCACTAGTGTAGGGGAGATTTGGACCATAAGGAAAGCACATGACCTATGTGGGGTATTTGCTGAGAGGTGAAGCCTACAGTCATGTCCCATTCTCTTTTCTTGTGAAAGAACAGTAGTGTTCTACTTGAAAAAACAAGTACAGTAAATTAAGAGAGATAAAATATTGCACTAAGTATTATATACAGACAAATTTGGTACAGCAAAAATCCACGTTTCCTATGGGCTAAAAAGAAATTAGAAATAGTGGAAATATACATGGGCACCTTGTCAGCCCTGGTAAGAGCCCTCCCCTAGAAGCAAAGTGACCACTCCCAGCCCAGCAGAAGGCCCTTATGGAGGGGATTTGATTTTGGAAGAAGAGGTGAGATGGCATTTGCATTCATAAGATCATACATGAAAAGACACTAAGGAGCAGAGAGCCCACAGAACAACCTAGTCCAATACCCACTAAAGTCTTATATTGAGTGCTCTACATGTGAGGATAGTATCCATGTTAGACCAGTAACAGCACAACAGTTTTAAAGGGGCTTCCACAGAACAGGAGGGTGATCTGTTCACCCACCACTCAGGTTTGTTAGTGGTGATTATTAAACTTCCCTATTTTTTTGACTACCTAGTCAGTGGTATGTGGGAACTCTGGGATTAGCAGCAGAACATTGAAAACTGAAAGAAAAAAAATATATTCACACTGAGACTGGAATTGGCAAGAATGAATTATCTGCTGATGTCTGACTTGGAATACACTTTTTCCAAATCAATTATTTCTACATGTTCATGTAGCTATGGAAGTATATACTTACATATATTCCATACACACATTCACAAATGTGTGTATTTGTGAATGTGTAATTTTCTACGACCTGAAATGAGGAGCTGTAAATAGTATATATATACAGTGAATCATGACTTAATGTTGTGCACAGGTTTTTGGAAACTGCTACTTTAAGCCAAATGAAGTATAACAAAACCAATTTTATTATAGGCTAATTAAGAAGAGTTAAGTTCTTATGGCATATTTCTGGCCACACAAACATCACCAAACTTCTAAATAAAGAATGACTGTTAACCATTGAAATAAATGTGAGTTATACATACATTTAAGAAAGATTAATAGTAAGATCATTATTTTACTAGAAAGGTCATTATTTACCAGATTATTCCAGTTCAGGGTTGCCAGTGACTAGAGCCAATCCGGGAAGATCAGGTGCACTCAGTCTCTCAATATCTCTCTCTCTCTCTCTCTCTCTCTCTCTCTCTCTCTCTCTCTCTCTCTCTCTCTCTCTCTCTCTCTCTCTTCTCCCCCTCCTCTCCCCACCCCCTGACACACACACACACACACACACACACACACACACACACACCACACACACACACACTCATGCTGGGATACTGGACACGCTAATGCACCTAACGTTCACTGATGCAGGATGCAAAAGGAAACCAGAATACCTGGAGAAAACCTGTGTTAGGAACAGGGAAACGTCAAACAGTCAGTGGGCTTGGCTAGGAATTGATCATTTTATCCCTTCTCATTTACATTAAGATGAAATAATGTTATTTCCAGCACTTGTTGCATGTGTGAGCACTCATATGCACATCTGACGTAGGATGCATAGAGGGAATTCTCATTATATGTAATTCTGCATTTACAAATTTGCCCACTGGCTAAAATTTATTGGTTTCCCCCAAATGAATGCTGACTACCCTTTTGTGATCATTCACAGATGTGTGAAATATGTGCACATACCAAGGTCAAATAAAGGCCAGGCTCTGCTTGTTGTTTGGCGTCATTCAGACAAGTCCTCAGGCTGTGAGTGGCAGGGACAGTGCAGTGTGGGAGAGGGAGCTCCAGCTCTGGGAAAGGTGGACAGGTTTTAAACCTACTTCATTTTCTCTTTTGTAAAGTACAAAAAGAATCTACCAGTGTGGACTGTTTTTAGGGTGTAATATTATAATCTATGTGGAATATAGTAGGTGAGATGATAAAATGTTTGATTTTAATTATAAGAAAAATAAAACATTACAATTTTATATATATCTGACTCAAAATTAAGGAATTAATTCTGGATAGACGAGGTTATGATGACTTTTTGAGAACACTTTCCAAAGACTTTAATCTGTGTTTTATAGGTGAAGAAAGCACAACAGTTGAGAAAATATTAGCAGTGAGCAAGATGTTTGATGATGAATGGGATAAAATAAACTAAAAAAATGGAAAGGATCAGGAATAAATGAGTAAAATTTTGTATGAAAGATAGTAATTGGGGGAATAATTGAATATTACTCTTCGGGAAGGTGGCCCAGGGCATGATGTAGGTGTTAAGAGAAGTCACACTTGAGTTGTTTTGGGTTTTTTTTTAATGTCAATTATGAACTAAAATGTGAATAATTATTTTAGAGAGATGAAGAATGAGACATTTCACAGCAAACACTGCACTGAAAGAATATTAAGCAGGAATAAGTAATATTCGTAAGCAGTGTTGAAATTCCCACAAGTTTGGAGTTTGAAAGAAGGACTAATCTTTGGCTCTTAGACCAGTTATGTCATTTTTTTCTAATATGTCCCAAGGGCTTTGAGTGCAGAAGCAGAGAAAAAGCAGATGTTTACATCCACCGCGTGAGGGCTTTCATGAGGTACATGCAGTGGAAGGATGAAAAAGCTAAGAGAATTAAGGGTGCTGATGAAAGTACATGTAAAGGAATTTATCAAGAAGTTCAGGCTAGATAGAAAGCAAAGTGAAGTTTTAAATCTGTAGAAATAAGTCAGAATTGATGAAGGGAAATCAGGTTTCATAAGACAATAGTGTCTGAAGAGAATCATCAAGTGACCTGCCATCAAAATGTTGAATTCTAAATCACTAACGCTAGAAAAATTCAGTGAAAGTATAGATTAACATATTTTTGCCTAAGTGAAGCTTATGGGAGAAGTGAAACAAAATAGAAAAACATGTATTTTTGGCTAATCTTATTATTTTAAAATTGTCAGTAGTTACTGGAAATCACGAGAATACGTAGATGGTCACTGTGCCTTCATTGGTTGTGAGTAGAGAATGGAAACCACTATGTTAGACACCCTGTTCTACTCATATTTCCCTTACTTTTCATAAAGTTTTGACTTTATCTATGGATTTTAAAATTTTACCATGTTTACCAGGTACATTGTACTATAATACTAGGAATCACAAGTCTCAGGAAAGTAAACCATCATCAACTTTGTATTTATTGATAGAAAGTAATTTTTTGGACTCAGCTCATTTTTATTTTTCCTAGTAATTTTTCATATACTTTGTCTTATACAATAAATGTTTTCAGTAAAGTTCATATTTGTTTACATGTATTCAAGCTTCCTTACTGAGTATGCTATTCCTCATATGTCAATACTTAAGAGATGATTGGTTTTGTGACCAACACTACTTAAGACTGTAGTCTATTCTGTTCTATCCTCCTGAGTAATAGCTAATTTGAGCCCATAGGTAATTTCTTTTTTTCCTGTGAAGTTAACTAGCATGAATAGTTTTGAGAAGATATAGGTACACTCTTCTTTATTACTTCTGAGTTTTATTATATGTCTTATGGTTTTGTTTTTTTCACCCTGTCAAATACTCCTTGAAATTCATTCATAGATTCACCTTGAGTCAAGGAGACCACCCTCCCTGAAAAACTAGGCTTTACTGAGTGTAGAGAATTGAACTTTGACCACGTCTTCCCAACACATCAGTCTGCCAATCATCTGATCCACATACCTGTGAAACTACTCTTCTCCACACTGTACCTCAGGAATAGATGACCATCTTCTGCTTGGAGAAATGCTGCAATATCTGCCCATTATTTTCAAACATTTTACCAAAGTTCAAACTGTGTTATGCTTCTTATAATCTGTGAACATGGACAATTTATTTAACTTCCTTCTCGCTGAGTTTCTTCATCCGTAAATGAGGATAATAATATATAATTCCTATAACAATTTAAATATAAAAAAGCTTTGTAATATACTTCGAACAGTATCAATCACAAAATAAAAGTTGTATACATCATTATTATTATCAACACCATTATTATGCAAATAAATCTTAAAACCATGAAAATATGCAAATAATTAATAATGACTGAGGTTGAAAGGTGAATTGAGTCCAGGAAGTTGGCACAGTGGAATTTAAACAACACATACAAAAAAATGTATTTGAGTAAAGATGATAAAAGCGCCTTCCAAGGGACTCTTTTTGATAGCTCCATTTAAGGATGAGTGGATCATTTTATATTTGAAAAACACTTGTTTTTTTGCAGCATAACTCTAGGAAACAGTTTATCAGCCAAAATTCTACAACTGAATATGTCTTTTCCTTTTACAACTAGTTTCTGATCAACATTTCTAAAATCTAGTCTTTAAAAAAATATCCAAACTACAGTAGTTGTGTTTCTGTTACTGCATTATACATCAATCATATTGATTAATTTTTATAGCAATTTTTCATTATAATAACTTACTAAATCTACAAATGTAACTTTAATACTGATTCTAAAGACTTTTTCCATGCATTATACATAAAATACTAAAGTATATTTTTAAATAAACCTTTATTAAGAGACTATTTTGTGAATGTTTTACACTGAGACTTACCTTTTAAAAGCTCAATATTGTCCCACTTCCACACTGAATGAAAACTTGAAAAAACATCACTTCTATACCTATAATCATACATGAATACATTAAACAATCTATTAATGTATACATTTTCTTGAACCCACCAGAGAACTAGGATACTGGTAAACCAACTGACCAAAATTTAGTGAAAAACTAACTTCTCTAGAAAAATTAGATGCAAATACTTGCTTTCTTAGGGAAGACATGCTGAATGGTGGGGGTGGGGAAGAATTTCGCTAACTTGTAATGATTTGCTAAAGGAAGGACGGACTAGTGGGAAAATATAAAAACTGCGGGGGTGCAATTGGAAACTAGAAATTGTACTCTTTGCAGGCTCACAGAAAGAGAATAAGGGAAGAGCAAAAGCACCAAGACAGCAGCACTCTTATGTGGGCCGTGGAGAGGGGACACCATTGCTGCTTGAACCCAACATGAACCCGTCTCTCTTTAAACTGCTGGAAAAAGAGCAAGGAACTTGGACCTCATGTCATTGGTGAACACCCATTGCACTTTGAGGAAAAAAGAAGAGGGGAAGAACCAAAAAGACATCTTTACCCACAGAAAAGAGGTACATTCTGAAACCAGATATACAGGAGGAAATTTTTTTTTTTAATTACAAAAAAGGTGCTACAATTGAGCCAGGAACACAGTGCCTGTCTGAAACATAAGGTGAGTGAGAACAGAAGAATGCTTCTCTTGCCCCCTGCACACCCAGAATACCAAGTGGGAGGTATTAAGACACTGCAGCATACTTCTGGAAGATGGCAAGACTTAAGACACTACCTTAAGAAACTGGGAAAATAATCACAAGGTAAGTAAAACCAAATGGAAAGAAGGAACTACTAAAGAGGAAAAGTCAATAACACTGAGAGCAATAAATAAATTAAATAAAAACACACGCTAATTTTTTTAAAAATCAAAAAAATTGATGAACATTTAGTGAGACTGATCAAGGAAATTTAAAACTGAAGATATAGGCCAGGCATGGTGGCTCATGCCTCTAATCCTGGCACTTTGGGAGTCTGAAGCAGGAAGATCACTTGAGGTCAGCAGTTTGAGACCATCCTGGGCAACATAACAAGACCTCATTTCTCAAAAAAAAAAAAAAAAAAAAAAAGAAAAGAAAAATTAGCTGGGTACAGTGGTGCATGCCTATAGTCCTAGCTACTCAAGAGGCTAAGGTGGAAGGATTGCCTGACCCCAGGAGATCAAACCTTCAATGAGTGGTAATCATGTCACTGCACTCCAGTCTTTGCAACACAGCGGAACTCCAAATCAAATACATAAATGATAAACAAATATATTAAACGATACAAAGTACATATAAAAACAAAAATGATGATATCACAAAACATACAGTTATAAAAAGACTATTAATAAAAAACTTCAAACAACTCTATATGAATACTACAACTTTTTTTTTTTTTTGAGTTGGAGTCTCACTCTGTCGCCCAGACTGGAGTGCAGTGGCCGCTGCTGGCCACCGCAGCCTCGACCTGCTGGGCTCCGGCGATCCTTCCGCCTCAGCCTTCCAAGTAGCCGGAATTACAGGCATGCGCTACCACACCCGGCTGATTTTTTGATTTATTGTAGAGATGAGGTCTTGCTGCCCAGGCGGATCTCGAACCCTCGGGCATAGGCAATTCACTCACCTCAGCCTCCAAAAGGCGCGGGATTAAAGGCTGAGCCACCGAGCCCGGCTGAATACTACAACTTTTATAAGATGAGGGAATTCTGTAATATATAAAAGCAGACTGGGCTCAGTGGCTCAGTCCATAATCCCAGCACTTTGGGAGGTCAAGGCAAGTGGACTGCCTTAGCCCATGGGTTCAAGACCAGATTGGGCAACTTGGTGAAACCTCGTCTCTACAATAAATAAAAAATTAGCTGAGCATAGTACTGCATGCCTGTAGTTCTGGTTACTTGGCAGGCTGAGGCAGAAGGATCACTGAAGCCCAGCAGGTCGATGCTGGGGTGGCCAGGAGTATGCCACTTCTCCTCCAGCCTAGGTGATGGAGTGAGACTTCAAGTTATATATATAGATATTATATATTAACATATGATATATATAATTATATAAAGATATATTTATAATTATTTGATATCTGTATATAATTAATATATATATATAAATGCAACTTCACAAGAAAGAAATAACCTAAATAGTCTAAATACTTTAAGATAGTGAATTTGTAGTTAAAAACTTTTCTTGCTGGACTCGGTGGCTCAGCCTGTAATCCCGCGCCTTTGGGAGGCTGAAGTGAGTGAACTGCCTGAGCCCGCAGGTTGGAGACCCGCCTGGGCAGGCGAGACCTCATCTCTACAATAAATCAAAAAATTAGCTGGGCATGGTAGCGCGCACCTGTAATTCCGGCTACACGGAAGGCTGAGGCGGAAGGATCGCCGGAGACCAGCAGGTCGAGGCTGCGGTGGCCAGCAGCGGCCACTGCACTCCAGTCTGGGCGACAGAGTGAGACTCCAACTCAAAAAAAAAACAAAAAACTTTTTTTATTTTTTTCAACTTTTAAATTTTTTATTTTAAAATTGTGGGGTACAATTCAGGTTAGGTATAAAATATTCATTGTGCAGGTACCCTTGTTGATGAGGTATGCCCCCCTTCCCCAGGCAGTTTCCTACTACTACCAATTCCACCTCCCCACTGCCCCATGCCCCTGCAGTTTCCCGCTACTATCAATCATTTTCTCATAGTATTATGATAGTTGATCAAGGTCCACTTATGAGTGAGAACATGTGATACTCAGTTCTTTGTTTCTGTGAAAGATCACTCAGTATTATAGACTCTAAGTCCATCCAGGTTGCTGAGAAGTTCATGATTTTGTTCTTCTTTATGGCTGCATATTCCATTGTGTATACGTACCACTTTTTTTTGTTTGTTTATCCTGTCCTCTTTTGACGGGCTGCATGGTTGCTTCCATGTTCTTGTTATTGTGAACAATGCTGCGATAAATATATGTGTGCAGGTATCTTTTTTATAGAGTGATTTGAGTTCTTCTGGGTATATTCCCAGTAGGGTGATTGAGGGGTCATATGGAAGGTCAATATTTAGAACTTTTAGGAATTGCCACACTGTTTTCCACAGAGGCTGTACTAATTTACATTCCCACCAACAGTGTAGAAGTGTTCCCTTTTCCCCACATCCTCTCCAACATCTGTTATTTTTTGGGTTATTGATGATGGTCATTCTGACTAAAGTTAGGTGGTATCTCAGTGTAGTTTCAATTTGCATTTTTTTGATGACTAGTGAGGTTGAACATTTTTTCATGTATCTGTTGGTTGCTCATGTATCTTCTTTTGAGAAGTGACTATTCATATCTTTTGCCCACTTTGTAATGGGATTGTTTGCCTTTTTTTTTCAGCATGTTTGAGTTCCTTGTAAATCCTAGATGTTTGGCCTTTGTCAGGTATAGTTTGGCAAATATTTTTTCCCAGTCTGTGGACTGTGTGCCTGTGCTCTTGATGGTTTCTTCGACTTTGCAGAAGCTTATCAGTTTGATGAGGTCCCACTTGTCTATCTTATCTCTTATGGTATGGGCACTTGGGGTTTTGATCAGGAATTGGTTGCCAGTTCCAATTTCCATAAGAGTGTCTCCTGCATTTTCTAAGGTTCTTACAGTTTGAGGTTTCATGTTTAGGTTTCTGATCCATTTAGAGTTGATTTTTGTGTATGGTGATAGATAGGGATCCTACTTCAATCTTCTGCATGTCTTCAGTCAGTTTTCCCAGCACCATTTACTGAATAGGTTCTCCTCTTCCCAATGGCTAGTGGTGGAGGCTTTGTCGAAGATGAGTTTGTTGAGAAATTGAGGTTTTGCTTCTGGAATCTCAATTCTATTCCATTGGTCTATATGCCTGTTCTTGTACCAATACTAGGCTGTTTTGATTATTGTATCTCTGTAATAATGTTTAAAGTCTGGGAGTGTGATACCTCCTGCTTTGTTTTATTTTGTTTTGTTTTGTTTTCTGAGAATTGTTTTGGCTATTCATGGTCATTTATGCTTCCATATGAAGTCCTGTATTGTTGTTTCTAGGTCTGAGAAGAATGTTGCTGGTAATTTGATGGGTAGTGCGTTAAATCTGTAGATTGCTTTAGGTAGAATGAACATCTTAATAATGTTGATTCTTCCAATCCATGAGCATGGAATATGTTTTCACTTGTTTGTGTCATCTTTGATTTCTTTGAGCAGTGTTTTGTAGTTTTCATTGTAAAGTTCTTTCACATCTCTAGTTAGGAAGATGCCAAGTTATTTCATTTTTTTGTGTGGCTATTTTGAATGGAGTTGTGCTTTTTATTTGGGTTTCTGTTTGTTTATTGTTGGTGAATAGAAATGTGATTGTCTTTTGCACATTGATTTTATATCCTGAGACTTTGCCAAAGTCCTTTATCAGTGCAAGGAAGTTTTTGACAGACTCTCTTGTGGTTTCAAGGTATAGAATCATGTCATCTGCAGAAAGGGATAACTTGATTTCCTCTTTTCCTATTGGATACTCCTGATCATCTTCGTTTTTCTGATTGCTCTAGCTAGGACCTCCAAAGCTATGTTCAACTGGAGGAGTGAAATTGAGCATCCTTTTTTTGTTCCCGTTTTCAGGGGAAGTAGTTCCAATTTCTGTCTGTTTAGGAGTATGCTGGCTGTGGGTTTCTCATAGATGGCTCTTACTATTCTGAGGTATGTTCCATCTATTCCTAGATGTTCATGGGTTTGTATCAAGAAGGAGTGCTGGATTTTATCAAAAGCTTTTCCTCCATCTAATGACATAATTATGTGGCTTTTGTTTTTAAGTCTGTTGATGTATTTAATTATGTTTATGGTCTTACGAATGTTGAACCAGCCTTGCATCCCAGAAATGACACCTACTTGGTCATGGTGGATGATGTTTGAGATGTATTGTTGGATCAAATTTGCTAGGATCCTGTTGAGAATTTTAGCATCTATGTGCATCAAGGATATTGACCTGTAGTTCTAAGGTTTGTTGAATCTTTACCTGACTTGGGTATCGATGTGATTTTAGCTTCATTAAATGATTTGGGGAGAGTTCCATCTTTCTCAATCCCCTGTAATACTTTCAATAACATTAGTATCAGTTCCTCCTTGTATGTTTTGTAGAATTCTGCTGGAAAGTCATCTGGCCCAAGGCTTTTCTTTGTAGGTAATTTTCTTATGACATAGTCAATTTCCTGGATTGCTATTGGTCTATTTAGGGTCTCGACTTCTTGTTTCAACCTGGGGAAGTAGTATGATTTTCTTTTTGTCTTCTATTTCCCAGATTTGGGTGTTTATGTTGGTGATCTGGAATCTTCTGCTGAAGTTAGGGTTTGGGTGGTCTTGCTTTTCCAGCTTCCTTAGGTGATTTTTTAGACTGTTAACTTGTGATCTTTCCATTTTAAATAGTCTAAATACTTTAAGATATTGAATTTGTAGGTAACAACTTTACAACAACAACAACAACAAAATTCCAGGCCTAGATGACTTTCCTGATAAATTATACAAATTATTTGAGGAAACTATAATAGAATTCAACACAAATTATTTTGTAATATAAAGTAAGCAAGAATGTTTATTAGTTTGTTTTGTAGTGCTAGAATTGCACTGATTGCAAAGTTAAGATAAATTAGTATTATAAAAACCTACCAAGTAATAAACTTCATAATACTGGTAATAAAAAGATTCAAAAACAAAATTCATTAATATTTGCTTTTAATGTCAAAAATAATAATATATCATAACCTAATGGGGTTTATTCATGAAATGCAAAATGGATTTGACAATTGAAAATCAGTGAAAGCAACCACATTAGCAGAATAAAGGAGAAATACTAAATTATCATTTTATTATATGCAAAAGAAAGAAACTGACAAAAGTTAACATCATTCATGCTAAAAGCTCTCAGCACACTAGCAGTGGAATAACACTCCTACATTACTGCTCACGAGCAGAGACAAAATATCATACTTAATAACAGAAAATGGAATGTTTTCTCCCTGATGGAGGCCTACCTCTTCCCTAGCAGGCTGAAAAACAGAGAAAATGTTCTTTTTGATTTACAAAGCTAAATTTTCAAGAAAAAAACAATATGTGTAGACTGTACACACAAAACTATTGTACAAGAGACAGATATATACTAGCTATCTCCAGCAATAATTGTAGTATAAAAAAGTCTAGTTCTTACCAAAAGTTTTCTCCTATAAATGTAAAGTTTAGAGAATACCTATTAGAAAATATGAGGAGGAGCTCTTCCTGCCCTTGGTCAGTGTCTTGAGCACAGATCCAGGAGTCCCAGTAGTAAAAATTTCCCTTTCCCTGCCTGATCACGTTTGCCAGTATCTTTGCATGCAGCCTTCCGGGGGAGTGGTAAGTGCCAGCCATCCCATCCTCCTCACCACTTGGCTGGGAAATTTTTCTTTTTGCACTTTAGTGTTAGTTATTTGGGGACCTGCAAATTAATTGGTAATAGATTCGCTGTAGGAAAGATGAGTTCATTTATGTGTGCATATGTGTGCATGCAGGAATATTTATTGATGAGCAATGTCTTGGGGAAAAAAAAAGAAATGAAAGGCTTATGCATTCTAAATTTAACAGAACATGTGGAAGTGTTTAGGGCTTCCATGGGGAAAGTACAGAAAGTTCTCTCAGGTTTTGTTTGTTGCTAATAAGCAGCTGAATTTTGCACTTTTCCATGCTAAGGGTCTATCTTTCCAAATCAGAAAACTTCCTATGCTCAGGGCCAGGGTAGCTGTATTTTTGAGAAGCTCTGTTTGAGTTTAGATAATATTTTTTCTGAAGCTGCTATGTGTTCAGATATTTTCAGTTTTAAGTAATTTTCATACCACCTTGTAGGGTATTAATCCCTGCAGATATGAAGTTGTTTACTCTCACTTCTCATATTTTACATTTTACTGGAGATACAGTTAGGACAATAAAGTAAAAATTAGAAATAAAAGCATACATAGTGGAAATAAATAAAATTGCCACTTTTCCCGAACTTCATGAATATCTACATAAAAACACACACAAAAAAACAGCAAAAATCTTACAGAACTAATCATTGAATTTAGCAAAGTTGCAAGATACAAGTCTGATGTATATAAAGAAAATCACATTTCTATATAATGGTAATAAATAATTAAAAATAAATTTTAATATAGTAATATATTATAGCATCAAAACTATAAAATATTTAAGTATAAAATTTACAAAATATAAGAAATATCTATCTATAACTGATAACTGGAAAACACTGATAAAATACATCACAGATGATTGAAATAAATAGAAAGATACAACATGTTCATGGATTGGAATATTCCCTTTTGTTTGGTTTCCAATATTCTAAAAATGAATTTCTAGACTCAACACAATTCGAATCAGAATCCCCGTAGAATGTTTTTTATACATAGACAAGCTAATTAAAAAATAAAACAGAATGAGAAGATAAAAAGAAGAGCAAAGTTGAAATTCCCAAGCGTCATGTTTTGCAGTCATAATAAAAAACTACATGAATCAAGACAGCACGGTTTGAGATTAAGGATGGAAATACAGAACAATGGACCAGGACAGAATTCAGAAACAGAGTCATGTATACATGGTCAATAGATATGGAAAATGAGGAAAATAATTCAATAGACAGTAGACAGATTTTTAAGCAGATGGTGCAAGAACAATTGGATATGCATATTAAAAAGCCTCAATTTTCATTTCATACAGTATACCAAAATTAATTTTTGAACTTAACTCTGAAAACTAAAACTGCAAAACTTATAAAAGGAATATATCAGGCAATTCTTATAACTCTGGATTAGGCTAAGATTTGTATGCAAGATTTTTATATCATTACACAAAAGTACAACATTTACTTACTATTTGTTTTCTATACTATACTTCATCAAAATTAAGGTTTTCTGTCCTATTAAAATTACTCTTAAGAAACTGAAAATACAGCCCAAGGATGAGAATTTCAAAATTACATATTTGATGAAGGACTTGCCTAATAAGAAAATGAACAACCCAATTTTTAGAAATTGCCAAGACATTTTAATTTTCATTTCGCCTAAGATACATGGATGGTAAATGTGAGCATAGAAAGATTCTTACTATTATTAACTTTTAGAGAAATACAAATTAAAATAACAATGGAATACAACTACACATGTGTAATGGCTAGAATTTCTGGCAATAGCAAATGCTGACTGAGATGGGAGCAGTACAAGAGAACTTATACGTTATTGATGGTAATGCAAAATAGTATAGCTACTTTGGAAAGGTGTAATTCAGTTTATTATGAAGTAAAGTAGAAGCTTACCACATAACCCAGCAAACCAGCTCCCAGGTATTTACTTAAGCAAATTAAAAATTATGTTTGCACAGAAAAATCAGTACATGAATGGTTATGAAGACTTTAATTTCTAAAAAATTCTTAACAGAGGAAAAGAAGGCACACATTATTGTATATCCATACAATGGGATACCACTCAGGAATAAAAAATAACAAACTTTGATACATACCACAAGGATTAGTTACAAATAAATTATGACAAGCAAATGAAAACAGACTCAAAGACTACATATTTTTTGATTCCACATATATGATGGAGGGGTTAAATTAGTGAAACAGAAAACAGATTGTTGCCAGGGGCTAGGTTTGAAGGAGAAATTGACAACAAAGCGGCATGAGGAATTTTAAAGTATTATATATCTTGATTATGGTGGTAATTAAGTGATTGTAAAAGTTGGTTAAAAGTTGCAGAACTGTTCTCTAAAAAATAAAATTTTAACTGACATAAATTATATCTCTTTTAAATAATTAGAACAAACCAATAAAAAGTTCAAGGAATGAAACTCAATTTATGATTTTTAACACTTTACAATAAGAGCAGAGAAGTATGTATTGAAAAATAATAAAATTTCTAATTCAATTGTCAAACTATATTAAGTTTTTTTTTATTGTGAAGTTGTGGGATACAGTTAAGGGTTAGGTATACAATTGCGTTTCATTCAGGCACCCTGTTGATATAGGATGTTTCCCCGTACCCAGACAGATATTTGCTACTGTTAATCCCATCTCCCTCCCCCCACCATAGTTTCCCAGTACGGTCAGTCATTTTCGTATAGTATTGCATTGGATGTTTAAGGTCCATTATATGAGTGAGAACATGTGATACTCGGATCTTTGTTTCTGTGAGAGGTCACTCAGTATTATAGACTCTAGTTCCATCTAGGTTGCTATGAAATTCATGATTTTGTTCTTTTTTATGGCTGCGTAGTATTCCATTGTGTATATGTACCACATTTTTTTAATCCAGTCCTCTTTTGTTTTTTTTTTTTTTTTTTTTTTTGAGTCGGAGTCTCACTCTGTCGCCCAGACTGGAGTGCAGTGGCCGCTCCCGGCCACCGCAGCCTCGACCTGCCGGGCTCCGGCGATCCTTCCGCCTCAGCCTTCCGAGTAGCTGGAATTACAGGCATGCACTACCACGCCCGGCTGATTTTTTGATTTATTGTAGAGATGAGGTCTCGCTGCCCAGGCAGGTCTCGAACCCACGGGCCCAGGCAATCCACTCACCTCAGCCTCCCAAAGGCGCGGGATTACAGGCTGAGCCACCGAGCCCGGCTCAGTCCTCTTTTGATGGACAGCATGACTGTTTCCAGGTTCTTGCTATTGTGAACAATGCTGTGATAAACATGCGTGTGCAGGTATCTTTTTTATAGAGTGATTTGTGTTCTTCAGGATATATTCCCAGTAGGGGGATTGCGGGGTCATATGGGAGGTTGGTATTTAGAGCTTTTAAGAATCGCCACAAGCCGGGCTCGGTGGCTCAGCCTGTAATCCCGCGCCTTTGGGAGGCTGAGGTGAGTGAATTGCCTGAGCCCGCGGGTTCGAGACCCGCCTGGGCAGTGAGACCTCATCTCTACAATAAATCAAAAAATCAGCCGGGGTGGTAGCGCATGCCTGTAATTCCAGCTACTTGGAAGGCTGAGGCGGAAGGATCGCCGGAGCCCAGCAGGTCGAGGTTGTGGTGGCCGGAAGTGGCCACTGCACTCCAGTCTGGGCGACAGAGTGAGACTCCAACTCAAAAAAAAAAAAAAAAAAAAAGAAAAAGAATCGCCACACTGCTTTCCACAGAGGTTGCACTAGTTTACACTCCCACCAACAGTGTAGAAGGGTTCCCTTTTCACCACACCCTCTCCAGCAGCTGTTATTTTTTGAGTTGTTGATAATTGCCATTCTGACTGGGGTTAGGTGATATCTCAGTGTGGTTTTGATTTGCATCTCCCTGATGATTCGTGAGGTTGAACATTTCTTCATGTGTTTGTTGGCTGCTCGGATGTTTTCCTTTGTGAAGTGTCTGTTCATATCTTTTGCCCATTTTATAATGGGGTTGTTTGTTTTTTTCTTTTCAGCACGCTTGAGTTCCTTGTAGATCCAGGATGTTAAGCCTTTGTCAGACCTGGAGTTGGCAAATACTTTTTCCAAGTCTGTAGGCTGTCTCCCTGCTCTCTTGATGGTTTCTTTGGCTTTGCAGAAGCTAGTCAGTTTAATAAGGTCCCACTTGTCTATTTTCTCTCTTATGACCTGTGGGTTTTGGGTTTTGTTCAGGAATTGGATGCCAGTTCTGATTTCCATGAGGGTTTTCCCTTCATTTTCTAAGGTTCTTATGGTTTGAGGTTTTACATTTAAGTCTCTGATCCATTTGGAATTAACCTTTGTGCATGGGGATAGATAGGGGTCCTGTTTCAATCTTCTGCATGTGGTCAGTCAGTTTTCCCAGCACCATTTACTGAATAGGTTCTCCTCTCCCCAGTGGTAGGTGGTGGAGGCTTTGTCAAAGATGAGTTGGTTGAGAAATTGAGGTTTTGCTTCTGGAATCTCAATTCTATTCCATTGATCTATATGCCTGTTCCTATACCAATACCAAGCTGTTTTGATGATTGTAGCTTTATAGTAAAGTTTGACGTCTGACAGTGTGATAACACCTGTTTGTTTTTTTTTTTTTTTGCTGAGGATTGTTCTGGTTATTCTTGGACGTTTGTGTTTCCATATGAATTCCTGCATTGTTTTTTCTAGGTCTGAGAAGAATGTTGCTGGTAATTTGATAGGTATTGCATTGAATGTGTAGATTGCCTTAGGTAAGATGCACATCTTCACAATGTTGATTCTTCCGATCCATGAGCATGGGATATTTTTCCACTTGTTTGTGTCAACTTTGATTTCTTTGAGCAGTGTTTTGTAGTTTTCCTTGTAAAGGTCTTTCACATCTCTGGTTAGGAAGATGCCAAGGTATTTCATTTTTTTTGCAGCTATTGTGAATGGAATTGTGTTTTTTATTCGAGTTTCTGTTTGTTTATTATTGGTGCAGAGAAATGCGCTTGTCTTTTGTACATTTATTTTGTATCCTGAGACTTTGCCAAAGGTCTTTATCAGTGTAAGGAGGTTTTTGACAGATTCTCAAGGTATACAATCATGTCGTCTGCAAAGAGAGATAACTTGACTTCCTCTTTTCCTATTTGGATACCCCTGATTGCCTTCTCTTCTCTGATTGCTTGAGCCAGGACTTCCAATACTATGTTGAACAGGAGGGGTGAGAGTGGGCATCCTTGTCTTGTTCCAGTTTTCAGGGGAAATGGTTCTAACTTTTGTCCATTTAGGAGTATGCTTGCTGTGGGTTTCTCGTAGATGGCTTTTACTATTTTGAGGTATGTTCCCCGTATTCCTAGATGTTCAAGGGTTTTTATCAAGAAGGGGTGCTGGATTTTATCAAAAGCTTTTTCTGCATCTAATGATATAATCATGTGGTTTTTGTTTTGACATCTGTTAATGTATTTAATGACATTCATGGTTTTACGAATGCTGAACCAGCCTTGCATCCCAGGAATGAAGTCTACTTGGTCATGATGGATGATTTTTGAGATGTATTGCTGAATTCCGTTTGCTAGGATCTTGTTGAGAATTTTAGCATCTATGTTCATCAAAGATATTGGCCTGTAGTTCTCTTTCTTTGCTGGATCTTTACCTGGTTTGGATATCAATGTGATGTTGGCTTTGTAAAATGATTTGCGGAGCATTCCATCTTTTTCAATCGCCTGGAATACCTTCAGTAGGATTGGTATCAGCTCCTCCTTAAATGTCTTGTAAAATTCTGCTGGAAAGCCATCTGATCCAGGGCTTTTTTTTGTAGGAAGTTTTCTTATTACGTAGTCTATTTCCTTGATTGTTATTGGTTTATTTAGGGTCTCAATCTCTTCTTGTTCCAACTTAGGTAGGTTGTGTGATGTCAGAAAGTCCTCCATTTCCTTAAGGTTTTCAAGTTTGTTTCCATACAAGTGTACGTAGTAGTCTCTAATGATCTTTTGTATTTCTTCAGGGTCAGATGTGACATCATCTTTTGTGTTTCTGATTGTACTTATTTGGTTTTTTTCTCGTTTTTTCTTGGTCAGTCTAGCTAGGGGACCATCAATCTTGTTTATTCTTTCGAAGAACCAGCTTTTTGTTTCATTGATTTTTTCTATTATCTTTTTGTCTTCTATGTCCTGGATTTGGGCTTTTATTTTGGTGATCTGGATTCTTCTGCTGAAATTAGCGTTTTTGTGGTCTTGCTTTTCCAACTTCTTTAGGTGGCTTGTTAGGTTGTTAATTTCTGTTCCTTCCATTTTCCTCATGTGTGTTTGTAGGGATATAAATTCCCCTCTTATTACAGCTTTTAAGGCATCCCAGAGATTTTGGTAGGATGTTTCTTCATTTTCATTTGTTTCCAGGTATCTTTTGATCTCTGTTTTGATGTCATCATTGACCCAGGAGTTATTTAGCATCATGCTGTTTAGTGTCCATGTCTTTGTGGGTTTTGGAGGGACTTTGTTGGTGTCAATGTTTATTTTTATTCCACTGTGGTCCGAGAAGGTGCATGGTAGAATTTCAGTCCTTTTAAATTTGCTTATACTTGATTTGTGTCCAATTATGTGGTCGATCTTAGAATATGTTCCATGTGGTGATGAGTAGAATGTGTATTCTGTGGTCTTTGGATGGAGTGTTCTATAGGTATCAATTAAGTCCATTTGGTCCAGAGTCTCATTGAGGTTCCGGATCTCCTTGCTGATTTTTTGTCCTGATGATCTGTCTAAGGTTGTGAGTGGTGTATTAAAGTCCCCAGTTATTATGGTGTTAGAATCAATGTCTTTCTTTAGTTTTCCTAGAAATTGCTTTATGAATGTTGGCACACCTATGTTGGGTGCATATATGTTTAGGATAGATATTTCTTGTTGATGGGGTGAACCTTTTATCATTATGTAGTGGCCCTCTGTATCTTTTTTAATTTTTGATAGCTTAAATGGTATTTTGTCTGAAATTAGGATCGCGACTCCTCCTTTCTTTTGTGTTCCATTCGTCTGAAAATTTGTTTCCCATCCTCTTACTTTGAGTCTGTATATGTCCTTTCCAGTGAGATGGGTCTCTTTAAGGCAGTATATTGTTGCCTGGTGATATTTTATCCATTTTGTCATTCTATGTCTTTTCAGTGGTGCGTTTAGTCCATTCACATTCAGACTAATTATTGAAATGTGAGAGTTCGTCCCTATCATGGAGTTCTTATTAAGTTGTTGTTCTTCCACTTGGTTTTTCCTTTTTTCTTTTCTTTTTTTTTTTTTTGTCTTTCTTTTGGTTTTGGGGTAGTTAATGTATATTTTATTCTTTTCCCTGTACTCTTGTGAAGAATGTTGTTCTTTTTTCCTTTTCTTCTGTGTTTAGTACTTTCTTAAGTGTTTCATGTAGAGATGGTTTGGTGGCAACATAAGTTCTTAGGGATTGGATATCTGGGAAAGATTTTAATTCTCCCTCGCTGATGAAGCTTAGCTTGGCTGGGTAGGTTATTCTTGGTTGAAATTGTTTATATTTTAGGACTTTGAAGATAGGGCTCCAAGCTCTCCTAGCCTGCAGGGTTTCTGCAGATAAATCTGCTGCTATTCTGATTGATCTTCCATGGTAGGTGATCTGGCCTTTTTCTCTTGCTGCCTTTAGGATTTTTTCTTTTGTGCCTACTTTATTTAGGTGAATTATTATGTGTCTAGGAGTTGGTCTTCTCATTTGTTGTCTTGTGGGGGTTCTCTGAATCTCTTGTGTTTGAATTTTTGCATCGCTGATTAGATAAGGGAAGTTTTCTTGAATGATCTCATGGAAAGTTTGTTCCAATGTGGTCTCTGTTTCTCTTTCTGCCTCAGGGAGTCTGATTACTCTTAGGTTAGGCCTCTTAAGGTAGTCACTCATCTCTTGAAGGTTTTGTTCTGTCTTTTTGAGCTTATTTTCTGTGCTTTTAAGAGTTTGGGTTATTTCTATATTTTGGTCCTCAAGCTCTGAGATTCTTTCTTCTGCTTGGGTAATTCTGCTTTCCATGCTTATCAATTTGTTGTTTATTTCATTCACAGTATTCTTTATTACTGTTATCTCAGATATCAGCTCCTTCCTAGTTTCTTCTTGTGTCTCCTCAATTCTTTTTAATCTCTCCATTATTGTTTTGATATCTACATTTGCATTTTGAGACCCTTCATTCTGGGAACTTTTCATTGTTTGCATTCCAAAGTCAGTTTTCTCAATGTCTGCTCTCTCAGGCGTCTGGGAGAGACCCATACTCTTCTTTTGGGTTTTCTTCATTTCTGTAGATTTTTCTCCCTCTCCCCCTTTCCCTCCCCCTCTTCAATTCTGTTTTTGAGGGAAGGTGGGGTTGCTTTTATTTCTCTTCTGCAATGACCTGTTCTTCCTTATGAGGGTCTTCTGGTTTTGTTCACTTTTCCCTCTGCTTTACAGTCTGTCTATTCAGCAGTATGCAGCCTTGGTCCCTAGATTTAAAAAGGGGGCATATAAAAGAGGAAAATAATGGAGGAAGGGGGGTCAATAGGGAGTTAGAAAGAGAGAAGTGCGAGAGGGAAAACAGATATACATACCAACTATCAGGTGAGAGAGAGACACAGGATCGGGAAGAAGTGAAGAAAGACAGGTAAGAAAGATTCCCTAAAGAATACTGATAGTTACACAGAGACAGGCCAATAAAATCAAGAAACAGTTTAAGTCAGAAGGTAAACATAAAACATGATCTAAACCAACAGTTTCAATGATAAAATCATAAGTCAAAATAAGCGATCAGACTAGAGTCACTTCTGTGATCTCTGATTCCAGCCTCTCCCTTTTGTTTTGCAGCGTAGGGGTGGGGCTTTGTCTCCTGTTTCGCGTTGCTGCCTTAGGAACTGAGGTAAAGTTTGTTGATAGGTGGGCGGGGCAATGGAAGTCTCTGCCTGGAGAATGGCGAGGCAGTTTAAGCAGATCTGTTTTTCTCAGCTTGTCTGGGTCCTCCGGCTTGGGGTCTCACGCTGAGTGCCTCAGCCAGGGTGGACCCGGAGTTCCAGAGCTCCAAAGTTCCAAAGGGAAGGTGGTGAGCGGTGAGAGTGGCGCTGGGCCCCCTACAGAGTACTTCAGCCAAAAAAGGGATCAGAGTCTCTGAGGGGCGGGCGCCCAGAGCCTCCCTGTGTGACCGGCAGTGCCAGGTGCCAGGTGTCGGGCTGGAGACAATGCAGCTGGGGAGGGATCTGGAGGGGGCTGGGACTGGAAACTTCCACACACGAGTAGAACAGCAGCAGTGGTGGGGGGTGCGCAATGTCTGGCCTTGCGTGGGAAGTTCCCGGGCCTGGCACCAGCACGGTTGGTGGTGGGCTGGGGGATGGGGGAAGAGAAGTAATAGCCTTTTTGGGAACTCACGTTCAGAGAATCTCACCAGTTCACCTATGCCGTCGCCATCTTGCCCCGTCTCCCCTATATTGAGTTTTTATGACAAACAAATTTGAGTAGAGACATTCTCTGTGGAAAGGAACCACAGGATGAGATAAATGATTAGTGCAGGTTAGCTGGGCAGTGTGAATGCATTAGTAAAGGAAGAGAAATTTTATACAACATAACATATGATTTTTGTAATGAGAGACCTAGTATTGCTCTAATTCAGAGTATGTGTTGCAGAATTACAAAACAGAAACCTTGGGAGTTAGACAGAAACAAGACCATAATTTTTAAAAAATTTCTTTTAGTACTTTAAAGTTTTGTGTATTTTATTCGGTAAGCCATCGAAAGGATATAAATATTAAATTATATAATTACATATTCTTTTGGGAATAATTACTCCCCTTTAAAAATTATCTTACTTTTCTTCTTTTTGTTCTGCATGTATTTATCAGCATTGATTATGACTAAGGATAAAGTGGTCTACAATATTTTAGAATAGACCCTTTTTCTAATGGAGATTAACCTGAGAAGAAAATGTGTTAGCTAACCAATGTTATACTACAATGTCATATATTATCAGGTAGTAATATGTGCAAATCAGGAAAAAGGCATTGAAGGAATAATAGGATTCCAAGTTTTTTATTTTTAATCAGGTGATTGGCAAAGTCCGCCTCATAAAATGATATATGACACAACAGTAGTAAAAGAAAAAATAAACATGAATGTTGTAGAAAGAACATTATAGGCAGAGAAAATAATTTCCAGAGACATTGAGGAAAAATTGTGTTTAACCTGGTAGAGAAACAGGAAGAAGTGTAGATCAAAGGGAGCTGAGAATATAGTGAAAAGAAGTACATTTTAAGAGCTTATGCAAGAACTGTGGTAAGATCCTTTACCTCCATGGTAGGCAAAATTGTATAATGGTCTCGAAGGTTTCTATCTGCTGGTGTATTGTCCTGTATAGTCCCCTTACCCTAAGTGAAGAAGACCTGTAAATATGGTGGTTTTAACTCCCCTATGTTCCATTATCTGGAAAAAGAGAAGGGATTTTTGCAGGTAAAATTAAAACCCCTAGTGAGTTGGCTCTGAGCTCCTCATAAAACAGATAATCCTTGAAGGAACTGACCTAATCCATCAAGATTTTTTGTAAGAGGATCCAGAGGGAGGAAATTTGAAATAACAGAGACTCTCCCTTGGTATTGAAGAAACAAGCCACAGTGAGTTTTATAGTTATGAAAACATGAATTCTATCCACAGTCAAATGTTTTGTTATTGTTGTTTTTTGTTTTTGAGTTGGAGTGTCACTCCATTGCCCAAGGTTGGAGTGCAGTGGCACCTCATGGCCACCCCAGTGGTGACCTGCTGGGCTCCAGGGTTCCTTCCTCCTCAACCTTCCAAGTAGCAGGAACTATAGGTGTGCACTACCACAACCAGCTAATTTGTGATTTACTGTAGGGATGAAGTCTTGTCAAGTTGTCCAGGCTGTTCCTAAACCTGTGAGCTCAAGCCATTCGCTTGCCTCAGTCTCCCAAAGTGCTGGGATTACAGGCTTGAGCCACCACACCCGGCCTGGACAATTGGTGAGACATATTTCTACAATATATCAAAAAAATTAACCGGGCATGGTAGCACACCTGTAGTTCTGGTTACTTGTAAGGTTGAGGTGGAAGGATTGCCGGAGCCCAGCAGGTCAAAGCTGGGGTGGTGGTGAGTGTGCCACTGCATTCCATCCTGGGCAACAGAGCGAGACTCTGACTCATAAAATAAAATAAAGTGTAATAAAATAAAACAGAACTGTGAGCCTCAGGTGAAACTACAGCCTTGACCAACATCTTAATACTGCCTGAAATCCTGAGCAGAGAATTCTACTATGTCTAGGGCTCTAGAATGTAACTGTAAAATAGCAAATGATGAGTGCTAAGCTACTACATTTATAGTAATTTGTTATAGATAAACAGACAACAAATATCATGTCTATTTTTGATGAAAGTCATTGCAGGGTTATAAGCAGGAGAGGCATTGTGAGATTTTTTTTTCTGATTTGTTAAGAATTAAGGTAGAAAACGTGTTCCCACTCATAAGCAAACCCTGAACATTTACTATAATACCATAAGAAAGGAACTGGTTGTAGCCAGTGTTGGATACTGCCAGTGTTGGGGGGGGTGGGGCACAACATCAATAAGGGCACCTGATATCAAACCAGGCAAAGTGGGGACAAAGAGAGGACTAAACTTTGCCTGTATGATGACTACTTCTATACCTAATCCTGAATTGTACCCCACATCTTTAAAATTAAAAAAAAATGTTTTGATAGTTGTTCAAGGTTCACTTATGAGTGAGAACATGTGATACCTGTTTCTTTGTTTCTGTGATAGATCACATAGTATTATAGACTCTAAGTCCATCCAAGTTACTGTGGAGTTAATAACTTTGTCTTTCTTTATAGCTGCATAATATTCCATTGTGTATATGTACCTCATATTTTTATCCAGTCCTCTTTTTAGGGCAGCACAGTTGGTTCCATGTTTTTGCCATTGTGAACAATGCTGCAATAAGCAGGTGTGTGAAGGAATCTTTTATATAGAAGGATTTGAGTTCCTCCGGGTATATTCCCAGTAGAGGGATTGCAGGGTTGTATGGAAGGTTGATTTTTAGATCTTTTAGGAATCGCCAAAATGCTTTCCACAGAAGTTGTACTAGTTTACACTCACATTATAAGAAAGGGATTGGCAATAGGGGAAAACTACTAGGGGAGGGAGGGGCACACCTCAACAACGAGAGTACCTGCGTAATGAACATTTGTATACCTAACCCTGAATTGTACCTCACATATTTAAAATTAAAATTAAAAACAAACAAAAACAAAGTAATAGGTTGCACAATCCCTGGATGAAGTGCAGAATGTGAGAAATGAAGCTAAACATTTAAAAATGTGTGAAGAAGCCTTGCTGAGTGGAGTGGGGGCATAAGTCAATAACTTTGAAAATTAACTGGCCTGAGTAACTTTGGAAATGAGAAGAAACTCTAAGCCTAAAGGAAATTAAAAAACATTAGGGGTAAAATGAGGAATCTGAATTAAGTCTGGACTCTAGTTAATAGTAATGTATTAATGTTGATTCACTAATTATGACAAATGTTGCTTGCTAGTGTAGAATGTTAATCATATGTCTTACATTACTAATATGGGGTACATGGGAATGTTCGCTATTATCTTCACAATAATTCTGTAAATCTAAAATTGTTCTAAAATTAAAAGTGAGCTTAAAAGTTAAAAAATGAAAATTAAAAATTTGAAAAGACATAGAAGATGTAAGATTGTTTTGGATGATTTGAATGTGAGGAGTGAAATATAAGGGAAATCCAAACTCACTCCAAATCAATGCTGCTGCCTTCTGCTGAAGTGGGAAAAACTAAATAAATCAGATTTTGGTGGAATTGTAGAATTAAGAAATTGGTTTCATACATTTACGCTTGTATACCATTTAGATATCCAATTAGATGTTGAGTAGACATTTGGAAATTCTAGCACTATGGAAGAACAGATTAAAATATTAAAGCATGGCTCTGAAGAAAAAAATATATTTAAAAAAGTATGAGAGAAGATAAAGTTACCTAGGATGTGAGAGGATGGTGACAATAGTGTAAGTTCAGAGTTCCAAATTATGAGAACACATATGGGCGAGCAATGGGAAGAGAAGCCAGGGACAAAGATTTAAAAAGTGTATTTGGTGAGGTAGGGGAAGCCAGGAGTATGTAGTCTCTCTGCAGTGAAGCAAAGAATGTATTTAAGGAAGAACGGGCCATCAGCCATGCCAAATGCTTCCAGAAAATTAATAAAATGAAGATGATGAGCAAACCATAAAAACTGGTAGGATGGAATTTGTAAGGATGTGTACAGAGATGAGATTTGCTTCTAATTATTTATATGTTCTCAGTGAAAATTGTCTAAGTTAATCATCTGCAAGTAAGATGTCTGATAGAGTTTGGAGAATAAGAAAATGTGAATTAATCATCTTGGATAATGGGGGGGGCAGTAAATTAACCAGAAAGCAGTAATTATCTAAGGTTGTCAGACAGTGCTGTATTGGGTTGTTTCATTTTAAGGACTGAACATTATACTTTTGTTTTTTCAATGCAGAGGGACAACTATCAGTGTAAAACTCTGGGACTGCCTGATCCCTCACACACTCTGACCCAGGGAAATAACTACAATGAGTTTAGGAGTGAAAGGAGAAGTTTGCCATGCCCCTTACTTTTTATCTACCCCTTTTGGGAACTGGCATTCCTGAAAAAAAAAAGTGTCCTTGATTATCTTTGATTGTGATATGAGCCTAAAGCATAAGTTTTCTAGAACTGCTGGTGTAAACTGATTTTTCTGTCTAATTCTGGAGTTCAGTATTTTGAACTCACTTTTCTGCAAATGTCATCTTTTCTAATACTTAATAAATAATGAAGGTCTTATGTGTTTTATCTTTTAGAATTCTAAGTTGATTCAGAACTTGATTGAGGAAGATAGGATAATTTACTGTTCCCTTGAATCACAATGTATAAAAAGAGAACAAGCATGAAGGAGAAGACAGAAAAACAGTATATAGATAATTACTCTAATGATACATATCATTAAAGAGATAGAGATAGAAGTGGTGATATCAGGAGTGATGGATAAAATATGTGGCTATGTTTGGACGGGCATGGTGACTCAAGCCTGTAAACCCAGCACTTTGGGAGACCAAGGTGAGAGGATTGCCTGAGCCCATGGGTTCATGACCAGCCTGGGCAACTTGGTGAGACCTCATCTCTAAAATAAATTTAAAAATTAGCCTGGCATGGTAGCGCATGCCTGTATTTCTGGCCTCTTGGGAGGCAGAAGGATTGCCTGAGCAATTTTTAAGGAGTATCTTTCCATTTGTTTACATCTTCTTTTCACTTCCGACAATGTTTTATAGATTAAGCGTACAATTTGTATATTTTTCTGTGAAATTCATTCCTAGGTAATTTATTATTTTTGCTGTTATTATTAATGAAAATTTTCCCTGATTTTCATATTAGTCACTGTTAGTGTATAGAAGTGGAATTAATTTTTGTGTATAAGTCTGATATCTTGCAGGGAAGAAAAGGGAATCTTTGAATATTATTGATGGAAATGTAAATTAGTTGAGCTGTTATAAAACAGTATAAGGTTACTAAAGAATTCAAAAACAGGCCGGGCTCAGTGACTCAGCCTGTAATCCCGTGCTTTGGGAGGTTGAGGTGAGTGGATTGCCTGAGCCCACAGGTTCGAGACCTGCCTAGGCAACTTGGCAAGACCTCATCTCTACAATAAATCAAAAAATTAGCCGGGCATGGTAGCGCACACCTGTCGTTCCAGCTACTTGGAAGGCTGAGGTGGAAGGACTGTCAAAGCCCAGCAGGTCGAGGTTGCAGTGGCTGGGAGTGGCCATTACACTCCAGTCTGGGCAACAGAGTGAGACTCAAAAAAAAAAAAGAATTCAAAACCAGAGCTACCATATGATCCATCAAACCCACTATTGAAAATATGTCCAAAGAAATTGTAATCAGTGTGTTGAAGAGATATCTACACTCCTGTGTTCACTGCAGCATAAGTTATAACAGCCAAGATATAGAATCAGACTAAGTGTTCACTGACAGAGTGATAAAGAAAATGTGGTGTGTGCATTTTACACACACACACACACACACACCACACACACACACACAGACACGCACACTCACACACACTGAATTACTATTCACTCTAAAATAAAAAAGAAAATCCTACTATTTGAGACAAACTGGATGAAACTGAAGGATATTATGCTAAGTGATAAGCCAGTTACAAGGACACAAATCTGGCATGATCACTTTTACATGTAATCTAAAAATGTTGAACTCATAGAAGTAGTGTAGAACGATGGGGAGACGTTGGTCAAAGGGGAAAAAGTTACATTAAACAGGAGGAATATGCCGGGCTCGGTGGCTCAGCCTGTAATCCCGCGCCTTTGGGAGGCTGAGGTGAGTGGATTGCCTGAGCCGCGGGTTCGAGACCCGCCTGGGCAGCAAGACCTCATCTCTACAATAAATCAAAAAATCAGCCGGGCGTGGTAGCACATGCCTGTAATTCCGGCTACTTGGAAGGCTGAGGCGGAAGGATCGCCGGAGCCCAGCAGGTCGAGGCTGCGGTGGCCGGAAGCGGCCACTGCACTCCAGTCTGGGCGACAGAGTGAGACTCCAACTAAAAAAAAAAAAAAAAAAAAAAAAAAAAAACAGGAGGAATAAGTTTGAGTGATTTATTGAATAGTGTGTTGACTATAGCTAATAATATTGTTCACTTTAAATTACTAAGAGAGTAGATCTTAAATGCTCTCACCCCACAATATAAGTATGTGATGTGGTAGAAATGGTAATTAGTGTGATGTAACTATCCTACAATGTCTACATTTATCAAAATGCCATGTTTTGTATATATGATTTTTTTTATTATATCATGAAATCTTATTTTCTTTATCCTACCACATTGTTAAACTAATTTATTCATATATGAAATTTTAAAAACTCACCACTTTCAGAATAAAATTTATCATTTAGTTGAACCCAAGAGCAGATTCTTAAGACTTTTACTAATACTGTCTTGTAATTGTCATTTAATATTGTATCAGCTAGGTTTCGGAGAAGGAGTACTCCCCACCATACACACACAAACACACTTACTTATTAATTTCTGTAGTTTTGTGTCTGATGCTGAGACTTAAATATTGAAAGGCAGGCAGCTAAGAAGACAATGTAAAGGAAGGGTGAATAAAACCAAGAATGGATTTGTAGCCCTGTCAGTCTTTCAGTGACTCTGAATTTGATGATGGTAGATGTGGTGTCTTTTGAAGACGAAAGTGGAACTCTTCATTACAGACCTGAATACATGACTTGTGTATTGGCTCATCCAAAGTATTTCTGTAGCACTTCCTAATCAGAAACAGTGTATGTAAAGAATAATTACACAGGGAAAATAATTCTGAGCAGTGAGCCAGCCTGTCCAATTTGACACATTACAAGCCACCCCGTTGATAATATTGAGGGTTATCTTTAAGAGTAAATATAGTGCCAGGCTCCGTGGCTCAGCCTGTAATCCCGCGCCTTTGGGAGGCTGAGGTGAGTGGATTGCTTGAGCCCGCGGGTTCGAGACCCGCCTGGGCAGCGAGACCTCATCTCTACAATAAATCAAAAAATCAGCCAGGCGTGGTAGCGCATGCCTGTAATTCCGGCTGCTCGGAAGGCTGAGGCGGAAGGATCGCCAGAGCCCAGCAGGTCGAGGCTGCGGTGGCCGGGAGCGGTCACTGCACTCCAGTCTGGGCGACAGAGTGAGACTCCAACTCAAAAAAAAAAAAAGAGTAAATATAGTATAGCAAATATTCTAGGGCTTCAAAACATTAAATTGTGTAACAAACATTTTGAAGAAATTTAGAGCACATAGGAATATCTGATATGTAAAGTAACACTGAGAGTTCCTTATGCTAAGAGTTATTTACTTTTAAGCAAGACAAAATTAAACAACCTGCTTTCTCTAAGTTGTCCTAAAATCTGGTCCTAATTTAGTTTGAAAATCAAGAATCAAGTAGTTGAAATATAAATTCTAGTAGTGTTCTCTGGCTTCCAGTGACCTTGGATATTTAAAGTTCCCCTGTTACAGGTAACTACATTTTGTTGAACCTATTTATTATTCACAATAAAAACTTTCCTAAAACAAATCGAACAAACCAAAATATTGTGAAAACCTGAAAAAAGCATTTCTTTGAAATTTTCAAAATAAGGGAGAAAAAAATCGCAGCGTTTGCTCTTTATTTTCTATGTCCAAATATATACTCTTCTGTTAGTATTTTTTTCCTAGTATTGGAAAACCCATGCGAACATAGAGCTATGTAGTTTGAAATGTGGTTTATAAATCATTATTACCTTTTCCCAGGACAAGGAAATGTTGAGTTAGTTTTAAAAATGTTTGTTTCACAAATATTGTCACCTCTGAATAAACTGTTTTTGTTTATTTCAGATTAAAAACATAATCCATGTTGTTGATTCTTACAAAGTGTACCTCTCATTTTATTATACATTATCTCATACATTGATAAATGGGTGAGTCAAAACCAAATTTAAATCATCTTCATTAAACTTTATGAGTTTATTTTAATCGTATATGTATACAATTTGTATACAAAAATAAAAATATCTAGCATCATTGCCAAGCAGAACTCCCAAATATACTCCACATTCAAATTGTTTAAGTTATAAAGCACCTAATGGTAGATTATTTGATTAAATAAATATCATTTAATTTATTTAGCCATGTTGATTGAATAGAAAACATAGTTTGATTATGATATTGAAATTAATATTTACATGAATATGTATTTCTGTTAAACACTATTTAAAATAGTTTCAAATGTATACATTCTATTTTTATTTGCCATTATAAGATCTTTATTGTGAATTATTTGTCAGTTTTACTATGTTTTATGAGTGTTATGGTAGTCGTTGGAAATGATGGAGCTTTGGTCCATTGCAGTTTATTCCTATAGCCTATCCGGAGCACAAGGATCATTGATTTAATTGGTTTTAACACCTCTCTTTTATTTTTTCAGAACATGTGCTATCTGATTCTTATTGAATTTGAGAGGTTTATGTACTGAATAATGACAAATAAATTTGTGCATTAAAAATGTAAAGAGGAACTAAATTATATTTCAGAAATTTCAACTTTTTATATTTTTGCTTATTTAAATGATAATAAAATTGTCTAACTTATTCAGAAACTGTTTTGTGATATATCTTTTTAAAATTTTAATAGATTGTAGGCATTTTGTGTTATGTGTTATACATATATTTAAAAATAACTGTCAACAAATAACTATGAGAGGGAAATGTAGCTCATGTATATGCTGTAGGTAGGACTGCGATGTAGTGATAATAATTAAATTATTTTACTTTATTTTGCAAAATATATTTTAAATTGTTTTCTATCTTTAAGTGACATGCTCAAGAAAGGAAATGCTTCAAAAGGTTTTGTAGGAAAAAATATGTGATCATTTGACATTTGACCTGAATAGTTTTAGACTTTATCAAGGTCACTTAGGGGGAAAAATAAGTGAGTTTGCTACAAATACAGAAAAGGTATTGAGAATAAATTCCTGCATGGGATAGGTATTGCATTTATAGCTTACTGAAATCAAACCAAAATATTTCTCCTATTTTGATAAAAATAATTTTCTCCCAGTAGGGAAGTTGCAGGATAAATCTCTTCAATGTGCCAGGAAAGGATTCATGATCTGGCTTCTATAAGCAGAAATGGGGTGTCTTGCAGCTATATCTCCATAAGTTGAACTGAAAAATATCTCTGTAAGTAAAGATTCAACCCAAGGGTTAGTTTTTACAGCAGGTTATAAACTTCAAGAAACTGGGTATATAATGGAAACACTGACACAATCTTAAAGATAACTGCTTGAAAAGAGTAACCATAATAGTCCAACTCTTTATTTCAGAAAGTGTGAGTGTTTATGTTGTCACTGGATAAAAGAATTGATGGGGAAATTACTCATGCATGGTGAATTGCAGAATAATAAAAGAAAATCTTGCTAAATAGAGTGTTGGGTAAAATGGAATATGAACTCAATTTTCCCTAAAAAAATACAACAAAAAAACCCTTTTTAAAAAGTTTTACTAGTATGCCTACAAATCCTGATTCTTTTTCACGTGTCAATTCTACATTTCATTTCTAAACACTTTACTAATGAAGAAATTTATATAACAATAATGAAGCAGTTCACTTTGGACTTTCAGGGATCAAATAAAATGACAAAAAATAGCTTTTAAAAATCATAGAATCATATTTTCAGTTTTATGGTTATTTATATTTATGGCCTTTTAAAGGGCCTTGACAATTGTAGGTATCCATGAAAAAGTTTATAATTTTATGTAAAACATCAGCTTATAATTTTAGAAGAGAAGAGTTATACATTTTAGAAAATATCCCATAAAAGACGTTAAAAATTTATAACCTAAAATCCCAGTTTTTATTTTATCTCTCTCAGAATTTTATTACTTTTAGTAAGAAAACAAAACTTGTTATAAGACTTGTTTCCTAACTTATGAGTAAGCACATACAAGCTTTTCAATGTGGTGTTTGATGTGTTGGACATAAATTATTCTCTTTATTTTCATGAGTTTTACTGAGAGCCTTTTGTGCAATGCGTGAGCCTCTAGGCTGTGGAATTGCAACAATAACTGTGACACAGTAGTACTTGTTCTCAGGGATTTTAGTTTAATAGGAGACAGCTTTGTGAAAACATTCATAAGAATATGCTTGGGATAATAAGGAATATAGGAATATAGCAAATAATAATAATATTGGATATCAAGGGATCAGAAGAGGATATGAAGATGAGGAAATATTTCTCATAAAAGTTGAAAAATAAGTAGCAATTCATTAGGTAGCTGGGAAGGACATTTTGGTGGAGGGGAAAATGTGAAAAAGAGAGAAAGCGGGAAACATCAGCATTCCATGAATTAGGTACAGAATGAGACATGAGGGCATGTGACCACTGCTAATATATAAGTAGGTGGGTTGGTTGCTTGTTTATAATGGTGACAAGAAAAGGACAAAGAGTGGAAATGAATTTACCCAGAGGACTTTCAAGCTGTGTGAATTAATTTTGCACATTTTTTGGTATGGGATAAGAATAACAGAAATAAATTTAACACATACACACACACACACACACACACACACACACAAAACAGCTAGAAGCAATCACAATCTATATTTTTAAAAATAAGACCCACCATTTTCATAAGTGAATGAAATAGTCTCAAATAAAAAGCGTTCATGAGTTAGACATAGCCTGAAGATATGGATTCAGGAAATTAAATTGAAAATGGAATTGATATCTTTAAATTAAATTTTTTATATCTCCTAAAATAAAATTAAATCCTAAATAATTAAAAAATGGTGGCCAAGATGAATACTTAAGTTTAAATACAGCAGCTTCAGATTTGAATTCTGTGTTGAAATGCTTAATGAGTCTTTTTTTCTCACCAATTAATGACCATATTATAGAATTTTTTTGCATTAATTAAAAAGGAAGCATATGTAAAATGTTTGGCCTGAAAGACATACTCAATAAATGGGTCTCTGTTTTTATTTAACATAAACACCCACAGTGCTATCTTCATTTTCTTTAATTTTATAAGTCCGCTAGACAGTGGAGCAATCGCCCTTTTGAAGTGCCTGTCCTAGATGCTGCATTGAACTGTGACAGATGGAAGCTCAACAGCAGTCATGCAGAATATTTGCCAAATGGGACAGTCATCTGAAGAAGACGGCAGTAACAGAGTTCTTCACTACAGGACCCAAAGACCTACTGCTATTCATCAACAACTGCGGAAAGCGCCTGTTGACTCTGTGTCTATAACAATACCAGTATATACTAGGCAATCTTTGCTAAAGATTCTAAGAAAAAGAGAAACTGACCTTCAACTTAGAAAGTTGTAATCTCTCTCTTTTTCTCTATCCAGCCTCGCCTTCCTTCTTTCTCTCTCATTCACAAACAAAATTAAGGAAAACTAAATAAGAAAATTTGACTCTAGTAGGGGAAATAGTTCAGGTAGCATATGAAGAGGACATTTTTAACTTCTGTAGAGATAAACACTGGGATATTTAGATAAAAATTATGGTCTCCGTAACAGAAATATAGGAGATTTATGGCAAACTGTTTTTCAAAACTACCAAAAATCTGTAATACAATGCTTTAATTGGAGATCAGAAAAGTCAATATTGATTGGAAACATAGACCAATGGACTATTTATTAACCAGACATAGGCCAGGATTCCATTTTTTTGGTCTGTCTTCTATGTGTTTTGAATTTAAAAGGTGGTTATAATGATGCTTTCAGTCTTGAAGTATTGATGTCAAATGAGGCTTTGTGTTTAAAAATTTGTTAAATGTTTTGATATTTCTTTTTTCCTAATGTATGCTTAACTGAGTAAACTGACATAGGCATTTCTGGGGAAAATCTGGTATAATCATTACTACAAGCACTTACTGTAGTGTTAAAATGACCTTCCTTCTGGGATATTCAGATGGAGATATAAAGTAAAGAGCTGTGCATGTGAGTGTGAAGCTTAGGTGGAGGTATAGACAGGCATGGACAGTGTCTCTCCTTTAGGCACACACAATTTGCTTCATGTTTTCAAGTGGAGGAGGAGATAATGACTTCCTATTAACCCAATTTCCCTCATTTATCTGATTGATCATTTTTTAATTTATTTTTATTTTATAAATTAAGCAGTACCTCTGTTGGCTACTCATTTACCTGGCTTTAAGAAACACTGTGTTTTTGTTCCTCAACTGGTTTTCTTGAATAAGTTCCCCCTAGTTTCCACTGTGATCTTATCACTCATTATGATAATCGAATTGGATTTTGAAGTTTAAATGCTGCATGTAGCTTTTATACATTCAAGATCCTCACTTTTTTATACTAGGAAACTTAGTTCTTGAAAACATTGGTTATTATCATCCCTATCTTGCAATTGAGCTTTTTAACCATGCTGGTACCCACCTCATCAGAAAATTTCTTGACACTTTGATAAGGGGTCCGACTTCTGGATTGTTACAGAAAGTAGTCTCATAATATATTTTCTGGTGTTACATGGGAAATCTACTCTAGCATGCTGAATTATCCGTATAGTTTGATTCTTTCCTCCACTATCTTATATTCTACAATTTTTACATCATTTAAATGAAGCCATTATTTCCCCAAACTTCCAAATCCCATCTACTCTCTAGATCTTATTTTTTATTTTTTATTTTTTTGAGTTGGAGTCTCACTCTGTCGCCCAGACTGGGTGCAGTGGCACGCTCCCGGCCACCGCAGCCTTGACTTGTTGGACTCCGGTGATCCTTCCGCCTCAGCCTTCCAAGTAGCTGGAACTACAGGTGCGCGCTATCACGCCCGGCTAATTTTTTTGATTTATTGTAGAGATGGGGGTCTCGCCAAGTTGCCCAGGTGGGTCTCGAACATGCAGGCTCAGGCAATCCAATCTCCTCAGCCTCCCAAAATGTGGGATTACAGGCTGAGCCACCAAGCCCGGCTTACTCTCTAGATCTTTATTAGAGTGTGAAATAATGTATCCTGGGAGAGTATTTCATATACATAAACTTTCTAATATCCAACTTTATATTTTGCTCCTGGTTGATCATCATCCTCAGCTCTCATTTCCATACATACTCTCCGGGCTGGATTTGCAAAGGAAGTCATTTGAATTCTCAGTGTCTCATTTCTTCATAATCAGGACCTTAATTTTGTTGTAAGAGTCTTGATTGGGAGGATAATTCAAACAGCAATGGATCTCTGCTATCGTCATGTTGAATGTTTACATTTGATGCAGAGCTTCTTGAGCCCTCTGAATGCAGGAGACAAGATTAGTGTTATAAACTGCCAAAGAATCCCATTGATGTTCATACTTCACATTAAGAGAGCCTTTAATAAACTTTCTCTTGTGCATGGATATTGTCTAACAATAACTATATGATTCTATAGTTTTTATAATTATTACTTCCTTTACATCACTAAAAAGTATGAAATATTACACCAGTTGGCTAATTCCCATTTATAGATATCTATTTCCAAAGCAGTAAAACAAAAAGATTCTGGGAAAGATAGATTAGAAAAGCAGAAGATCAGAATTACATTTTAAAAATAGAATCCCCTGCAGGTAACAAAGTAGGATGATAAGGAAGAGAAAGAGAAGTAGCAAAAAAAAGAAAAACAAAATAGAAGAAGAAGAAGAAGGAGAGTAGAGATGAGAGAAGGAAGTGAGAAAGAAAAGGAGATGAATAAATAGAGGAAGAGCTAGGCACAGTGGCTCATGCCTGTAATTCCAGCACTTTGGGAGGCGGAGGTGAGAGGATTGCCTGAGCTCAGGAGTTCAGGACTAACGTGAGCAACATAGCGAGACCTCATCTCTAAAATAAAATAAAAAGAGAGAGGAAGAAAAAGTAAATCTACACCAAACTACGTGGGAAGAATTGTTTTCGGATTTTTCATTTTCTAAATGGCATATATTGAGAGCAGAGGCATTGATTGTTTTTGTTCCATAGTAACTTTTCAAGAATAATTGTTGAGACAGTACCTCATTATGAAGTATAGGATAAGCTTATTTACAGTCCAGTATAATAAGCAAATGTTTCCGTTCAGTTCAAAATAGAGCCATACATTCTGCCCATTATGAAGAATATGTGTTCTCCAATCTTGGTATTCCTGCACTATGACAAAAACCCATTGTCTGTTGCATCAACTTGGGCCAATCTGCATTGCTGCTGTAAGACTCAAAGAACTAGGAACTTGTGTAAACATGAAGCACAAGGTGCCTGCTGTGCTGTGTGTAATCAAGTTATTTTTCTCTGATGTAGAAGCCTTGCATCTTCTGTGACAGGTGAACTTGTTAGTTTGCAAGTAGAGTAAAAGCTTAGGTCCTTGACAGTCATTGACAGGTAGTTAGAAAATTCACATGTATTTCCTTGCCTGTGGGTAACAGCTATTAAAGCGAAGAAGGTCAAAAGAAGATATCTGAATCTTCTCTTCTTTGCCAGACAAGAGAAAAATTCAGATTAATATCACAATGAGGAGGAAATGATGACATAGATAAAAATGCAAGGTAGGGATCCCTATTATGGATCTAAGAAAAAAAGAAGAGTTTACTAGCACAAACTCACCCAAGTTTTAGCCCCTATTGTAGATACCATAACAGACTTTTTAAAAATATTTTTTATTTTTTAATTTTTTTTTGCTAGGTTAGATTAATGTAGTCTAGGTACATTATGTAATGTAATGTAGGTACATTACATGTATTGATCTAGTGAATGCATTCTTTATTGTATATCTGCACATTGGTCAGAAGAGGGCATTGGTTAGAAGAGCATAATGTTAATGATGTCTTGCTAATTACAGACAAATCTGGGGGTGTTTATTATGTAAGACTCCTTATGCTATGAAAGGGATTAAAATTTATCTTGCATGGAATTGATGAGTATTTTTACTTTGCTTTTCTGGTCACCAGGCTCACATATGCCATTCTCAAGGTCTAAATATTTCATTTATTCATAGTGATGACACATTAACATTGCCTGTGAGGAAAAAAAATATATATATATAGCAGAGATATGTCAATGGGCACATGAAGATGAACTCCACTACTCTCATTAAATACTATAACCCAGAAGCCACTGATCTGATAAAACAATGAAATGATCTCTTAAACTGATGTGGATTTTTCAGGTCAGCCTGGACTTCAAGAGTGTCAGCTCAATGGGTTGGCTAGCCAAGTCCCAGAGAGGGTCATCAAGGGGCTGGTAAGCCTAGCCCCAGAAGTGTCAGCTTTAATGGGCTGGCAAGCCAAGCCCAGAGAGTGTTGCTAGTTCAGTGGACCAGCAAGCCTAGCCCCCTGGGTGTCTCAGCTTCAGAGTCTTGCCTTCTTCTGGCAGCTCTCCTGGCTCAGCCAGCTCTGTTAGCTGATAAGGCAGCCTCTAGGGTGCACAGCTTTTCGGCTCCGAAGATCTGCTGCTGCTCTTCAGGTTGCAGGTCTTCAGGGTCGAGGTTCTTGTTTCATGACCAGGAAGAAGGAGGGACATGGACAGTCAGAAAGTGAGAAAACAGGATTTATTGAGAGGACAGAGAAGCTCCCGCAGTGGGAGTGGACCCTAAGGGCTTGCCCATCTGGGGTCAAAAAACTTGGTGTTTATATAGCCCTAAGTCCAAGCCGATTGGTTAGTACTAGCTGTGAGTTGTGGCTGTTTTGATTCATCAGTGTTAAGGACCAATCGGCAGGAGGTAGGGGTCTAATTGGGAGCTGATTGGTTGCTTTTCTATCCCAGCAGTGAGTACTTAAACTTTAGCTTGAGAGATTCCCAGGGAGCTTGTTTACCAACAATCCTGAGAGGCCTGCCAGGAATTGGCTACATTGTTATCAGAGGACTCCTCTGTCTGACTGCATAGGCTTTTTTAGCTATTTCCTGTCTCAAAACCATCAGCTGAGGTGAAAGATCGGAATTGATACTAAGTATGGGTATTGTCCTCTAGGGTATAGGGTATATAGTAAACCATTAAACTTTAGATGGTACCCCCCCCAACAAGTTGAAACCAGGAAATGTAAATAGGTGTTGTGCTATTTCTCATCTTTCCAGTGAGCCACTTGGAGTACTTCTCATGCTTATACCTTATCCCCTGTAGGTTTAGAGGTCTTTATTGACAAGAGAGAGTCCTAATTGACAAAAGTGGGACATTTTTGCTAGAGGACACAACGATATTTCCATTGAACTTTAATTTATGGTGCCACATGGTCATTTCAAGTTCCTTGTGTCCAGAGACCTATGAGTAAAGGAACTGACATGCTGGCAAGATAATTAGCCTCATTATCACTTTAGGGTAGGGTTATTGTTACAAAATAGCAGAAAGAAATAATAAGTTTGGAAGTTAGTAAATTCACTGAGATTTCTTGTGGTAACTTCTATCTACAATTTCAATATTAAATGGATAAGCGCATCACCCGCAAACTGAAGAGTTCATTCTTAATGGACAAAATAAAACTTTACCTCCCAGGAAAGCCACCTAGATCAATACAGTTGCTATTCACTATGAGGGGATGTAGAACAGGCATTTATCCTCAAGAACAATGCAGTCAAGAGAGAAAGAGAGAATTGCAAATTATCCTACTAACATGCATACTCTACATTTCTCCAAGATATAAGACAAAATGGAATCTTGGACAACCTGAACCATATGAGGTGACATACTATTAGAAATATGTAGATCAAAATGGGACAAATTGGTTATTGTCATGGGAACAGTGATGCTTCCTGCTTCAAGATAAAGCACTCATTTTCATAGCTAGTACTGACTGCTGACAATTCATAGCTACTACAGATTGCTGTCCAAATGTCAGCCTGTGTTCAAGGAATAGCTGATACTCAGTTTTGGATAGATAGCTCATCCCTTTGAATCAGCTGAAGCCTTTACAGCACACTTAACGTTAAGTTTTGTCCAGTCCTGTTTCACTCACTTGCACTTTTCCCCAAGTGCACACTCTTAAATTTGCTGTTTAAATATTTAATTCAGAATGTTTATTCCAGTGACCCAGGCTAAAATGCCCTCCAATTTAAGATCTACTAAGAAAATATATACAAGTATTCATAAAGATAGTAAGCATTCATAAAGATAACCCATGTCCTTTATGAAATATTGGGTTGCTATATATTTGTCTTATTCCTGAAAGAACAAACCAGAAAAATAATAGCAATATATGATTTTTAAAGTAATAATACAGAAAGATCAAACTGAAAAATCTCCAAAAATTCAGAGATAATATTAATGAAATTATTTGCAATCAAACCAGAAGATGTTTTAGAAAGTTGTTTGGTTTACTTCAGTATGTATTAATTTTTAATTTGAAAGAAAAATCTAATAAATTACTCAGATAAAGAAAGGAATTCTTTTTCATATTCTGAGGATTGCTAAAATAACATAGCTTGTATAGAAAATAGCACAAAGCTAGTTTTATCTAGAGAAATTCATATATTTTCAAAACGTCTACACATACTTCTCTTAATGACTCCTAAATCAGCATATCATGCTTCCACCTCCAACTAAGGTTCATATTTTGATACACAATTCTTTACCTTACATTACCTTCTAAATGTCCAACAGACAGCTCATAATCAATTTTCACAAATTGAATTATTTCTTTATCATTATTTTGTCTCCCAACTCTATTCCAACTACATTTCTTCTCTTTAAATTTTGATATTTGGTTGATACCAGAATACAGAACTGCAAAAGTTTTAGCTTTATTCTTGACTTTGGGCTCTTTCTCATTCTGTATATAATTATTCTTCAAGTTCAGCCAATTTGCCTTCATTAAGTTTTTCTTTTCTTCTTTTTGTAATACAGTGGGGCATTATAGCCTTTTATCATCTTTAAGCTGAACTACTGTAACAACATCCTTAGCTGGATTGTTGTTTCTGGTTCTTCAGCCACCATAAATCCCTTACATAAATACTACCAGCTTGAGATTTTACCTTGATGAAATTGTTTAATGACCCTTTGTTCCTCATAGAATTTAAAAGCTCCTTAGTACGCCATGCAAGAGCCTTTATTGTCTAGTACCTGACTACTGTTTCATCCTCACAAACTTCTTATGTGGTATTATTTACAGTTCGTGCTTTGAATCTTGCAAGTAATTTTCCATATGGCTTCAAGATTCAACTCAGGCATCTTCTCTTCTGGGATAGCATCTATAATCCACTAGACACAAAATCTGTAAGCTTACCAAAAATCAATGTCTGCATCTATTCTTAAATATTTCATTCTTGTAACACTGAAGGTAATTCCTCCTCCTAAAAACACCAACACTATTACATGTTATATGAATTTTATCCATTCTAAAAATAAATCATTTAAAGATAAACAAAAATGATAAATTACATTACTTTAAAGTGTTCTAGCAGACAGAAAGATAGTTTTCTAAAAGTCTCTGATATCTTCCTGTTTTAGCCAAATTGTTTTCTGAGGGTCAACTTATAAAATAATACAAAAGTTCATGAAGATAGTTAGCATTCCTAAAGATAATTCATGTATTTTTATAAAATATTGGTTTGCTATATATCTATTTTACTCCTGTGAATAAATAGGAAAATAATAGAAAAATAAAATTCATAAAATAATAATACGGAGATATCAAACTGAAAAATCTCCAGAAATTCTGAAGATAGTATTAATGAAATTATTTGCAATCAAAACCAGAATATATTTTAGAAAGTAGTTTGGCTTATATCAGTATGTAATTTCAGTATTTCAGAAGTTCTCATGATTTACTTTTTTTACGTTAAAAAAAAGACAAATAGAGAGTTCATGGGACTCTGATAAAAAACAAAATCCTGGCCTAAGTCATGTTAATGGAGAATCTACTGTGCCTTGGTGCTACTTGTGATTTGCAAATTGAAATTATCAAATTGAATCACAAAGGATACGTGTATATAAAATCATGTGATTTTTGAATGTGATATTACCTAAAACATAAAACATGCAATTAATGATAAATTTCATAAACTTCTCTCAGAATACTTTTTCAGCAAGACTCACTTCATGCTTCAGAAATATTCTAAATATTTCTGTTTAATACCATCCTGTCTGCCGTATCAGTTTAGGCTGATTATTTTCCATTATATTTCTAGTATTCTTATCTTCTCAGCAAGTTTATAAGTAACAAAATATTAATGGGAAGATTCCATTTGAGCCATGTGGATTTAATAGATGTGACATCCTGATGAAAAATGATAGATTGAAGATAGAAATTGAAACGCATTTGCAGAGCATGCATGTTTCAAACTTCTTGAACCCTTCACCCAACTTAACAATATAAAGTATTAAAAACTGGGAATTGCATTTGCACATTTAATATAACACAAGGAGAGTAATTGGGAAAGACCTCGTGTTTTGTAAGGGTGCTAATACCCAACCCTGTACTCCACCATGAAGGCACAGAGAGATAACACTGATGGGAAGAAAAACTAGAGCTTGAATCCTTTCTCCTAGAACTTAGCAGAGCTAAACAACAAAGTTTTGACCATTCCAAGAAGTCTGAAAACAAGGGGAACACAGAAGGGTTAATCACTTAGGAAGTATAGTAAAGATGGGTCTCTAATGTGTCTGGAACGTAAGAGTACTTCTCTTTGAATGAGGGCACACATTTTCAGGCACATTTCTTCTAAATCAAATGTGGACCTCATAGTACAATATCCCATTCTGAGGCCAATTTTGGTTCAGCACAAAAGGAACATGTGAAGAAAGCAGTAGAACTCAAAGTGAGGTCGTGTGGAGACACAAAAAGTGAGGCAGGAAATGGGAAGTTGTCTTCAATGAGAGGCACTGCCAGGAGTTTGGAATGAGGATTACACAAGAGACACTGTGAGTTATTAGCATGACTATGTCCATAAAGAAAGATTTCATCTTGTGAACTTAACTTTTAGCCCATATTTGACTTTCATTCACAGAGTAAGTTTCCAAGTACACTAGGTGAAGGAGGGGAAATATGTAACACTAAATTAACTTCCAATTTTGACTACTGTAATTAGAAATTTGAATTACTGAGTTCAGACTGTGCTTGATATATTAAAAGATCTTGAGACTTTTTATTTCTTAAGAATGGCCAGAAGTAATGAAGCCTGTCTGAATTTTCATTTAAGGACAGAGAAAAATTACTGCACTAAATATATATTTTTAAAGACATTGGGAGGCTAAAATAAATTTGAGTTTACAATACTGTCCTTGAATTGTTCTTATTGAGCATATCAGTCACAATTTTGATTATTTACCACTGCTATCTCTTCTAAGTTGAATCTCCCCAAATCTTTGGCTCCATTTACTCCCCATCAGCAGTTTATATCATTTAATTTCCTCCATTTTAAAATAAAGTAAAATAGAGTACCAAATAAAATTGGAGGACATTTTATTCATACTTGTCTTGTGCCTCAACTCCCCTCCTTTCTTCAGAGCTGTGGTTCTTCAAAGAGGCATTTATGTTCAGTGTTTCCACTTCACCTTCCTCATGCTGCTCTTGTGAGCACTGGACTTGTATATGTGCAACTCTCTATTCATAACTTTCATTTGCACAAGCAACATCCCACTGAATCTCAACATCTTAAAAATGAATTATTGATCTTAGCCTTCAAACCTGCTCCCCCTCGTTTTCCATATGTTAGATATGGTAGCCCATTTCTTCAGTTCCTCCGGCCAAAATTATGAATGGCATTCTTATTCCCGCCCTTTGCCTCACATTCCATATCAAATACATCGGCAAATTCTGTTTTCTTTATCTTTAAAATGCACCTGGAATTCTGACATTTTTTGTCAATTCCTTTGTAAATACTTTGGTGTAAAATGCCATTTATTTTGCTTGAATTAATTTATCCGTCTTATAACTCATGAGCATCAATATTTTCTCTACAGGGTCACATATTTTACTGTTATGTTTACCAATGTATTTAATAAAATATTTTTCTAATATATTTATTAGTATGGTTGTAAATATGTTAGACTTTGAAGGGTAAGAGGCTAATTCATTGATATTGTGTAGGTATATATAAAAAAGAGAAAATATTTTTATTGACAAAATTTTAAATGTAATAATACTAGTTATGTACAATTTTTAGTAACACATGTTTAATAATGACAGGCTTGAAATTGTCTTCCTGTTAGTATTTCATATTTTCAAGCAAATTGCCAATATCATCAGAAAAAAACTGTTTTTAATTTAAATCCAGGCATTGAGCTGGATTTTACCCATGAGGTGTTAGCTAGTGTTCTTCCTCCAGATTTATCTTTATACTTCCAGAGTCTTTTCACTATAGATCAGCCAGAGTAATCCTTTTTAAAATACATCTCATATGATGCTTTTCCATGAAATTCATCTTACTTAAGGTAAAGATCAAAGTTCTGGGAATGTCCTGCAAGGTTCTAAGTGAGCTGGCTTTCCTATTTATTCTTCATCCTTATATCCAACCACTCTTCTTTTAAGTGTTTCATTCAGCCACATGGTCTCCCACCTGAGACATTTGCACTTGCTCTTCTATTCAGTTGGAACTTTTTCCTTCCAATTACACACACAATACTGACTTTCTGTCCTCCTTCAATGAGTCTTCTCTTTTCAGTTTCTAGTCAAACACCTCCTTAATGTTTTCCATCCTACCAATCTCTTTAAAACAGCCTGTCAACTCTTCCTCTTACACTCCTGGTCCTGCTTCCCCAGTTCCATTTTTAATTTCATTTTTTCTTTTGCCCTATTACTTTTAACACATTCAATAATTCATTTATTTAATATGTTACTAGCTTATTTTCATGAAGGGACAAAGTCCCTTTATTGATTTTGTTCTCTGATGCTTCCCAGTGACTTAGAAAGTGTCTGGCACATGGCAGTTGCTCAATAAATATTTATTGAATAAACAAATATATATCTTATTTGATTTATCCAGGTTTCTTCTTATAGCACCAACACTACTTTCATTGAGATCATAGATTAACTTTTATTAAGACAACTTATTTTTAATTTTTTCTTAATGAAACTATTGATTTTAGAAATATTTCATTTCACTGGTTTTATAAACTTCTCACTCTCAAGGTTTTGTTTGTGCAATTTTCTCCAATAATCTCTAAGTATACACTTCCAAGGGATAAGCATTATATGTTTATAAATCATATACAAATAAATATGTAAATACATATATTTATATATCCATATCTGTGTGTGCATTAATTACACACATGCACACTCCTATCACAGAATTCTGAGTCATCTGTCCCCTAACTCAGTATCCTCCTTTCATGTCACTGCTTCTTTAACACCATGCTCTAGTCGCTGTATCAAATATTGGCCATTGATTCAATAGATATGCTCCATCATGAAGGATTCCGCCCCAAAGTATTGTCCTCAAACTGACTTTTAGCTGAGACTTCAACAAGTTAGTCCACTATTATATCAGGTGGACTATTTCTGAATGATACGTGTTCCATAACAACAGGGCATCATGTGATTATTTTTTGAAGGCTTTCAAATTAGTTTAAAAAACAATACCACTTCTCCATTTATGTAATTTCTCTTTCCATTATGTTGAAGTACCGCAACCCCTGCAAAAGCACTTCAGCTTTCACTTGTACCCATGCAAGTAGTCACAAGTGAAAGTGTGCAGGCATAATTATGCCACATAGCTTCATGCCAGAGATAATTGCTCCTGTGAATAATTGTTTTTTGACTGTTGAACAATATAGCTCCACAATCCCATTCTAAGTGTCTACTATTAGGATGTATTTATGGTATTCACCAGCTTAGACTGGGTTTTTCCCAGAGCAGTGTCTATGATAAAGTTTTATATGTGAGTTGTCTATTTGCAAATGTTATCCCAGAGAGCAACCGGGGAGCTTTCTGGGGGGATAGACAAAGAAGATATTTCAACAACAGTTTCTGTCCTCCAATGGCCAAGACTTACCTTCTGTTGTTCACTGTGCCTTAAAGACTCTTTCACTTCTGAGTTCTGATTTGGAACAGGTGTGTTTGTATACCTGTGAAGATAAGAAGACAAGAAAATTGTGACTACAAGACAATCAGGTTTTACAGACACAGACACTGTTTAGAGCCAGTGAGAGACTAAATACCACAGCAGTGGCTACACTAGTATAGGGGCCAAAGAATATGGTATTGTATACAAAGAAGAACCAATGCACTGCTTATTAAAGTGTCTACAACTCTGTTCTGTGTTCTCTAACTTTACATATTTGTATGAAACTAAGGTCTAATCTGTTCACTGCTTATTGTGTGCTAGTTCCTAGCACAGGATATATTATAAAAAATACTTTTTGTAAATGGACATTTGTTTTATTTTCTGTTGTTTTTTTTAAATTTTTTTTTAATTCTAAAGATGTGGGGTACAATTCAGGGTTAGGTATACAAATGTTCATTATGCAGGTACCCTTGTTGATGAGGTGTGCCCCTCCCTCCCCTGGCAGTTTCCCTCAACTCCCAATCCCACCCCCCTCCCCTGGCAATTTCCCACTACTATCAATCCCTTTCTTATAGTATTATGATAATTGTTCAAGGTCTGCTTATGAGTGAGAACTTATGATACTCTGTTCTTTGTTTCTGTGATAGATCACTGAGTATAATAAACTCTAAATTCATCCAAGATGCTGTGAAGTTCATATGTTTGTCCTTTCTTATGGCTGCATAATAGTTCATTGTGTATATATACCACATTTTTTTATGTAGTCCAGCTTCAATGGGCAGCATGGTTGACTCTATGTTTTTGCTATTGTGAGTAGATTTGCAACAAACATGTGTGTGTGGGTATCTTTTTTGTAGAATGATTTGAGTTCCTCTGGGTATATTTGCAATAGAGGGATTTCTGGGTCATAAGGAAGGTCAATTTCTAGTTCTTTCAGAAATCGCCACATTGCCTTCCAAAGTGGTGGCACCAATTTGCATTCGCACCAGCAGTGTAAAAGTATTCCTTTTTCTCTGCATCCTTGCCAATATCTGTTGTTGTTTGTTTTATTAATGGTGGCCATTCTTACTGGGGTAAAGTGGTATCTCAATGTGGTTTCGATTTGCATTTCTCTGATGATTAGTGAGGCTGAGCATTTTTTCAATACTTTTGCTAACTGGGCGAGGTAATTCACGCCTATAATCCCAGCACTTTGGGAGGTCAAGGTGAGAGGAATGCCTGAGCCCACGGGTTCAGACCAGCATGGGCAACTTGGTGAGATCTCATCTCTACAATAAATCAGAAAATTAGCTGGGTGTGTTGGCAGGTTTCTGTAGTTACGGCTACTTATAAAACTGAGGTGGAAGGATTGCCTGAGCCCAGGAGGTCAAGGTTGCGGTGGCTGTGAGCATGCCACTGCACTCCTGCCTGGGTGGCAGAGTGAGAATCCAACTTAAAAAAAAATTTTTGTTAATATTTTTGAGAAAATGAAATGAGATAACAAAATTACTTTTACTTTAAAAATCATCACTACAATTGTCTCAAAAATATTTTTCTGTTGTATAAAGTACAATTTTAATTCTAAAATTGCCTGATTCAACTTCTAATAATGCTAATTAACTATCTGCTTAGAGATCTAAAATGTTAAATATTAAAGAAAATGATAAATATTTGTATGGGGTGAAGGTGCAGTATAACTCACTGAAATGCAAAGTCTTTTAAGTTTCTATTTCTTTATACAAATACTTTCTGAATATACATTTATATCACTGATTTTTTTTAACTTGGAAAGACTAATATTATCTCTGTGATTTCTGATAGGTAGTAATGATTTATAATATATGAAGCCTTCCTTGATTTTTCAGAACTTCTCTGAGAAAGTTAAATTGTGTTTTCTAAAGTTATATTAAATGATTTTCAGGTGTCAGAATCATCTTAAGAAACTTAATTTAGGGCAAAATTTTCATGTTCTTATTTGAGATCAGAATGTCTGATTCAATCCCATATTTTTACATGTAGGATATTATTATTACTTGTACTCTATGTACAAGGTTCTGTATAATGGGATTTTGTTGTCTCAAAGACTTCTTGACTTTCAAAGAATATAAAAAGCTTCAGTCCACCGGTTGTCTGCTATCTACACACAAAATGAACATTCTGCATTCTGCTGTACAAAGTTATCAATATTTAACCAAAATTGACAAGCTACTTGGAAACCAAGTGAACCAAGAGTTATTAAGGTAAAACTGAAGGTCCTCTTCACATGACATGTACACCATAATAACCAGTGATCTCTACAATTCTAATGTGCTTGGGTCACTCAAACAAATGGGAATACATTTTTGGCTTTCATTGGTAAAAATATTGCTTTAACTCAAGGAGTTTGAACCAGAAAAAGAAGTTAATTACATTTTTAAAGAGTTTGAGAATTATATTCTTCTATGACCTTGTGGATTTGCACAATGTGGTATTATTTCCACAGAGATCAGTACCACAAAGGATGCTTATGAACTACGTTCAATAGGAAATTATAAATTATATAAAAGTAAAGCAGTTTGCTTTATGCCAGCTTAACATTTAGTTAAGAAAAGTTCCTGTACAACCTCACCTGCCTTGTAAGCACAGGTTTTTGGGAGAAGAGAAACAGTAAGAGTGTGAGTAGAGTTTGTTAATGGACACACGAGATAGAAACAAAGAAACGATTAATATCTTGGGAACTGGTTTTCCAAAAGAAAAAGAAAATGAAGCTAGTCTCCAAATTTCATGTCTCAGGAAGGAACTGAAAATAATCAAATGCTACTAAATAACTGGCACTCTAAATGAGCTGCAAAAAAAAAAACCCTACTAATTTTTTTAACTTATTTATTGCTTCAGTCAGTTCCGTTTTTTTAATTATATATTTTTTTCTTTCTTTAAAAAAAAAAATCCCATCGACCAGGCTTGGTGGCTTAGCCTGCAATCCCGTGCCTTTGGGAGGCTGAGGTGAGTGAATTGCCTGAGCCCGCAGGTTCGAGACCCACCTGGGCAGCGAGACCTCATCTCTACAATAAATCAAAAAAATCAGCTGGGTGTAGTAGCATGCCTGTAATTCCAGCTACTTGGAAGGCTGAGGCGGAAGGATCGCCGGAGCCCAGCAGGTCGAGACTGCGGTGGCCGGGAGCAGCCACTGCACTCCAGTCTGGGTGACGGAGTGAGACTCCAACTCAAAAAAAAAAAAAAAAATCCCATGAATAGAGCCAATATAAAACCAATTGAGTTTTCAACCTCTTGGAGTTTTCTTTTGCTCTTTCTTCTTCTTGGGTTGCTGCTGCATTCTTTTCCTATTGGTACTTGCTTCTAATCTTATCATTTAAATAACATCTGGGCTCCCAAATTAATGTATTGGACTTTGATGTATTCTATTCCTGACTCTGCTCTCCTTTCAAGTTGTGGCAACCCCTCAGTTTCAAACCAGTAAAACCAACCAACCAACCAACCAACCAACCAAACAACAAAACCTCATCACTATAATGATAGCTGAAGATACTGACTGTCATGTGTCACCCTCCCAAAAGAGTGGGACTTTCTGGCATCAACTATGGGACGTTTGTTTTGTGCCTTACAGATTTATATTTATCTTACCCCCAAGTCAATTGCAAAAGCCAAAATTCACTGGCCATAGCATTGTGTTATTTTACAGACTAAAAAATCTGATTGGTTTAATGAAATATTATTTCAGTGCACTATTTAAAACAGTTGCTTTGCTTCTTAACTTGTGCTTGTAGAAAAAATAAATATATACTTCTCTCAAATTATTTATTCAGGATTTGAAAGAAAAGATCACTTTTTAAAAAATGTTTAAATAAAACTAAATTTATATCATCCAAGTTTTCAAAGAAAGGACAATGTTCGTGTGAAAAAGCGCACCTAGACCTCATCAGATCACACTCTGGTTTTCTGTCTGCTTATCTTACCCTTGGGATCACCAATCAGTTAATATGGTAATATGTAGTTTTCAAAGAGCTCTGCTTTCTCTTTATTACAGTTAACTGCTTGACCCCATTATCCGTTCCACCTGAAAGAGATGAGATCAGTCAAGACATTAAATCAAAATTTTATTAGGCCTTTGGTGATGACAAAAGAGTAAAAGTGAAAGAGGACAATACCCATATGGGCCTACTCTGATTCATGAGCAGAGTCTTTGTTTATCATCTGGGGTGTTCTTAAACATGTCTACCTCCAAGCAAAAATATGTAGCTGTGTAATGCTAATTTTCCTAGTTTAAGTACTCTGTCTTACCAACTATCGCTTTCCTGAATGAATTATAATATTTTCTTGGAAAAATATATACACTGCCACAAATCAGTATGCTTGACTATAATTTGATGAACTCAATATTCGTCCTAGAGTTACATCTCTGCTTTACTACAGAGTTAAAGATGAAGCATTTTAATGACAATGTGGAAACACTAGAACAATAACCTAGATGGAAATGAGAGAATAATGATCCTTGTACTGGATATGGAACAGAAAACTGTGTGGCAGAGCACTGCAAAAAGCATTTTAAGACATTCTTATGAGTTTAGGATTGTAGCATGCCATGTGATTATATTAGCCACAATTTACATGCACAATTCTTACCTTGGCTTTATTTCCACAGATTTAATTTGGAATTTGAAGTGTGTGAGGATTGAAACTATTAAATTGAATGTAAAACTAATGGTTTTAAGAGTCTAAAATAGTCAAGCAATTGCTTATGATTCAATCTAATGATTCATGAATCAATAAAGGGACAAAGAATGCCAATATTAAAATAAATTGTAAAAATTAAAAATAAACTGTAAAAATTGGCCCTGTACTAATTTAATTGATTTATATCTACAAAAGTATTTATGAAAATCAAAAATTCCTCCCCAAGCAAGTCATCATAACTGTATGATTTCAATTTGCTAATTGTTTGCTATTACATACCATCATTTAATGAGTATCTCATATGTCCCTATCCTTCTAAATACTTAAAATACCATACGAGGGAAGTAGTATTATGTGACAAATAAAAAAAATAAAATTAATAAAGATGACGTGATCATCTCACGTAGCATTAAATGATAGAATTGAGACATATGCTTTTAACAGCTATTTAATGAGAAGCCAAAGTTGTATTCTTCTACGTTTGCTACATTTTGCTCCCTATGTAAAGTCCATAAAAATTTTTGCACATAGACCTTAAAACCGCTAATGTTAAGAGAAATAATAATTTACATAAATGTTATCACAAACTTAAAAAAGGTTTTATAAGTGATTATTTTTAATATATTTTAAAAATTGTGATGCAATGACAAAATATTTTCCAATTACGATAAAAAGATTAGATTTTTTCTTATTGTTAAGAAATATGCACTTTACCTTGTTTGCACTGTGTTTGCATGTTAAATATAATAAAATAAACAAATGTATGTGTCCATAGTTGTAATTTTATTCTTTCACCTTTATAGAACAATAGTTTTTCAAATCTACAAACAACTTTTTTTGTGTGACTGATGTCACTACTATTTAGACCTTCGAGGTTAGCATTTATTGATTTTGTTTTTACTTTGATTGGATCTTACCTACCTCAGTGCTTCAGTAAATTGAAACCTTCTGAAGTTCATGGAAGAAAGCTAAGAGCAAGGCTATCAGAAAATGCACACTGACCTCAATTTGTTTCAGACTGTATTGGTAAAATCATTGTCTCTGTGTTGTAGAAGTGACCTTAACTGATTTTGTGTAAATTTAATTTATAATATTCTAGACAGCTGATGGAAGATTGGTCTTAAGAGAAAGAATTAAAATAAAACAATTTGAAAATGAAAAATTCCAATACTTGTGGCTGTTTTATAGGAATATCGTGTCATCTTTCATATGCATTAATTTCCATACATCCATTAAATCAATTTAACAACTGATGTGAATACATACTGTATAAAAGACAAATGTATTTGTTGTGTGGTTTACAAAGAGAATATTGTGTATTCTGGCTCTGACAGAGTTCACAATATAGTAAAGGATGTACCATCATTACTTTAAATATATATATATTCCAAAAAATGATAAATATTATGTGAACTGTAGGAAAACAGATTTAAAAGGTCACTACATACATTTTGGTGTAACTTGGCACTCTTTGAAAGGTAAAATGGGAATCATTTTGATAATTATGAATTATGATAATCATTTGAGAATTATGAATTATGGTACAACAAGAATACATAGAAACAGTATATGAAAAATTGGGATCTGGCCATGCTAGCCCAGGAGAAGTAGACAATTCTTCAAGGAGTGTTTGAATTTAACCTTCAATTAGGAGTTACTCAAAGAAAGAGAATGGTCAAATTAAAAAAAAGTTCAAGACATTTGGCCCAGCACGAGTAGAAACACTGAGAAAAAAATTGTCTTTCTGATGAAAAATACAGCAAAAAATACCGTAGCAGATACAATTGGAAAGAAACAGAGATAAGGTTGTGTAAATGATGTTCTGTCATGTTGTGTTTTGATATTTATGTTGTCCAATGAGTCAAACGTAAATTAGAGCACAACTAAATTTTCAAATTTTGCTGTCCATTAGACTATCTGGGAAATTTCTTAAAAATTCAGATGCCTAGATTTCATACAGTAATAATTAAGTGAAAATGCTTAGTGGCAGAGTCCAGATATCAATGTTTTTAAAGATCTACAGGTCAGCTCAATTTACATTCTAGTTTGGGAACCAGTTGCTAAAGCCATATGGTAACCTGTTTCAGGGCACTTGGCAACTTATGAAATAAATGTTCACAACAGTGTCCAACTACACGACCCTTCTTTTTATTTCTCTAATATTCCAAGCCAGAATGTGAACACATTTACACTTCCTGTTTATGCTAACTGAAATGCTCTTCAAGACGACATTTTGCATGAGACATTTTATAACTTTATTCAGATCACTGCAATATCAACTGTTCAATGACACATACCTTGGTCACCCCAACTAAAATAGTAACTATTATTCTTTTTTAATTCAATTATAAATTTGTTTGTCTTATTGCTTAGAATTACCTGATATTTTAATGCATTTATGTGTTTAGCTACTTAGTGTTGTCCCATACATTTGACTATGAATTCATTGATGATAGGGATACTAAAGGTAGTTTTAGGTATCAGGTGACCCATTCCCCTGATAGTAAACATTATGCCCCATAGAAGACCCTATCCCCAGAGAGGCAAACTCTCCATCAGTATTAAACATATTTTTTTCATTTTTCTGTTTTATATTTGAATTAATATCAAGAAACAAACTTTCATTTTTAAAGGAATTGTACTAAGTACAGTGGATTTTTGAAGTTATAGAGATAATCTAGAACCCTTTTGCTGAATGTACTGAAGTTACTCTGCATTGCAGTTTTACCTAAAATGAACTGCAATAAATGTTGCATGACCCACAAATGATGACCTCTCTTCCCATGAATCTGGTGTTCTCATCTAAAGTGAAAATTTTGCCACAATTTGTTAAATTGACATTGCAGTTTTATTTATCTAAACCTTCTGGATATTAAAAATTTAATTTAAATTTCATAGCTGTACAATGAGAGTTAAAATACTCATCCAGTGCTTGACATTTGATATGTTTCTCCATTGATGGATTTGAATGCCCTGAGATTTATTGACTAACTGGACAAAGTTTACTTTGCCTCTATGTTGGACACATTAATTAGTAAGGCTTGACTTCAGGAGCCCTCTTGATCATTTAATGTTCTTGGTAAAACAATGCAAAACAAAACAAAAATAAACAAAAACAACTATCCAATTTATTGGTGCAGCTTCAAGGATTGATAATATAATCCACATACAAATATTTTAATTTTGATTGATGAGGTATTCTATTTCATATAAGTTACTATCATATGAAAAATGACGAAAGTGACATATTACTAAAATATTTATGTTTGCATATTAAAAAATAGATATTATCTGTCAAGTTGAGATGTAAAAGGGGCTCTGAAATGGAGAAAAATTAGACTCAAGCCAAACAATTAGAGGAAGGAAAGTCACCCTTTACCCCAGTACTTCAGCAAAACCTATTAAGAAATATAATTGCCATAATAATTTTAGAGTTGTATTAAAACTGCCTTTCAATGAATTTATGACCAAGTTCCCAAAAACAAAGGCAGTAAAACATAACATTTACAAGTATTGAGACCTTATGAAGTTAAAAATCTGCAAAACAAAAGAAACTATCAACAGATTAAAGAGACAACCCACAGAATGGGAGAAAATATTCACAAACTGTGCATCTGACAAAGGCCTAATAATCTAGAATCTAAAAAAACTAAAATGAATCAACAGAGAAAATGAAACCATACAAAAGTGGACAAAGGACATATACAGACACTTCTCAAAGGAAGACATAGAAGCAGCCATCAAATATATTAAAAAATTCCGTTTCACTAATCAGAAGAATGCAAATCATCAAAACTATAATGAACAATGAGATACCATCTCACACTAATCAAAATGGCTGTTTTTAAAAAAGTAAAAAGACAACCTGTTGGCACGACTGCAGAGGAAATGGAACACTTGGACAGTGTTTGCAAAAATGTAAGCTAGTTCAACCTCTGTAGAAAGCAATTTGAAAATTTCTTAAAGAACTAAGTATAGATTTACCATTTGATTCAGAAATCCCAGTATTGGGTATATATCCAAAGAAACACAAATCATTCTACTGGAAAGACACCTACACTCATGTTTATCACAGCACTAACCACAATGGAAAAGACATGGAACAAACACAAGTGCACTGAATAAAGAAAATGTGGTACACCATGAAATACTACACCGACATAAAAAAGAACGGAATTATATCCTTTGCAGCAACATGGACAAAGCTAGAGTTTATCACAGAAAGAGAAAACTGAATGCCACATGTTCTCACTCATAAGTGAGAACTAAGTACATGGGCACAAGGTGTGAACAACAGATAATTAGGTCTAATAAAGTTGGGAGGGAGGAAGGGGTATAAGGGCTACAAAACCACCCATCAGGTACCACGCTTACCACCTAGGGGACAGGCTTGTCAGAAGCCCAAACCTCACCATCAGACAATGCCCAAACCTCACTATCACGCAATACATCTATGCAACAAATCTTCACATGAACCTCTTGATTCTAAAATTAAATAAAATTAAATTAATTTTTAAAAAGACTGCCTTGGAGATTGAACTTATTTTTCACCTTGTATTTTACCCTTTCTCTGTTTTATTTTAATTGATATGAAGAAAAGAAGAAGTACAGATGAGTTGAAATATAAAATGATTTTAAATATGCATTTATTTGTCTATGAATACATGCACATACATGTGCATATATGTATGAATATATATTATTTAATCAATAAAAATATTTTACCCAAGTCTAAACCAAATGATAGTATTTTTATATAATATATATGAATACTGATTTTTCTGAAACACTTGAACCACCATCTCTAGAGCTCAACTTCTTTTAACCATTTTGATCAATCTCCTCAAATATCAGTAACTATCCTCAAAGAATAACCAGCTAAGCCACATCTGTCTTCACAATGTTATGCAAACAAAGTGAAGTGAACACAGTGTTATGTTCTGCTTCCTCTGGAAAATTAACATCTTTTTTCTCCTGCCCCCAGACTATTTTCATGTTTCACTCTTATTCCTGGTATTTAATTTTTAGGGACTTTATCACATGTGCAAAATTCTGCTAAATGTTTACAAATCCTTTAAATTTAAATTGTGCTCATTTATTTTATTTTTCTTTTTTGAGTCAGAGTCTCACTCTGTCTCTCAGCCTAGAGTGTAGTGGCTCAATCATGGCTTACTGCAGCCTTGACCCCTGGACTCACGTGATCCTCCCACAACAGCCCCTGTTAGCTGAAACAGGTGCACACCACCATGCTTGGCTAATTTTTTTAAAAGCATGTTTATAGAGACAAGGTCTTGCTATGTTGCCTAGACTGGTCTTGAACTCATGGCCTCAAATGATTCTCTTCAAAGTACTGAGATTACAATAATGAACTACCATGGTCATCTAAATTTAAATTTTATAAAATGTTTTTAAAAATAAATATTTAATTAGAAAAAAATGAATACGTCTTCTACTATAGACTCACAGATGCCTCAAAGAATGAGTAACTTCTCATAGAAAATGAACACTCAAATATCTTTGAGAATAAGTTCTTATAGAAAATGAACACCTAATAACACCTAATAACTTTCGTATGAATATATAAATAAAAAATTAAGTTTTTTCATTTTAGTTCACAAATACCATATTTCATCCAAAGCTTGTTTTTGAAAACCACTTTATTTAGAAAAGATCAGCTAAACTAAAATAATAATTAAAAAGATAGAACAAAATATCCAATCACTGTAGACAATTAGAAATGTAATAAAAATACCAGAAGGAGAAGAAACAAAGAACAGAACTATCACTAATAATTCTCCAAAGTTAATGACAGTTATCAAATAAGAGATCTAAGAAGCTCAGAGAGCATCAAACAGAATGTAAGTCAAATAGTCTACACCTAAACCTATCATATTTAAACTTCACAAAATCAAAGCTATAAAGTGAAAATATTAAAAATATTCAGAAGGAAAAAGCAGAGAAAAATAAGAAATACATCATACTTCTTTTTAAATCCTAAGTAAGTGAGTAGATAGTGGAGTAAAATAGTGATGAAATAAAAAAATTAAGGCATCAATGTAGAATTTATGTCCATTGAAATTTTCCTTCATAGTGAAAAAGAAATAAAGACTTTCTTAAGTGAACAAAAATTGGGGAAATGTGTCATCACAAGACCTGCATGCAAAAAAAAAGTTTAAAAGTTCTTTAAGTTGAGGGAAAACATTGTAGTTCAGATACTTACAGCTACATAAAGAAAAAAGAGCATTAAGAATAAAAGAAAGTATAGAAGGTCAATTTCTAGTTCTTTCAGAAATTGCCACACTATCTTCCAAAGAGATTACATTAGTTTGCATTCCCACCTGCAGTGTAGAAGCGTTTCTTTTTCTCCACATCCTCACCAGCAACTATTGTTGTTTGTTTTTATTAATGATGGCCATTCTTAATGGGGCTAGGTGGCATCTCAGTGTGGTTTTGATTTGCATTTCTCTGTTGGCTGCCCATTTATCTTCTTTTGAGAAGTGTCTATTCATGTCTTTTGCCTACTTTTTAAGGGGCTTTTTTGTTTTGTTTTGTTTTGTTTTTTCCTTTCGGTGCGTTTGAGTTCCTTGTAGATCCTAGATGTTAGACTTTTGTCAGATATGCAGTTGGCAAATATTTTTTTCCCACTGTGTGGGCTGTCTCCTTGCTCTCTTGATGATTTCTTTTGCTTTGCAGAAGCTCGTTAATTTGATGAGGTCCAACTTGTCTATCTTATTTCTTAAGGTATTGGCCTTTATGTTTCTGAATAGGAATTGATTCCCAGTTCTAATTTCCATAGTGTATCTCCTACACTTTCTAAGATTCTTACAGTTTGAAGTTTTCCGTTTAGGTCTTTGATCCATTTAGAGTTAATTTTTGTGTATGGTGATAGGCAGGGGTCCTGTTTCAATCTTCTGCATGTAATCAGCTAGTTTTCCCAGAACCATCTACTGAATAGGGTATCCTCTCCCCAGTGGTTGTTGTTGGAGGTCTTGTATTAGGAATATACACAGAGGAATTCAAATCATTCTACTAAAAAGATACCTACACGCACATGTTTGTTACAGCTCTATTCAAAATAGGAAAAACGTGGAATCAACCATGCTGCCCTTTGAAGCTGGACTGGATAAAAAGAATGTGGCTCATAGGCACAATGGAATATTTTGCAGCCATAAAGAAGGGCAAACATACGGACTTCACAGTAAGTGGTTGGATTTAGAGACTATCATACTCAGTGATCTATCACAGAAACAAAGAACAGAGTACCTTATCTTCCCATAAGCGGATCTTGTACAATTATCATAATGCTGTAAGAAAGGGATTGGCAGTAGTGGGACACTGCCAGGAGAGGGTGAGGATGGTATTGGCAGTTGAGGGAAACTGCCAGGGAAGGGAGGGGCACACCTCATCAACAAGGGTACCCGCATAATGAACATTTGTATACCTAACCCTGAATTGTACCCCACATTTTAAAATTAAAACTAAGAGAACCTACTAAGTTTTATTATGACACCCAGATCTGTTTGGCTAGTTCATAAAAATTAAAATTGAAATGATTGAGCCGGGCTCTGTGGCTCAGCCTGTAATCCCGCGCCTTTGGGAGGCTGAGGTGAGTGGATTGCCTGAGCCCGAGGGTTCCAGACCCGCCTGGGCAGCGAGACCTCATCTCTACAATAAATCAAAAAATCAGCGGGGCATGGTAGCGCACGCCTGTAGTTCCGGCTACTTGGAAGGCTGAGGCGGAAGGATCGCCGGAGACCAGCAGGTCAAGGCTGCAGTGGCCGGAAGCGGCCACTGCACTCCAGTCTGGGCGACAGAGTGAGACTTCAACTCAAAAAAAAAACTAATATGAGTTTAAAAAAAAAAAAAATTGAAATGATTGAACATAAAAAATAATAAAATAACATAAAATAAAATTTAAAAAAATCTTATTTGGTATATCAAGTTTCTGCAAATTAATCATGATAGCAATGTATGCAGTGACTATATTTGATAGATAAGTGGAATTAATTATAGTAATGTTGTAAGAGATGGGAGAGAGGAATAAAGAATATTATAAGATACTTGCAATGTTATATTATTATTTAAAATACAATTTATTTAGTTTTAAATGTGCATTGCTAATTTTAAGCCAATCACTGAACATTTTCTTTAACTTAAGAACTATAACTGATATACTAACACAGAAGAAAACAGAATTATATAAAGTGCCCAATTAAGACTAGAGGAAAAAAAAAAAAGAAAAAAATCAATAATAAATATAAAACAATTACAAATATAGCAGATATTAACTCTAGTATATCAATCATTTTAAATGTGAATGGTCTAAGTAATACAAACTGAAAGATAGAGACTGTAAGAATGGATCAAAAAAGACCAATTTTATGTTGGATAGTTATCTATAAGAAACTCAATCTAAATATAAATACACAGGTTAAGAGTAAAGGGATGGAAAAATACATTATTCTATCACTATCAAGAAAGAATTGAAAGAGCTAAATTAATTTCAAAGAAAACATTCCAAGGAAAATTATCAAGGATAAAAAGGGACACTGCATTATAATAACGGAAGCCATTCTCAGTTGAGGAAAATTGCCAGGGGAGGGAGGGGTGCATTTCATCAACAAGAGTACCTGCATAGTCAACATTTGTATACCTAACCCTGAATTGTACCCCACATCATTAAAACAGTAAAATGTAAATAAGAAAATAAAAATAAAATAAAGGGGGTCATTCTTTAATGTACAACAGTCTTTAATGTGTATGTGCTAATGATAGAATAGCAAAGTATATGGGACCAAAATTGATAGCACTCAGGAGAAATAGGTGAAACCACAATTATAGCTGGAGAGTTTAATATCCCTCTATCAATAATTGACAGATCCAGCAGACAGAAAACCTGTAAGAATGTAGTTGAAATCAACCCCACCATCAATCAACTGGATCAAATCGGCATTTAGAATACTTCATTCAACAACAACAGAATACACAGTACCCTGAAGTTCGTATAATGCATTCACCAAGACAAACTCTATTCTGGGTCATAAAGTACACCTCAACAAATCATATAACATCTTCTCTGATAGCATAATATAATTAAACTAGAAATCAATGACTGGAAGATAGTTTAAAAATCCCCAAGTAGCTGGACATGAAACAACACCTTCTAAATAACACATGGGTCAAGACTTCTCAAAATACATTTTTTTTTTAAAATCAGAATAAAATTCAACACATCAAATTTGTTGGATGTAGTAAAAGACATAATACTGAATGCATATATTATAAAACAAGAATATCTAAAATGAATCATCCAAGCTTCAATCTTTTGATACCAGGGAAAAAAAAGGAAAAATTAACTTGAAAGTTACTGTTGAAAAGAAAAACTAAATCAGAAGAGAAATCAATGAAATTGAAAACAGATACACAATTGGAAAAAATCAATAATACTAAAAGTTGGTTCTTTGAAAGACAAAATAGTTGTTAAACCTCTAGATAGCCTAACCAAGAAAAAAGAGGTAAGACACAAATAGAAATGAAAGTGGGATAATTACTGGTGATACCATGGACATTAAAAGGATAATAAATATTACAAGCAGCACAAATTTGATAATTTGGATGAAATGTATAAAACATTTAAAGAACTAAAGAACACAATTAATTAAAATTTACAGAAATGTTTGAAATATTTTATTTCTTTGAGCAATGTTTTGTAGTTTTTGATATAAAAGTTTTTTACTTCTCTGGTTAGGAATATGCCAAGGTGTTTCATTTTGTGTGTGTGTGGGGGGGGGCTATTGTGAATAGGATTACGCTTTTTATTTGGGGTTCTGCTCGTTAATTGTTGGTGTATAGTAATGTGACTGACTTTGCACATTTATTTATACCCTGAGACTTTGCCAAAGTTCTTTCTCAGTGCAAGGAGATTTTTGACAGATTCTCTTGGGTTTTCAAGCTATGGAATCATGTCCTCTGCAAAGAGTGATAACTTAACTTCCTTTTTTCTTATTTGGATATCCCTGATTTCCTTCACTTGTCTGATTGCTCTAGCTAAATGGAAAAATATTCCATGCTCATGGATTAGAAGAATCAATATGGTTAAGATGTTCATCCTATCCAAGGCAATCTACAGATTTGGTGCAATACCCATTAAATTACCAGCAGCATTCTTCTCAGACCTGGAAACTACAATACAGGAAATCATATGAAAACATAAACAAACATGAATAGCCAAAACAAAACTCAGTGAAAAAAACAGAGAAGGAGGCATCATGCTCCCAGACTTTAAAGCTTTATTATAAAGCAACAATAATCAAAGCAGACTAGTATTGGTATAAGAAAAGGCATATAGATCAATGAAATAGGCTAGAGATTCCAGAATCAAAACCACAATGTCTCAACCAATTCATCTTCGACATACCTTCCACCACCAACAGCTGGGGAGATGAGAATCTATTCAGTAAACGGTGCTGGGAAAACTGGCTGACCACATGCAGAAGATTAAAACAAGATCCCTACCTATCACAATACACAAAAATCAACTCTAAATGGATCAAAGAACTGAATGTAAAACCTCAAACTATAAGAACCTTAGAAAATGCAGGAGACATCTTTATGGGAATTGGAACTGGAACCAATTTCTGATAAAAACCCCAATAACCCATGCCATAAGAAATGAGATAGATAAGTGGGACCTCATCAAACTGACAAGCTTCTGCAAAGCCAAAGAAATGATCGAGAGAGCGGGGAGACAACTCAGAGACTGGGAAAAAAATGTGCTAACTGTATATCTGAAAAGGGCCTAAATCTAGGATCTACAAGGAACTCAAATACGCAGAAAAGAAAAAAACAAACAGCCCCACCCACCACAAAGTGGGCAGAAGATATGAATAGACACTTCGCAAAAGAAGACATATGAGAATTCAACAGACATGCAAAAATGCTCAGCCTCACTAATCATCAAAGAAATATAAATAAAAACTACACTGAGATACCACCTAACTCCAGTCAGGATGACCATCATCAAATGCTCAGTCTCAAAGAAATGCAAATTACAACTACACTTATATGCCACCTAACTCAAGTCAGGGTGACCATCATCAATATCTGAAAAAAATGGCAGATACTGGAGAGAATGTGGAAAAAAGGGAACACTTTTACACTGTTGGTGAGAGTGTAAACTAGTACAGCCTCTGTGGAAAACAGTGTAGCAATTCCAAAAAGATCTTAAAATCGACCTCCCATATGACCCCACAATCTCCCTACTGGGAATATACTAGAGGAACTCAAATCACTCTATGAAAAAGATACCTGCACATGCATGTTTTTTTGCAGCATTATTTACAATAACAAAAACATGGAACCAACCATGCTGCCCGTCAAAAGAGGACTGGATTAAAAAAAAAAATGTGGTACATATACATGATGGAATATCATGCAGCTATAAATAAGGACAAAATTAGGAACTTTGAGGCAACTCGGATGGATTTAGAGGCTATAATTCTGAGTGGTCTATCACAGAAACAAAGAACAGTATATCACATTTTCTTACTCATAAGTGGTCCTTGAACAGCTATTGTAATACTATAAGAAAGGGATGGGCAGTAGTGGGAAACTGCCGGGGAGGGAGTGTGCATTTCATCAACAAGGGTACCTGCATAATGAACATTTGTATACTTAACCCTGAATTGTACCCTATATATTTAAAAAAAATTTTTTTTAATTCACAAAAATAAATAGGTTGAGCTGAATAGACCTATATCTATTAGATAAATTGAAATGATAATTACAAAATTAATAATCTATCAAAAATGGACCAGGATTTTTCAGTGGTGAATTCTACCAAAAATATAAGTGCCAAATTGTATTAATTATTTACAGTCTATTTCAGAAAATTATAAGCTGAGGGAACACTTCCTAATGCATTCTATGAGGTTAGCATTACACTACTACCAAAGACACACAAATAAAATACAAAAAAAGGAAAACTATATAGACCAATATATCTCATGAACATAGATACAAGAATTCTTAAAAAAAAAACTAGCCAATCCAATCCAAAACTTTATTTAAAAACAAAACTCATCAGGGCTCAGTGGCTCAGCCTGTAATCCCAGCACTTTGGGAGGCTGAGGCGAGTGGATTGCCTGAGTCCGCGGGTTCAAGACCCAACTGGTAGCTTGGTGCGACTTCGTCTCTACAATAAATCAAAAATTAGCCGGGCATGGTAGTGCGCATGTAGTTCCAGCTACTTGGAAGGCTGAGGCGGAAGGATCACCGGAGCCCAGCAGGTTGAGTCTGCGGTGGCCAGGAGCGTGCCACTGCATTCCTGTCTGGGTGACAGATTGAGACTCCAACTCGAAGGAAAAAAAACAAAACAAAACTGTACAGCATGAACAAAAGATGTTCACAATTTAAAAATCAATTAATGTAATCTATTGCATCAATTGACTAAATGAGAAAAATACATGAGTATGTCAATCGATGTAGGAAAAACTTTAGACAAAATCCAACACCCAATATTCTCAGCAAACTATTGTTTCCTCAACTTGATTAAGAATATATACAAAAATTATACAGCTAATATTATACTCTATGATAAGAAGCCGAATGCCCTCCTTCCTTGCTAAGGTCAGAAGAAAGAAAAGAATGTCCTGTTCACTATTTCCATTTATGATTGTTCTACAAGTCCTAAATAATTCATCAAGACAAAAAATTAAAGTATAATAATGAAATAAAATTAAACTTTGTTCACAGATAATATAATTGTGTATAAAAATAACAAATAATTTAGAAAAAAATTCTAAACATGAATGGTAATAGTAAAGATATAGAATACAAGATTAATATACAAAAGTCAATTGTTTTTCTAAATGCGCCTGAAATGGCCACTAGAAATGAAAAATTAAAAACAGAGCACAATTTATTTTATCACTAAAAAGAAGAAGGAGGAACAAAAGATGGAGAAAGAGAAAGAGACAGAGGAGAAAAAAGTAGAGGAGAAGGAGAAGTATCTAGGTAAAAATTAAAAAATATATACACATTATATGTGTGAAGACATCTACAGAAACTTAAAGAGACAAACCAAAGATCAAAATAAATAGAAGTATTCCATATTTATGAATTTGAATACAAAATAATTTTAAGATATTATTCTCCCCAATTACATCTATACATGCATTGCAATCCCAATAAAAAATCTAGCAATTTACTTTGTGTATATTGACAAATTATCTTAAAGTTTTCATGAAAAAAACAAAGACATAAAATTACCAACATAATGTTAGAGAAAGATAAAGTAAAAGGACAGATGATACATAAATTTAAAAAATAGTAATAAAAAACAGAGGAGTGTAAACAAAAGTATACACAAAAGATCAACGGAACATAATAATGAGCCCAGAAATAGACTCATACAAAAGTATTTAACACATCATTGCCAGAGGATCAATGGAAATTTAATAGAGGAAGTATACAGTCTTTTCAACAAATGGCACTGAAACAATAAAACATTCAACCAAAGAAAAAAGAAAGGGAAAGAAAAGAAACATAGTCACAGACATTTACTTATTTTGTAAAAATCACCTCAAAATAGATTATAAATCTAAACATATATGCAAATCTTATAAACTTTGTAAAAGATAGCACATCAGAAAAAATATACCAACAGTAAGAAGTAGAGTGGTTCCATGGATTGGATGAGAAAGTGGAAGCAACGGATACAGAAACACAGTATTTTTATTTTATTTATTTATTTATTTATTTGAGTTGGAGTCTCACTCTCTTGCCCAGACGAGTGCAGTGGCCGCTCCCGGCCACCTCAGCCTCAACCTGCTGGGCCCTGGTGATCCTTCCGCCTCAGCCTTCTGAGTAGCCAGAATTACAGGCATGCGCTACCACACCTGGCTGATTTTTTGATTTATTGTAGAGGTGAGGTCTCGCTGCCCAGGAGGATCTCGAACTTGCAGGCTCAGGTAATCCACTCACCTCAGTCTCCCAAAGCGCGGGATTACAGGCTGAGCCACCGAGCCCGGCTCACAGTATTTTTAAAGATAGTGAAACTATTTTGTATGATACTGTAATGGTGCCCACATAGCATTATGCATTTAGAAAAACTCATTTAACTGCAACTCAAGGAATGAACCCAAATAAAGCTATAGTCTTTAGTTGTTAATAACCATTAATATCAGTTCATCAGTTGTGATGTGTGAAAGTCAAATCAGTATGTTCATAATAGAATTTGTGAGTGGAGAAGAGAGAGTATATGGGAACTCTACTTTCTGTTAAATATTTCAGGATATCTAAAGCTTTCATTAGAAATAAAGTCTACTTTAAAAATTGTTTCAATATGTTGATGTCCATGGTTGTAATATAAAGAAAAATCATAATAGTTAACATGTGAATTCTGGACATTTTGTTTGTCATGACTACATGCATTAAACACTAAATTATTGCATAACCTTGCAATTTGAAACTTGGGTATTATTTTGATTTATAGTATATTACTTTTCCCAAGATAATTAGTTATATACTATGATTTCTAGTTATTTTTTAATTTTCCTATCAGTTTACTAAAATGACCTTCACTGGTTAGAATGAAGAAGTGGACATAACCTGTAACTTCAGTTCAAATATGAGTTTACTCAAAAAAGGTATTTTCTATGGATTGAATCTTTATGTCCTTGAAAATTTATATGTTAAAACCTAGCTCCCAATACGGTGGTATTAGAAGATGGTGCCCCAGGAAGATAATTAGGTAAAGAGACTACAGCCGTCATGCTTGGAATTAGTGACCTTACAAGGAACTGAAAAGACCAGAGTTCTTCCCTTCTACCATAAGAGGAAAAAGCTAGGGGTAATCCATAAACTAGAAAACAGGGCCCTCACAGGGCCAACACCTAATCTTAGACTTCCCTGATACCAGAACGGTAAGAAAATCTTTGTTGTTTATAGCCCACCCAGTCTATGGTATTTTGATATAGCAGCACTAATGGACAAAGACAGTATTAAAAGATAATGATCAGGCTCTTGTGTAGAAACAGTTGTCTTTTATCTTCCAAGCATGCTAACTGATGAGAAAAAGATAAGCTATTTATATAATACTTCAAGTCCACAATATTTCATTATTTGTTTTCTTTCTTTTTTAATCTGAATTCAGTAATACCCATGATCCTCTTAAGTAACAGAGAAGTACTAAAAATTTGTTTTGTCTTGATTTTAGAAATATTTTACATAGTTACAATAAAATGTAAACACCAAAGCATGATAGGAAGAATGAGGCAATAATGATGTCAGAAAAAGTGGTACCTGATTGTAGAGAAAAAACTTTTCACAATTTCTATCTGAAATCATATGATGTAACATAATTTAGAATCTGCATTAAGATTAAGGGAATATAAAATAAAGCATAATCTATTTCACTAGAAGACAAGCCTTGTTTGCCTGTATATGATAAAGTATTAAGTAAAAAGTCTTCCTCTAAAAAGAGAATTTGGGGCATATTGCCACAGTCATCATTGCATCTAATATTCAACAGCTTTATTGAAAATTTTCTCTTAGAATTTATGCACTTATATATAAATAAAACTGAGAAGTAAGAAGATAAGGGGAAGAAAAAAATTCTATTTTATATTATAATTGCTCCATGGCAAGTGTGTGTGTGTGTTGTGTGTGTGTGTGTGTGTGTGTGTGTTTGTGCGTGTCTTTTTTTTTTTTTTTTTGGCTTTAAAATTCTACCTAGCTTTGGTTTCTTTGACCTTTTATATAAGATGGAGTTCTTGTATCTCAAATCAAGTTATGTTCATCATCTAGAATCCAATTATGTCTCACTGAAAGGAATATGATTGATTTACTGTGACAAGGGCAGCCAAATATGACACATTAGCTTGAAACTATTTAATGTCTTTGTAGATAAGAACAAAAATAAAATATCTGTGTTTGAAGGCTTGGAGAAAATAAATGTATAATTTAACAATAAAGTCAAAGGCTTCATTAGCTTTGCCAAATGACCATAACAGAAGCAGATGGATTGTAATATCTATTACATGTATTAAAAATGAAGAAAAAAAATGAGCCTTATTATAATATGGAGTTGACCTTTGAACAATGTGGGATTTGGGGTACACAGTCAAAATCCACATGTAACTTTTAATTCCCCCAAACTACCAATAGCCTCTTGTTGACTGGAAGTTTTACAGATATAATAAACAGTCAATTAACAAATATATGTGTGTTATAGATAACAAATTGTGTTTTGACAATAAAGTAAGCTAGACAAAAGAAAATTATGAATAAAAACAATATTTACCATTTATGAACTTCATGCTTGGATACAACTACTCACTCTTTTTTTTTTTTTTTTTTTTTGAGTTGGAGTCTCACTCTGTCGCCCAGACTGGAGTGCAGTGCCCGCTCCCGGCCACCGCAGCCTCGACCTGCTGGTCTCCGGCGATCCTTCCGCCTCAGCCTTCCAAGTAGCCGGAATTACAGGCATGCACTACCACGCCCGGCTGATTTTTTTGATTTATTGTAGAGATGAGGTCTCGCTGCCCAGGCGGGTCTCGAACCCGTGGGCTCGGGCAATCCACTCACCTCAGCCTCCCAAAGGCGCGGGATTACAGGCTGAGCCACCGAGCCCGGCCTACTCACTCCTAAATGATTTGAATTTCAGAATAATATTTGTTTCTGGTCTTATTAAGATATGTGTTTTATTTTATGAATTTCATGCAACAGTTAATGCATTGTAGGAAATATAAGAAAAAATAAGGGAAACTAAAAACCAGATATGTAAAGGGTGGTATCACATAATTTTAATTACTTTAACATTTGAAAGATGCTATACATGTGCAATTTTTCATATATATATATATATATAGAGAGAGAGAGAGAGAGAGAGAGAGAGACAGACAGACAGACAGACAGAGGTTTCCTATTATATATTCTATAACTTAATCCTAGAATTTAGTCTTTTTCGTTTTCCTCCCTGCCTTAAATTACTCTGCATATTTTAAAGATAATAGAATATGAAAAGAGCTTAATATAATTTTACCTAACCTCACACTCTATTCAAAAGAAAAAAAAAATCTTAGAGAAGGTGATTTGTCTATAGTTATATAGCTAGCCAAAATAATGTTATTTCAACATTCATTGTTTAAAATGAAAACTTCTAGTTGTATATAACCTTTTCATTATATAAAGAAACAACTAGACCTAAAGTTGTAAAAAAAAAGAAAAACCACTGATATTACTATAAAATATGTGAATTATCATACAGTATTCATAAGGTTAGATTTAGTATACTCAGTAATACAAACTGGTGCACAAATAATTATATTTTTACTGTAAACATTCAAAAGTACATTCACACATATGATAGTCACGATATAATATAAAAAATGTCTGGCACCTATGGCTAATCAGACTTTAGTTGTTTTTAGAAATATAAAAATAAATTCACTTCACTAATATATAATATAATATATGCATACGGTTAGATTCTGATTAAGAAGATGTACGTGTAATATGAAAAACAATGCACCTGTGTAATAATCTGAAGGAAGTACGCAGTCTGACAATTCAGTTCATGAACTCATTCTAGAAAAACTGCTGCATACCTCATTGCTGAATATCACCATGGTCACATTTGAAGCACTCCTCTTGGGAAGCTATGCACCAATTCCAGCACATAGTCCACCCATCAAAGCAGTTTTGGAATTCTTTTTCTGGAATGGTCATCAGAACTGTAGTCATATTACACTTGATATATTAAATGTCATCAAAATGTCTTGTTTTCAATATTTTCTTTACCTTTGGGTAAAGTAAAAAAGTCATTTGGGGCCAGATCAAGTGAGTAGGAAGGGTTTTTCAATATACCTATTTGTTTGCTGGCTAAAAAGTCCCCCACAGACTGCTGTGTGAGTTGTTGTGTTGTTGTGATGCACGAGTTCCCTTGGGACCATTTTTACACAAACCTTTCTCATGCCAAGATTTTCAGTTAAGATTTTCCTAATTGTTTATCTATCAATGTTTCCTTGGTCTGCTATGCTTCTCACAATCAATCGATGATTTTGATGCACAATGCAAAACATTTTTGCAATGTTTTCATCAGTTCTGTTTGTTACTGGCCTTGGCCTCTCTTCATCACTGATACTTTCTCTTCCCTCAGAAAAGTGTTTAATCCACTTGTACATTGCTGTTTTCTTCATGGCATTATCTCCTTAAACTTGGATTAACATGTCCCTGATTTCACTTCCATGGTTGCCAAGTTTAACAAGAAATTTAATATTTATTCATTGCTCTATTTCAAGCTCCAACATTCTCACAATAGCACACAAAAACACACAATAATAAATGTGACTCAGAATGACATCGCCACACATTGACATGAACACAGCTATAAGAAGCTGATATACCAAGGTTATGAAACTTTACCAATTTGTTTGTACAGTGCTGCCAATGGAAGCGCATGATAAACTTAATTGTCAGAACTTGTATATTTATATCCTCATACTATACAGAATAAAATGAAAGACAAAGCCATTAAATCTATATTACAATGATATTTTATATTTTATTTTTCTATAAAATTACTAACATATTCAGCCAACTTACTTTTCAGAAATCCTTTCTAAAATATAACAATAATAATGATGACACTACAGTTTTATAGGTATCTTCCAAGATGCTCTGTGTTTATGTGTATATTATCTCATTTATTTCAACAATACCTTTCTAAAGACAGTAAGATCAGGCATCATCTTCTCATCTGTTAGAGATGTAAAGGAAGAAAAGTGAAGCATTGCTTAAGTGAGGTTAGGATATAGGCTCAAATTCTCAGCATCTATACTTTTTAAAGAATGGTTTACTCTTTTCCATATTCTCTTCTAAAAGGGTTCAAAACAAAAAAAGGATACAAAATGCCCACTTAAATGAATATTTTTATTTAAAAAAACTTACTATGAATATACTCCATGCAACGTTTGTACCTACCAAATGAAAAAGAATATGTATTTTTATATGAAATTTATTTGTTTTATCTGGCAATCTTACCTAATAACCAGCATCAAAATATGAAAATTACTACACGACAGATTACAAAGATTAACATGACTTTTTGAATTCCAATCATTTGGTTAATTCTTAAAATGTTAGAAATTTACTTCTAAAAATAATGAGAATCCAAACTTCAAAAGAAGTAAAACTATCTTTTTTCATAAGTAAGATTTTCTATATAAAAAGTATCCATAATGCCAAAAAAACATTTAAATTAATAAGTGCCGTCACTAGAGTTTCCAGGATAAAGATAAATATTAAGAAATCAAGCCGGGCTCGGTGGCTCAGCCTGTAACCCCGCGCCTTTGGGAGGCTGAGGTGAGTGGATTGCCTGAGCCGCGGGTTCGAGACCCGCCTGGGCAGCGAGACCTCATCTCTACAATAAATAAAAAAATCAGCCGGGCGTGGTAGCACATGCCTGTAATTCTGGCTGCTCAGAAGGCTGAGGCGGAAGGATCGCCGGAGACCCTCAAGTGAGGCTGCGGTGGCCGGGAGCGGCCACTGCACTCCAGTCTGTGCGACCAAGTGAGACTCCAACTCAAAAAAAAAAAGAAATCAATTGTATTCCTATGCACTTGCAATGAGAGATCTGAAAATAAATTTAAGAAAACAATTACATGTATAATGGCAGCAAAAAGATACAACTATAATAAAAACGTTTTTTAAAATAAGTACAAAATATACACAAAAATCCACAATATATTTTGAGGAGAGATAAAGGATTTAAATAAATCAAGATATTCCATAGTCATAAATCATCATGAAATTAATATGTAAATATGTTACCCAAAGTATTTTGAAAAAGAAGAAATCATTTGGAAGACACGAATTCCCTAACTTTTTTTTTTTTTTTTTGAGTTGGAGTCTCACTCTGTCGCCCAGACTGGAGTGCAGTGGCCGCTCCCGGCCACCGCAGCCTCACTTGAGGGTCTCCGGCGATCCTTCCGCCTCAGCCTTCCAAGTAGCCGGAATTACAGGCATGCGCCACCACGCCTGGCTGATTTTTTTGATTTGTTGTAGAGATGAGGTCTCGCTGCCCAGGCGGATCTCGAACCCGCGGGCTCAGGCAATCCACTCACCTCAGCCTCCCAAAGGCGTGGGATTACAGGCTGAGCCACCGAGCCCGGCTGAATTCCCTATTTTAAGATTCACACACAACTAGAATAATTACAGTGTGGTATTAGCATGAGAAAACACATATAGTTAAGTAAAAGAGGATCAAGATTTTCACAAATAAACTTATTAATTTATAGTAATTTTATTTTTAACAAGGAAACCAAGGTAACTTATTGGGGGGAAATAGTATTTTCAATAAATGAGGCTGGGACATTTTCAAAACTATATGCAATACCATTGCATTGAATTCTAACTTCATCATCCACAAAAACAATGAACAAAAAATGATGACAGATATAAAAGAGCCCAGACTATAAAACTCTTAGAAGAAAACATGAATTAGTCTTCTTGACCCTAAGTCAATGATTTCTTAATTTTGACATAAAAAAGCACAAGTGACACAAGAAAAAAAAAGATAAGCTATATCCTAATTGAAAATATTTGTATTATAAAGATATTATAAAGACAGTTAAGAAAAAAAAAAAGACTATTATTTTGTTATGCACTGAACAGGCCATGTGTTCATTGAGCTATGGCTGCCATGTTTTTCTAAGCTTTGGCCTCCTCCACTACCTTGAGGAGGAGAATATCCTCTCTCTCTCCAATTTACTTTCAAACTATATTATCCTATCTTTAAAAAAAATCATAAGCAGGAAGTAAAAAAAATAATTGACAGAATGGAAGAAAATATGTGCAAATTATATATTCAATAAAGAAAATTGCATGGATAATATAAAGAATTGTTGTAATTAAAGTATATAAAGCCAAATAAAGCAATTTAAATATGAGGTTTAAATTATTTAAAAATTTTTTCCAAACAAGATAGTTAAATGAACAATTAACACATAAAATGTTGTTCAACATCATTTGTTATTAGGGAAATTCATATAAAAAACACTAGATAAATGGTTTCTAATCCAAGATGGCCGGCATGGAGCAGCAAATCTCCGTCACTGAGCAAGGCAGAGAGTAGGGGCCCAGCTGCCAATACATAGAGACATCTTGAACACTTTTGGATGGATGAAGCACCCCGCATCTAGCAAAGATCTCTTTGAAAGCACAGAGACCAGGAAGCAATGGCAGATGCCGGGATCAGGAAAACTCATACCCCACCGTGCACCAGGCTTTTACAGGAACTGAAGTCCAGACTGGGAAATTAGAGTGAGGGAGTGATCCTAAGATACTTTGGGTCAGTTCACCCCCCCCACCGTTCTCCCCCACCAGCTATGCCCAAGTCATCAGTCCCATGTAGGAGGAGTCCTGATCAGGACACAAAAGCAGGCAACCAGAGCCCAAGTGAAATGGTTACAAAATCCACACTCAATCAGATGCCATGAGTACAGCTTCTGCCAGCAGAGCACACTAGCTGACTCCCAGGAAGAAAAAGCCTACCAGCAGCGCTAATCCAGCCAGTTTCTGCTACAGGCAAGCTGGTAGCCTCAGAAAGAATCACCTCCAAGCCCCCTACCCTGTGGCAGAAAACTTGCTCTTTTCAAGAACAGAGTGCAGACGTGAGCAGGGAGAGAATGACACTAAAGGCACCAGAAGACTGCATTGGTAGGAAGACTTCTAGGATGCAAACTGTAGACAGCAGATGCGAAAACATGCCTCCACCCAGTTTCTGTAGAGTGCTTTTCAGTCTGATGAGGTCCCACATGTCCATCTTATCTCAAATGGCATGGACATCTAGGATTTTGATCAGAAATAGTTTGCCTATACCAATTTCTATAAGGGTGTCTCCCGAGTTTTCTTAAAGTTTGAGGTTTTATGTTTAGGTCATTGATTCATTTGGAGTTGATTTTTGTGTATGGTGATATGTAGTGGTCCTGTTTCATTGTTTTGTACGTGGTCATCCCATTTTCCAAGCACCATTTACTGAGTAGGTTGTCCTCTCCCCAGTGGTTGTTGTTGGAGGCTTTGTTTAAGAAGGTTGGTTGATAAATTGGGGTTTTGCTTGTAGAATCTCTATCCCATTCCATTTATTTGTAGCCTTATAGTAAAGTTTAAAGTCTGGAAATGTGAAAGCTCCTGTTTTGTTTCTTTTTCTAAGGGTAGTTTTGGCTATTTATGTTCTTTTATGTTTCAATATGAATTTCTGTATTGTTGTTTCCAGATGTGAGAAGAATGATGTTGGTATTTAATGCATATTGCATTGAATCTGTATTGCCTTTGGTAGGATGGACATCTTAACAACATTGATTCTTCCAATCCATGACCATGGAATATTTTTCTGTTTGTTTATGTCATCTTAGACTTCTGTGAGCAGTGTTTTATAGTTTTTGTTGTAGAAGTCTTTCATTTCTTTGGTTAGGAAGATGCTGAGGTATTTCGTGTGTGTGTGTGTGTGTGTGTGTGTGTGTGTGTGTGTGTGTGCGTGCGCGCACGCATTGTGAATGGGATTGTGCTATTTTATTTGATTCTGTGCCTGTTGTTGGTATATGAGAGTGTAACTGTCTTTTATATGTTTATTTTATACCCTGAGTCTTTGCCAAAGTTCTTTATCAGTGTAAGGATGTTTTTGACAGATTCTCTTGGATATTTGATATTTATCATCAATAAAGAGGGATAACTTGACTTCTTTTCCTAATTGGATACTCCTGATTTCCTTATCTTATCTGATTGCTGGAGCTAAGACTTCCGACACTATGTTGAACAGGAAGAGTGAGAGTATGCAGCCTTGTCTTGTTCTGGTTTTCAAAGGAAATGCTTCCAATTTCTGTCCATTTAGCAATATGTTGTCTGTAGATTTATCATAGATGGCTCTTACTATCTTGAGGTATGTTTCCTATATGCCTATGTGTTCAAGGCTTTTTATCAAGAAGGGACACTGGATTTTATTGAAAACTCTTTCCGCATCTAATGACATAATCATGTGGTTCTTGTTTTTACATCTGCTTTTTTAAATTAATTTTTTATTTTAAATATGTGGGGTACAATTCAAGGTTAGACATACAAATGTTCATTATGCAGATACCTTTGTTAATGAGGTATGCTCCCCTCCCCTGACAGTTTCCCACTACTGCCAATCCCGCCCCAATCTTCCCCTGACAGCTTTCCAGTGATGTATTTAATTACCTTTATGGTCTTGTGGATGTTGAACCAGTCCTGCATCTCTGGAGATGAAGCTTACTTGGTCATGGTGCTTGATTTTTGAGATGTGTTGTTGGATCTGAATTGCTAGAAACTTGTTGAGAATTTTTATGTCTGGGTTCATCAGGGAGATGACCTAGTTTTCTCTTTCTTTGTTGGATCTTTTTCCAGTTTGGGTATCAGTGTGATGTTAATTTCATAAAACGACTTGGGGAGAGCTCCGTCTTTCTCAATTGCCTGGAATACTTTCAGTAGGATAGGTATTAGCTCCCTATTGTATGTTTTGTTGAATTCCGCTGGAAATTTGTCTGGTCCAGGGCTTTTATTTTGTAGGTAGTTTCTTATGACAGAGTCAATTTCTTGAGTTGCTATTGGTCTATTTTGATTTCATTTTCTTCTTGTTTCAACATTGGAAGGTTGTGTGATGTCAGAAAGTCCTCTATTTCATTTAGGTTATCAAGTTTATTTGAATAAACATGTGCATATTAATCTCTGATAATCTTTTATATTTCTTGGAGATCAGTTGTGACTTGATCTTTTGCATTTCTGGTTGTGTTTATTTGGGATTTTCTCTCTTCTTGGTCATTCTGACTAGGGGTACATCAATCTTATTCGTCCTTTCAAAGAACTAGCTTTTTGTTTCATTGATTTTTTTAATGGTATTTTTGTCTTCTATGTCTAGCATTCAGGCTTCTACTTTGGTGATCTGAATTCTTCTACTGAAGAATTCTAGGGTTTCGGTGGTCTTGCCTTTCCAGCTACTTTATGAGATGTGTTAGACTATTAACTTTTTCTCTTTCTATTCTCTTGATGTGTGTTTATAGAGATATAAATTCCTATCTTAGTATGGCCTCCTGGAGGTTTTGATAAGATGTTTCTTTGATTTCATTTGTTTTCAGGAGTGTTTTAATTTCTGTTTTGATTTCTCTGTTGACTCAGGAGTTGTTCAGTATCATGCTGTTTAGTGTCTACATCTTTGTGAGTTTGGGGGGAATTTTATTTGTGATGCTATCTATTTTTATTCCATTGTGATCTGAGATGATGCATGATAGTATTTCAATCTTGTGAAATTAGTTTATGCTTGGCTTGTGGCTAAGGATATGGTCAATCTTGGATATGTTGCTTGTGGTGACAAGTAGAATGTGTAATTCATGGTTGGTGGATGGAGTGTTCTTGTAGGTATCTATTAAATCCATGTGGTCAAACATCACATTGAGGATCCAGATCTTCCTGTTGATTATTTGCCTTGATTATCTATCTAGTGTTGTTAGTGGGATATTTAGGTCACCAGCTATGATAGTGTTAGATTCAATATCTTTTTTGTTTGTTTGTTTTATTATTAGCTGCTTTATGAAAGCTGATTCTCTTGTGTTGGGTGCATATATGTTTAGAATGGATATTTCTTGTTGATAGATTGAACATTTTTTCATTATAAATGTCTCTCTGCTTTTTAAAAATGTACCCATATAAAAAAAATAGAGGGAGTAATAGGGGCAGTTCAAATCAGAAGGCTATCACAAAAAGCTATGTGTAGAGAGAGTGGAGAAAAATGAAATGAAAACAATCAAATACAAAGAAAACAAAACTTCGCTCTCTTGTGACCATTTCTGGAACTTCATGTTCCTTTCTCTCTTTTTTTTTTTCTAACTGGTGTGTCCCTCCAAAGGTGCCTTTGGAGGTGGTAAGGAGTGGGCTCTGGCCTGTAGACCTTCCCTTCTGCTCTCAGCCTCCAGGCTGATTGGGCTGCTCTCCACATGGGTCAGACACCCCACAGACTGCTGTGGGAAAGGGGGTGACTCCAGGACTCACCCCAACTTGACTGCTGCTAGGTCTCCCATTTTGACTACACTTGTCCCTGCTTGATACAATGTGGTGGGTGGGGCTTCTTTCTCTCCAGCATGGTGCACTTGGTGATCCCAGATGGGTGTGGGAGATCATCCCTCGGTCTATGGATGGAGGCTGCCCAGAATTGGGTGAGCTAGAGGAGGTCGCGGCCAGGCACAGGACTGAGAAAATAGTGTCAAAATGGCATCCATCAGTGTCTTATCCTCCTGTGGAGCTCAGTTTCAGATTTCCTACCTATGTCTTCTCTGCAGTCTCCTCTGTCAGTGCCCAGCCATTACTATAGGTGGTGGTGTGAGACAGGTACCAGATGTGAAGAGGCTACTGATCTCTCCTGCCTTTTCCAAAGAGGTTCCCCAGGAATGACAAATCCTTCTGTACACAGTGGGTGCCAAATTCAGAGCAGAAGCAAATTGTGACTGCTCCTGCAGGGAGGCCTTGGGTGTTCGATCCCATGCCTCCTCTAGGTTGGACATTCTCTCACCCACTTGCATACACAGATGGATGCAGATTAGTCTTTATACACACTCACCCACACAGAGACACTCACACTGCAACTGGTTTTGTCACCATCTTGCCCTACCCTTTAACATTCTTAGCAATATGCAATTCCAGTAAAGAATTTCCTATGCCACCAGGCTAAGCTTCATCAGCAATGAAGAGTTAAAATCTTTCCCGGACATCCAATCCCTAAGAGAATATGCCACCTCCAGACCAGCCCTTCAGAAGATGCTTAAGGAGGAGTTGAATACAGGAAAAAAAAGAATCATCATACTCATCATAAAAGTGCAGGTAATCACAGAGTTGACAGAGCATACTCAGCACTCACAAAAATGAAAAAACACACATATATAAATATATAAATAAAAAGAAAGCAAAGTAACTCCTAAAAGCCCTATGACAGGAATAAACTCTCACATTTCAATAATCAACTTGATTGTAAATTGATTAAATGCACCACTGAAGAGACATAGAATGGTAACCTTGATAAAGAAACATGGTCCAATAGTCTGCTGATTCCAGGAAACTCATCTCACTGCAAGGATGCTCACAGGCTCAAAGTTGGGGGCTGGAAAATGTTCTCTCGGGAAAATGAAAATGAAAGAGGGCAGGTGTAGCTATTCTGACTTCAGACAAAGTAGCTTTCAAAGCATCAAAAGTTAAAAAGGACATAGAAGGACATTGTGTAATGATTAAGGCTCATTACACCAGCAAGATAGATTCATCCTAAATGTATACACACCCAATGTAGAAGCACTAGATTTTATAAAATAGCTACTGAGTAAACTAAGAGACACAATCATAGTTGGAACTAAGTAAACTAAGAGACACAATCATGAAACCTAAATGTACCACTAACATCTTTAGATAGATCACTGAGACAAAATACCAACAAGGAGATCTAGAGCCTTAACACAACATTCAATCAAATGGACTTAATAGACATCTACAGAACACTTCACCCAATATTTACAGCATATACATTTCAGTCATCAGCACATGGAACATACTCCAAGACCAATCACATTCTTGGAAATGAATCAAGTGTGAAAAAACTCCAAAAGATCAAAATAATACCATACATCTTTTCAGATCACAGTGAAATAAAAATAAATATGGCCACCAAAAAGAACCCTCCAAGATACACAAAGGCATGGACACTAAACAACGTGCTAATGAATGACTTCTGGGTGAGCACAAAAATCAAGACAGAAGTAAAAACTTCCCAGAAACAAGTAAAGACTAAGAAATATCTTATCAGAACCCATGGAGTGCCATGAAATCAGTGTATATAGGAAAATTCAAAGCATTGCAGGCACACATCGTGAAAACAGAAAGATTACAAGTAAACAGCCTAACATCACACCTAAAGGAGCTGGAAAGGCAAGTCATCTAAATCTTAACTTCAGCAGAAGTGTTTAGATCACTAAGATAAAAATCACAGTTGCAGAACATAGAAGATAAAAATAACATAGAAAGGATCAACAAGACAAAAAGCCAGTTCTTGAAAAGATAAATAAGATTGATGGGCCACTATCCAGACTGAATTTAAAAAGACAGAGAGAAAGCACAAATAAACACAACTAGGAATGCAAAAGGTGAAGTCACAACTGACCTTGAAAAATTCAAAAGATTATCAGAGATTACTTTGAACACCCGCATGCAAATAAACTAGAAAACCTAAGGGAAATGGAGAACTTTCTGATATCACACAAATCCCAAGATTGAAACAGAAGAAATCCAAATTCTAAACAGACTAATAACAATGTAGTAAATTGACTCAGTCATAAGAAATCTCCCTGTCAAAGAAAGCCTCAAACCAGATTGCTTCTCAGTTGAATTCTATAAGACATAAAAGTAGAAGAAGATGCCGATTTTACTGAAAGTATTCCAGGAAATTGAAAACAATAAAATTCTTTCCAATTCATTTTATGAAGCTAACACCATACTGGTACCAAAAAATGGCAAAGACACAACACGGAAAGAGAATTACAGGCCAAGATCCTTGGTTAACATAGATGCAAATATTCTCTCAACAATTTTCTAACAAATTGGATCCAACAAAATATCTCAAGGATCATCCACCATGATCAGGTGGGCTTCATTCCTGGGATGCAGAACTGCTTCAACATTTGCAAGACCGTAAACATAATTTGACATATTAATAGATGTAAAATCAAGAATCACACGATTATATTATATGATGCAGAAAAAGCATTTGACAAAATCCATCATTTCTTCCTCATTTAAAAAAAACACCTTCAAACACATAAACATAGAAGGAACATTATTCTATACAGTAAGCGCCATCTATAATAAACCCACAGGCAATATTTTGCTAAGTTGTCAGAAGATGGCTAAGAAAGAAAAGAAAACAAGGATACTCTTTCTCTCTCTTCTCTCCTGTTCATCATAGTGCTGGAAATCATATCCAGAGCAATCAGGCAAGAGAAGAAAATCAGTAGTATCCAAATAGGAAAAGAGAAGATTAAGCTATCCTTTTTAATCTTATAGATGATAATTCTATATCTTATAGATGATAATTCTATATCTTGAAAACTCTAGGGACTCTGTCAAAAAACTTCTCACACTGATGATGACTTTGGTAAAGTCTCAGGTTACAAAATCAACATGCAAAAGAGAGTTCCACTTCTATACACCAGCAACAAGCAGGCAGAGAATCAAATAAAAAGCACAATCCCATTCACAATAGCCATAAAAAAACAAATATTTTTTAATTAATTAACCAGAGAAGTGAAAGACCTTTACAATGAGAACTACAAAATGCGGCTCAAAGAAATCAAGGATGACACAAACAAATGGAAAAACATTTCACATTCATGAATTGGAAGACCCTATATTGTTAAGATGTCCATCCTACCCAAGGCAATCTAAACATTCAATGCAATACCCATCAAATTACCAACATTATTTTCTCAGACCTGGAAATGACAATAAAGGGATTCATATGGGAACAAAAAAGAGCACAAGTAGCCAAAGCAATCTTCAGCAAAAGAAACAAAGTGGGAGGTATCACACTTCCAGCAGACATTATACTTTATTACATTGCAAGGCTACAGTAGATAAAACAGCCTGGAATTGGTAAAGGAATAGATAGATACACCAACAGAACCAGTCTGAAATGCTAGAAGCAAAAACATGGTATCTTATCCTACTCCTCTTCAACTAAGGCACCAATAACAATCACTGGGGAAAGGAGAACACATTTAACAAACGGGGCTGGGAAATTTGGCTGACCACATGCAGAATGAAACTGGACCATACCTATCACTATACCAAAATCAACTCAAAATGAGTCAAACCTAAATGTAAAACCTCAAACTATAAGACTCCTGGAAGAAAATGCAGGAATATCTATGCAGATTGGAGTAGGCAATGAATTCTTGACCAAGTCCCCAAAATAAGCACCTTAAAAGCTAAGAAAGTGAAGCCTCATCAAGATGAAAAGCTCTATGCAGCAATAGAAACCATCAAGAGAGTAAACCATAGAATGGGAAAAGAAATTTGTAAATTATGCATCTAATAAAGGCCTAACATCCAGGATGTGAAAGGATATCAAATGGAGTGAAGGGAAAAAAAATAAAAAAGCAATACAATTAAAAAATGAGCAAAGGACAAGAACACATACTTCTTAAAAGATGACATACAAGAGCCAAGAGACACATGAAAAACTGCTCAGCCTCAGTAATCATCAGATAAATGCAAATAAAAATGAAAATGAGATACGATCTAACTCCGGAAAGGATAGTTATTGTTAAAAGTCAAAAAACAACAGATGCTGAAGTAGGTGCAGAGAACTCGGAACATTCCTACACTGTTGGTGGGTGTGCAAGCCAGTTCAACCTCTGTAGAAAGTAGTGTGGCAATTCCTTTCCTAGGAATATGCCTGGAGGAACATAAATTGCTCTACAAAAAGATACCTGGACATGTATGTTTATTGCCACTCCACTATTCAAAATAGAAAAAAAAAAAATGGACCCAACCTTACTGCCCAACAAAAGCAGACAAGAAAGAAAGTGCATTACATATATTTGATGGAGTATCACACAGTCATAAACAAGAACAGAATAATGGAATTCACAGCAAATTGGATGGAGTTGGAGACTATAACACTAACTGAACTATCACAGATACAAAAAACTGAATATTAGCACATTATCACAAGGAAGGACTGAGAGTTGCTGGAAATTGCTAGCATAGGGACAGACAGATGAGGGAGGGAGCATGTGAAAACACAAAGGGTATCTGGTCTACTACTGGGAGAGTGAGGGCCAGTTACAAGCCCAAACACCTGCAAGCAACCTACTTAGGCAATTAATCTTCACTTGTACCCCACATCTCAGTAAAAACAATTAAAAAATAAAAATGACTAGATACACCTATGATGATGGGTATAATTTAAACATTGACAATAAGAATTGTCAGCAAGGCCGTGCAGAATTTTGAACTCTCATACATTGCTGGTTGGACTGTAAAATGTTAGCATATTTTTGAAAATGTCTTGACAGTTCTTTGAATGTTAAATATAGAGTAAATGTAAACAAATGACCTAGAGAATGACTGAAATTAGACTATAACACCACAAGATGGCCATAGAGTCTAGCAACATTACACATCACTGATGCTAAAGCACAATGGTACAACCAATGAAGATATTGAATGTTTAAAAAAATAAATATGAGCCAGACTCCGTGGCTCAGCCTGTAATCCCACGCCTTTGGGAGACTGAGGTGAGTGGATTGCCTGAGCCCGCGGGTTCGAGACCCGCCTGGGCAGGCAAGACCTCATCTCTACAATAAATAAATAAAAAAATAGCCGGGCGTGGTAGTGCATGCCTGTAATTCCGGCTACTTGGAAGACTGAGGCAGAAGGATGTCGGAGCCCAGCAGGTCGAGGCTGCTGTGCCCGGGAGCAGCCACTGCACTCCAGTCTGGGCGACAGTGTGAGACTCCAACTCAAAATAAATAAATAAATAAATAAATAAGCACCTTATCTGTCTATCTCATTGGTTTAACTTGGGTATTTATCAAATATAAATGAAAATCTATCACCACAAAAACACATACACAAGAAAGGTTATAGATATTTCCTTTATGAAAGACAAAATTTAGAAAGAATTTGGGTGTCCATAACTTGCAAAAAGCGTAGATTTTTTTATTGTTAGATATACATTATTGCTACTTGCAGTAACATGGACAAATATCAAAAAACATTATTCTGAGTGAAGGCAATATTATAAAAAAAGTAGTTATTGTATAATTTAATAAAAAGTAAGTTCTAGACGAGGCAAATCTAATCTACAGAGGAAATAGGCAAGTGGTTATTTTTGAGAGTTGAAGTTGAAAAATGATTAGAGAAGAACACAAAATAACTTTCTAAAGTGATAATAGTATTACATATCTGTAGAGATTGGGATTATAAGAGTAAATTTATTCAAAATTTAAACATGTTTAAGATTTATGCATGAATTTTATGTGACCTTTACATCACGTTTTTTAAAAAGTAATAAATATTGACCTCTGATTAATGCTATAATAAAACAGCATCTGTAGGAAGGTTACATCCAAAATTGACTGTAAAATTCATCAAGAACTAACATGAGTTGATGAATGGATAGAAAGATAGATTGATATATATGTGATTAAGCACATATAGTAAAATGTTTTTGGTAGACTCTAGATTATAGATATATTAGTGTACACCATAAAATTCTTTCTACTTTGTTATGTTTACATTTTTATAATAAAATTATTTCTATAAATATATTAAAAAGAGTTTAAGTCTAGGAATTAGAATTAGAAATATATAAATACTAAGAATTCATCTAGTTTTAAAATTAACATTTACAATTAATAGACATTTTCTATCATTTCAAATGTGAAGATATTTAATCTATCTACTTTTATCGAATTTATGTTAAAATATTGCATATTTTTATTTAATTAACTAATTCCACATGTTTTTATATAAGCTATAAAGCTCTGAAATACTGATATACCCAGTTCAGTATTTTTTTTTTTTTTTGAGTTGGAGTCTCACTCTGTTGCCCAGACTGGAGTGCAGTGGCCGCTCCTGGCCACCGCAGCCTCGAACTGCTGGACTCCAACGATCCTTCCGCCTCAGCCTTCCGAGTAGCCGGAATTACAGGCATGCACTACCACACCCGGCTGATTTTTTGATTTATTGTAGAGATGAGGTCTCTCTGCCCAGGCGGGTCTCGAATGCGGGCTCAGGCAATCCACTCACCTCAGCCTCCCAAAGGCGCGGGATTACAGGCTGAGCCACCAAGCCCAGCTCAGTTCAGTATTGAATTAACATATATTTATTAGTTAAGGCAATGTAAATAAAAAAGTGTGCAATAATGACACATGCTTTTGCTGCAAAGGAAATGTTTAAAATTTTTTTATTAATAAAGTGAATTGTCATATATATGTATATGCATTTATACACACTTGTTTCTGTATTTACACACACAGAGTGGAACAAATTGGGTCGCCCAAAAAGATATTGTTGTAGTCCTGACTCCAGTAGCTGTGAATATGATGTTATTTGGAAACAGGACCTTGGTAATAATAAATTAAGGTAATCTCATATTGGATTAGTGTGGGCTGTAAGTCAAATATTACTTGCATTCTTACAAAGAGAGAGACACAGATTCAAAGTAGAAAATGCTATGTGAAGACAGAGGAAGAGACTGAAATGATGTGTCCACAAGTTAAGGAACAATAAATATTATTGGCGTCCACCAGACACTGAGTGGCCTGGAACAAATTTTTCTTCAGAAACTCTAGAAGAAACCAATGTTGCTGGCATCTTTATTTCAAAAATCTAGCCTCTAGAACTGTTTTAAACTATCAAGTTTGTGGTAATTTGTGATGGCAGTCCTAAGACACTATATAGCGACACATACATGCATGCATGCATACACATATATGCATAAATATACATATATAATATTTTGATTATAATTATGAGTGTATAAACTTAATATATGAGTATGCATAAATGAGTATATGTGTGTATGCATATATAGGTACACAAATGAGTATAAAAATTTAGTTCATCAAAATGAAAATCAAGCCAGATAATTTTCCATGCATAGAAACATATGTATATTATCAAATCAAAGAAATGATCCCTCAAATACATACTATAGCATAATTTTCAAATCTAATATAGTCAGCTGACAATATAATCTTCTAAATAGGTTTACATTAAAATGCCATAAGTATATTGAATTAAAATGTATGTAATTTAGAAAAAAATTAAATGTCATAAAGATAATTTTTAAATTTCACTATTACATGTGAAGCCTGAGGAAGCTTGAGTACAGTGTACAAAAAATTTTCAGCAATTTTATCCCTGCAAGGATATGAAAAGAAATGCAACCAGAGAAGAACAAATAAAAGAGCAAATTAACACCAATGGTTTATGACTTTGATATTATTTTTCTAAAATTTCAAAGTACAGTAAGTTAAAAAAGAATTTGGACATATAATAAAGACTCAATAAAAATTTATTCAATGATTAGATAATCAGATATTTTAAAAAGTGATTCAACTCAATATATTTAAAATAAAGTTGTTAATCTTTATCATGGCCACAAAGAAACTGTATCTTAATGTTGATACTTTTGTAATGCTATTATATTAAATGTTTTCCATAGACTTATACGGAAATATAATCTGAAAATCAATCTAATAGTAAGCCTACCGAAATTTTTTGCTTACCCTATTTTAAAACTACCTATCAATTCAAGCTAATATTTAAAAGAAACTTGCAATAAATGTTTTCATTTTCATTAAAAACTAGTAACTTTGCCAGGCTCGGTGGCTCAGTCTGTAATTCCGCGTCTTTGGGAGGGTGAGGTGAGTGGATTGCCTGAGCCGGCGGGTTTGAGACCCGCCTGGGCAGCGAGACCTCATCTCTACAATAAATCAAAAAATCAGCCCGGCGTGGTAGCGCGCGCCTGTAGTTACGGCTACTCGGAAGGTTGAGGCGGAGGGATCGCTGGATCCCAGCAGGCGAGGCTGCGGTGGCCGTAAGCAGCCACTGCACTCCAGTCTGGGCGACCGAGTGAGACTCCAACTCAAAACACACACACACACACACACACACACACACACACACACACACACACACACACACACACACAAACTAGTAACTTTTTGTTTTTATGGACTATACCATGAATATACACGTAAGTATAGAATGCTAACTGGTAAATTGAATTATGTAACTTGCAAGAAAGATCAAATTTTATCAATACACTTTCTTAATATGATTGCATCATATCTTACAGACATTTATATATTAACACACTCAAGCACACACTATGGATAACATGTCTCTCCTCCCTGTGTATAAGTTAATTTTAATATATTGCTAATTGGTAATTGCTAAAATAAGATTTAGAATATTTTTCACAAATGTATTTTTAATTTTTAATATTTTTCTTCAGTAATGTTTTCTTAAGTGTATTTGTTCAAAAGTAGAGAATAGGAAAATTAAGGAGAAAGATAGATGCAAATCCATAGGTATCACATTAAAACTAATCATGAACATACTGTGAACCAGCGTTAAGTTGTACACCAGACTGACTTCAAAAATGATTATCAAACTGTGTAAGGATAACTGAAACCAGTAACAGAGTAAACACTGTGTTAGAATAATAGGGTGCTGACAGGGTGGATGCCTTCCAGCTGAATCATTTTTCCATTCCTGGAAGATTTTGAAATGGAGAATTAAGCATTGTCTACCTCAGGGTTACTCAGTCAGAATGTATTTCTGCAGATGAGCTTGCTGATATGACACAGAAATGCACAGTGATAAGTCTTATAAGTTCCAGCGCTTGCAGGCATGAGTCCTGCACATTGAGCAGGCTGGGTCAATGCTGGATCCTCAGTTTGCTCTAGACAACGACAAATAGAAAACACCATGCAGCTGTAGAACAAATACTTGATGGGAAAATAAGTCAAGCATTATACTGTGGTGTCTTATGACACAATTGAGAAATGAATCCCTTAGGGGGCCTGTGGAGAAATTCATAAATATGTAAAACAGTTAAGTCTTTGGAAAGTATATTACTTGGTAGGATTAGATTTAGAAATAGGGCAGGCTATAGCTTTCTTACATTTGAGAGCTTTGTGACTGAAAACAAGACGCTTGATAAATAGCACAAACATAATGGCAAATGGCAAATCAAGAGATCCAATCTATGAATTGTCATTTAGCCAGTGTAATTCCAACATTGATTATTATCAGTTCATCCAAGTCAGCCATGTTGAGAATCTGTCTTTTCTTTAATTAAACCATGAATGCAGGGACATATCTACTTATTTTCATGCTGTATTTGTAATCCTCTAGGCTAACTTCCCTCAGACACTGGTACACAAAGAACATCCTTGCTCTAGTCTATAGTACAAGTTTGCCCAGACAAGGCAGGCAATTCCAGCTTTAATTCAAGCAAAAAATACATGAGATGATTATTTATTCTACTGCTTCAAATAGTATTAAATATTCCAAACTGAAATGTAATTGGCTGAAATGATTTGTTTTTAGAATTATGCATACCCCATAATCCACACAGCGACAAGAGAGATTTGCACATATCTGTGAACATAATTCTATTTTACTATGCAATTCTGAAAATGAACTCTCCTGAGCTATAAAACAACCAAACAAATGCATGTTTAAATGCTTTATCTCTTCATTATGTTAATCATTTGGCTTAACACTTGCAGCAGGTGTAAACATGCATGGAGCATAACAGGCACTCAAAAAATGTTGACTCAACTATTCTAGTTAACCTCAGAGAAATGTTTTAGATGAAATTTGAGACAATGATCTATTGTTTATATAAATGAACATGTGGTGTGACTGTGCTGTGTTGTAAAGAAGCATTGACACAGCAGATATGATCAGACCCTATAAATGACAAAGGTTTCTTTAATTGTCACAGAGAGACAAAGCAGAATGCAGTTTCTTTAAAAATAATGTATGATTATAAACACACTCCATACTTGAGAAAAAATGTGGATAATTTTTAGAATTTTTTGCAACCTACTAATACTGTTTTCTCAATAACAAAAAAAGTTTTTAATATTAATTTTCCTCATTGCAATATCTAGACAAAGATAAATTATGTAATTCTTAGATGTAAAACATAATTTAGCAAGAAACATACATAATAAGCAAAGATGAAAGTCAATTGATTATTAAATATGAAAATGATAAATTATGATGAAACATAGTCAAATAACAATAAGATTAAATAATTTAAATATTAGGAAACATGAATATCAGCAATATTTACATTTAAAACATTATTATAATATTTGCAGGTGCTTGGAATTTTTACTAACACTTTTGAAGAAACAATATATACATATATGTGACATAATAGTTTTACATTTTAAGCAAGACTCTTCTGTTGCTCCTTTTAAATTGTGGTTTATAGTCCTTTCATGCACAAAGCAGAATTGCACATCTCTGCCTTCTTGCAAATAGGTGGAGCCATGGAACTAGTCCTGGTCAACAGACCGTAAGAGTTGCGGTTATGAAAGAGTAATGGTAGGTATGATATTTTGTGCCCAAGAATTTAATTGATAGTTTAAGACTCTCAAGTACTCTTACTACTAGCTGTGGTAAAAAAAAAAAAGAGGTTAAATCATCTAGATGCTTCCATGACATATTGGTAGGTCTCCCTAAGACAGTGTCTTAAAAATATTATGTGGAGTAGAATTACCTACCAAACCATGTTGAATTTGTAGTATAAGTCCTAAAAGTTTGTTGTGTTTAGCCACTAAGACTTAGAATTGCTGGTTGCCACAGAATAATCTGACATAATATCCCAAATCCACAAATATTGAATAGTGTAACTATAATGGTTCTAGTCCAGATTCATTCAGAAATTTATTTCTCATATTTTAGAAATTAAAAAATTAAAATAAGACCTAACTTTGTTTAATAATCACTTTTTACATTTCATAAGTGTTTTTAAATTACTATTTAAAGTAACTAAGGAATCTATAAGCAGATCATATAATGAAGAATTCAAAATAGTAAAAGAATTAGGAAAATAGTTATTACAACCATCAAATATTTTCTGATTACTATGTGATGTTTTCTTTATCATTTTGTCCTTTTGTCTATAAAAAGTACAAATAAAAAAACAATGAAAAGCTAAATAATTAATGAGTTAATGGTTCAGGCTTACATAAATGGTTGTATATAATGCATAAATGTAAATGCATTTATATACATAGAGATAAATGCAAATAAATATCTATAATACCCTGCTATCCTCAATCATAATTTCATAGCAAAAAACTTGAAACAAGAAGATGAAAAAAATAATACCACCTTGAAGAATTTGTTCAAGGAGAGGGAAATTGTGTAGAAAAATGGACATAAAGGTCATTTCTTCATGCACATATTCAATGATTGATGGTCCACTTTTGAAGAGTTTCCTGAGAATCAAGAAATAAAGTGTTATAAAGAAATCACAGGAGTGTAATGAATTATAGTTAAAATGTAAGGAAAAAATTGTGTAGTCCAGCTCATGACAGGATTCATGGAAAAGGGAACCTGAATATAGAAAGTTAAAATGCCCGTGGTACTAATGTTAAGTTTATTTGTGTCCTTGAAGAGATATAGGTAGGAAGTGGTGTGTGTTTGTGTATGTGTGTGTGCGTGTGTGTGTCTGTGTATGTGTGTGTGTTATTGAAGTACATGATAAAATCTCAAAATATTTGGAAAGTTAGTGAACAGATAATTACCTTACAAAAGTATATTACAGAGGCACTTTTTCCTGGTTCTGGACAGAATTCTGAGAAACTAAAATGAAAACACTTATTTTATGTTTTAGACATAATGCTCTAACAGTCGCTTTTATGGATACTACCTGAAATAACAACTGTAAACCTGTATTTATTTATGTGTATACATATCTATACATGTGTATTTGTATATTTGGTGGGGTTATCCGGTATAAAAACATTTTATGATATGCTGTCTTTTCCAAGTGTCAGTGTTAATTTATTCACATAGGATATGAAAAACTTCAAAATAGTATTGCCAAAAAGATGAAGAAAGCAACTCACACAAGGAAAATGTCATTGACAAATTATTTTCCAAATTATAACTAATAAAGAAAATTTCATTCAATTGGGAAGACAATATATTTTCAAAGTATTTCTCTTTGGGGGGGCAGAAAGAACTTGCTCTGCTACATACACCTATGGTTTGTAAAAAGAACAAAGTTAAGAAATAAGAAACATTGTATTGACCCAAAAAATCAAATGAATGAAGGTGAGTTATAAATAAATTCTTATCAGGCCAAACATTTCTATCCACATTCTTACCCACTGACGACCTAGTAGAGATTAACAAATCTTAGTTTAGTTGTTTTTTGTTTGTTTGTTTTTTTAAACACTGGTCTTCTATATACTTTGACGCTTAAAAAAAATGATCGATACACAAAGGAATAGAGCTTATCTTTTAAATGTATATTGTACAATGCTAAAAATCACCATATTAAAGAATCTTATAATGGGAAAACTGAAATTGAAGGATTAAATAAATCTCATTCCTTGTCATATGCTACTTATTAACAAGCTCAAAATTAAGACTAGGTTCAGATTAGAAGAAACAACATAATTTTGGAGTCCCTAAAGGTTTGTGTTTGCACACTGAACATCAAGTCTGCAACATAAAATTATAAGTGTCATTTATGGTAATCCACTGTTTGAGTTTAATTTGCTATCTTTGTATAATAGATATGCTAGAATGCATGATGCATATGATGCTGAGTTAATATAAGGATGTGGAGATTTTATATATATTTATATATATATATATACACACAAAATTATATGCTCTACAGACATATAGAACAGATACATATATTAAATACATACATATATTTTTAGTGCAGACTTTTTCCCCTAATAAATATGTAAAGTAAAAGTGCTATTGTGATAATCTGTGCAAAATGTTATTCTCCTCTGATTTTGTTTGACTATGGAGTACATGGTTTTAGCCAGGGACTCAGAGCTAAAACTAAGAAAATAAATTATGTCAGTAGAACTTCATTCATCTCTTGAAAATCAGGGTCTGAGACATAGGAAGTGAACAACAAATGATGGAACAGTTTCAGGGTCCATGAAGCACAAGAAAAGAAAATCCGAAATTCACCTTCCATTATGCAGACATCTTTCACAATTTCACATGGATAACTGATGGCAATAAATGAAAATGACAGATAAACAAGATTATTTTTATCAGGTAGTAATGAGAACTTGGATACAACATTAGGAAAAAACAATAAATGTAGACGTGAAATTGATTAATTATGTGTGTTTTTCTTATCATCTTGTATTTTTACTTGATTCAACAGGTCATTCCGCTAATTTTGATTTTTTATCAAAGCCTAATATCTTAGTAGAGCTAAACAGTTGCTAATGCTATTAGAGTGTTATAAAGTATATTTTCTTTATCAACACTTGAATGTATTACTATAATCACAGTTACTTCATGGGTTTAAAGGTACTGAGTTTATCAAATAAATTTGAGCACTATGTATTAATTTACATCATGATTTTCAGTTTTAAAGGTATTGTCCTGTAATCCATTTCTCAAATGAATGCTTCCTATAAGTCTGGATCTTTATAAAAGAAATTTCAAGCCGGGTTCGGTGACTCAGCCTGTAATCCCGCGCCTTGGGAGGCTGAGGTGAATGGATTGCCTGAGCCTACGGGTTCAAGACCCGCCTGGGCAGCGAGACCTCATCTCTACAATAAATCAAAAAATCAGCCGGGTGCGGTAGCGCGCGCCTGTAATTCCGGGTACTTGGAAGGCTGAGGCAGAAGGATCGCCAGAGCTCAGCAGCTCGAGGCTGCGGTAGCCGGAAGCGGCCACTGCACTCCAGTCTGGGTGACAGAGTGAGACTCCAACTGAAAAAAAAAAAGAAAGAAAGAAATTTCAAATGCTTCTAATAAACTGAAAATAATGTATATTTAGTCTAATCTTTTCAGGTCTTAATAGACCAATATGTTTCATCTCTTTTGTTTTTGTTTTTTAATCCTCAGTAAATATACAATAGCAAACAACAGCAGTGCCCTAAAATCTTAATTAAGATTCTATGATAAAAGGCTGTTTGTGTACAGATATTCAACTAGTAGTCACATAAAATCATGACATTAGGGAGCAAACAACTAAGAACAACAACATAATAAGAGCAAGATCTAAAGCAGTTACAAATAACATGTGTCAGTCATTTCAACTTAATTCCTTTTCACAGCAAGTAAATTAATGAAATAAATTGAGGTTAGTGACCTCCTCCTCTTTCACACTCTCTTTCATTTTTCATTCCAGTCTCTTAAGAGTTATGCTTGACTCAAAGATTTTAAAAAGTAGTGGAGGTTAAAAGTCCTCCACTGACTATGATCTCATCTTGCCTAGCATTGATTATCTCTCCTGTTCGTAGTAATCATATGAGTTGATTACAAAGAGTAATTCAAATTTGTCTTTACACTGTTAAACTCACTCAGAGAAAAAGCTGGCCTTGGTTTTCTGGTTTGCTCAAAGCTCAAGAGACACACAGATAAAAGAACTGAATCAGCCTTTCCATCTTCCCAGAGAGCTTCTCTTTTTACAACTTGTTGTCAGCCATTTGGGAAAACCAGATTGCTCTTATTTTTAGAGATTCATATACTTTTAACCCCATCCAGCAGGAATTACCAACAAGCAAATAAAAACTACCTTGAGAAAGCAAAGTTTTTATTTTTAAATAAAAATCCCTTCTATTCCAGTATCTTAGCCAAATAGACAGATGTTCTCTAATCCTATTTTGATATAATAATAATTACATTAATGTATTACTGTATTTCCAGACTGCCATATATCAGAGATCAAAAATACATTTAAACTCAGAAAAATGTTGTAGTTTGCTAAGAACGACTAATGTGTCTATAGCAGCTGCTGTTCTCTCCCTGGTGTGAAATCTACGACTATCTCGTCTACATCACAGATTCAGAGTCAGCACCTGTTGCACTTGCTGCCCACCCTGAGATGTTTAAGTCACAATTTTAAGTGCTTTCATGATGAACATCTATATCTAAGACTACAGCTTCCAAATTATTTTTCTAATGTAGTCCTTTAAATTTCATCATTTCTTGAAGAACTTAACTTCCTCTCAAAGCATAGTGAGGTTTGTGTTACAGTAGTGGTAACAAAAAGCAAAAAATGGTGATGGGAGCCTAAAGTTCCTTAAATGTCTGGTCCCCTCTTCAAGATGAGAGAGGTGGCTCCACCTTTTTTCTTTGATCTACTTTAACTGTTTTTCTTAATCTTAAAAAAAAAAAAGTGGTTGGGGAGGTGAAGAGGCAAACTTCAGCAGCTCAGACCAGAGATACCTAGTCTCATGCACACATTAACTGTTCCTAGAAATAAAAATAGTTTTATGTATAGAACTAGGAAGGAGTATTTTAAATTGGGAATGTGAAGAGAAGCAATAACTTTTTCACTAGTTTTTAGAAAAGGTTTACTATGGAATACAGCCAATTCCCGATTGTTGTTGAATAAAATTGTGTAACCAGAATACATTGAGATCACAAACCTTGAATTATGTCAGCAAACCAGTAGTTTCATCATTTGATTTCCCAGCAAATGTTGTGATCTCAGGGTCTAGCAGGATCACAGAGAATAAAAGAAATGCAAAAATAGCTTGAAATATGCCTGTGATAGCCAATGGTTCCATATCATTTATCAGTAGTCTGCATCTTGAAGTACATGGATGGAAATTGTTTTTGATTAAAGGATGGTTTGCATGTGTAAAAATAGTAGCAATAAAGGAAGAGAGAATAAGTTGAAAAAAACAAAATCAGCTTTGAGTCAGATTATTTCTATCACTAAGCTGCCTCTGAAGTTATAAAATATCAGAAATCCCTGCATTGTAGTTCAAAAATTCTAGCAATAGTAAACTTTGGATATTACTCAAATGATTCCAATTTCTAGTTAAATTTCTGGATCTGTTTCCAAGTTGGCAGTTGTTTTTATTTTAACAAGATTAGAATTGTTACCAAATTGTTGTTGGCTATGATAAAATTATTTTATCGTTTTTTAAAAAACCAACTAGGTTTTGTTGCTGAAAATAATAATTGACAGGTGGTATTACAATGTGTGTGTGTGTGTGTGTGTGTATTTATTAGTCTGGTAGAACTGCCGAATTTATGAGTGTTCATTATAAATTAATGGCCTTCTTAATTAATATTAACTATAGGCTTACCCTTGTAACTGCTTCACTTTTGAATTATGTAAAGTTATTTTTCTATTAGAACCTCAAATTGTAAAAGACTGGGAACAGATTGATGAGTCTGAAAGAATATACACAAGAAACAAAGACCACCTGTGTCTAAATATTTTAATTAACAGGACTGAGAAAAAAGACCATGTAGTTCAATATACATGTATAATTATTCTAAAAACTATTGTTCAGAAAGATAATGTGTAATATAATAAGCTTACTTTTTTTAAGGGGGAGGGAAATCTTCCAAATTATATTAATACAATTCAGACCATTTGTTCTTAGAGGAAAATAGCTTGTTAATCAAATCCCAGGTTGCTTGTAAAGACTCACTCCAAGACATTCCCCTTGTTGTGTCCATGACTCCTAATATATCATTTTTTAGCTTTAAATGACCCACTTTAAACTACTTGAATATTGACACAAAAATGTTGTAAATGTCTCTTGAACTTTCCCCTCTAAGACTCTAATAGAACACTGGTAAAGAGATGGCTTACTTACCATAATGGTTTCCTTTGATTAATGTTGTTTATTTTGGTTATCTTTTGAGAAGTCAATTGTTAAGAGTACCACAACATGCTATGAAGAAAAAAATTCTAATTAATTTTTCTGTTTTGAAAACTTTAATGTCCAACAAGTTTTAGCAATTATTTAACCCTAAAATATAGAGCTAATAGTTACCCTTTAACATTTCAAATATTGTGTGTGTATCAGTTTACTTTGAAAAAATCTTTTTCTGAAATATACACACAAAGTATACCCCCCCACACATATATATACACATACATATGCATTAAAATATATGTAATTTATATATATGAATATCTACTTAGAGTGATCATTTGCTTTCAGGCTATTTAAATAGTGAGTAAATTCAAATTCTTAAGAACGCTAAGTGTTTTTTATTTTCTGAAAAATAGATAAGATACTACCAGATTTCTGTGTAAGAAGTATGGGAGATGGTTTGCAAATATTTTCTCTCATTTATGTAGGCTATCTCTTTTTTTGTTGATAGTTTGTTCAAAAGCTTTTTAGTTCGATGTAATTTTATTTGTCAGTTTTGCTCTGACTGTCTGTGTTTTTGAGGTCTTTCTCAAGATATCTTTGCTCATACCAACATCCTTTAGCATTTCTTAATGTTTTCTTATAGTACTTTTATTGTTTCAGATTTAACATTTAAGTCATTAATCCACTTTAAATAAATGTTCATATATGTTGACAGATAGGAGATTTGTTTCATTTTTGTCTATATGGATATTCAGTTTTCTCAGCATAATGTATTGAAGAGACTGCTCTTTTCCCAATGTATGTTCCTGATATCTATTTCAAAAATGAGTTGGCTGTAAATGAGTAAGTTTATTTTGGGGCTCTATAATTTGTTCATTTGGTGTATATGTCTGTTTTTAGACCAGTCACACACTATATTGGCTACTTTCGCTTTACAGTATATTTTGAAAACGGGTAGTGATACCTCCAGCTTTGCTACTTTTGACAGGATTACTTTGGCTGCTCAGGTTTTGTGTGTGTATGTGTGTGGTTGCATACATATTTAGGATTGCTTTTTCTTTTCTTTTTTTTAACTTTTAATTTTTTATTTTAAGATATGGGGTGCAATTCAGAGTTAGTTATACAACTGTTCATTATGCAGATACCCTTGTTCATGAGGTGTGCCCCTCCTTCCCCAGGCAGATTTCCACTACTGCCAATCCCACTACTCTGCGCCTCTCCCGGCAGTTTCCTGCTACTGTGAAAAAATGTTACTGTTATTTCTATAAAGATTTCATTTAATTTGTATATCATTTTGGATGGGTGAGGAAATAATGATATTATCTATTTTAATACATAATATAGGGTATAGTTTTATTTTTTATTTATTTTTAAATTTTTTGTTGTTGTTGTTTGTTTGTTTTTTGAGTCGGAGTCTAACTCTATCTCCCAGACTGGAGTGCAGTGGCTGCTCCCGGCCACCGCAGCCTCGACCTGCTGGGCTCCGGCGATCCTTCCACCTCAGCCTTCCAAGTAGCGGGAACTACAGGCATGCACTACCACGCCCAGCTGATTTTTGATTTATTGCAGAGATGAGGTCTCGCTGCCCAGGAGGGTCTCAAACCCGCGGGCTCAGACAATCCACTTGCCTCAGCCTCCCAAAGGCGCGGGATTACAGGCTGAACCACCAAGCCCAGCTAGTTTTATTTTTTGTTGTACTCTTTCAATTTCTTTTACCAGTGGTTTATAGTTTTTATTGCATGTTTCACTTCTTTGGTTAATTTTTTCCCCTAGGATTCAATTTTTATTTTTTAGCTATTGTAAATGTGATTGCTTTTTTTTGTTACTAATTTTTCCAGACTGTTCACTAATGGCATATAAAAATGCTACTAATTTTTGTGTGTTGATTTTTTTTTTTTACTCTGCAACTTTACTAAATTCATGTATGAGTTCTAATCGTTTTTTGACAGCATCTTTAGGTTTTTCCTAAAGATCATGTTGTCTATAAACAAGGACAACTTGACGTCTTTCTTTACAGTTTATATGCTCTTTATTTTTTTCTCTTTTCTAATTTGTCTAGCTAAGATTTTCCAATACAATTTTGAAACAAAATTGTCAAGTGATTAACAATCAGAATATATAAGTAACACAAACAACTTAAAAGCAAAACAGCAAATTGTCAGATTTTAAAATAGTTAAATGCTCTGCATAGACATTTATCTAAAGAAGATATACAGATGGCCAATGAGAATATGAAAAAATATTCAACATTACTAACCAAATGCAAATCAAAATAGCCATGAGATATTATCTAACCCCAGATGAAACATCTATTACCAAAAATACAAAAATAAAATAGCATGATGACAAGGATGCAGAGAAGGGGGAATGTGTGTGCATTGTTGAAGAGCATGTAAATTAGTCTCACACCTATGGAAAAGAGTATGACAGTTTCTCAAGAAAACTAAACATAAAAATATTATGTGATCTAGCAATCCTATTGCTGGGCATATATCCAAAAGAAAGGAAGTCAACATACTGAAGTGATATCTGCACTCCAATGTTCATCACAGTGCAACTCACAGTAGCAAGATATGAAGGAAACCTTAGTGTCTGTCAATAGATGAGTGGATAAAGAAAATGTGGCACATATATACAAAGGAATATTATTAACCATAAAAAAGAATAAAATGCTATCATTTGCAACAATATGGTTGGAACTGGAGGGCATTTTGTTAAGTGAAATAAGCCAGGCACAGAAAGACAAATATTATACATGCTTACACAAATGTGGAGGCTAAAATCATTGATTACATGGAAGTAAAATGATAATTATCAGAGGCTGGGATGGTAGATGTGGAGTGGGCAGTGAAGAAAAGTAAGTTGGTTAATGTGTACAAACATAAGTTAGATAGAGGGAATAATGTTTGTTAGCATAGTAGGGTAACTATAGTTAACAACACTGTATATTGTATTTCAAAATAGCTAGAAGAAAAGATTTAGAACATTCTCTAAACACAGAAGTGATAAATGTTCAAGGTTATGAATGACAGTTACCTTGATTTGATCATTATACATTGTCTATTTGTATCAGATATTGCTTGTACCACATATACAGCTACTATGTATCTTTTTTAATTTTTAAGATGTGGGGTACAATTCAAGGTTAGGTATGCAAATATTCATTATGCAGGTACCCTTGTTGATGAAGTGTATCCCCCCACCCCTGCCAGTCTCCCACTATTGCCAAGCACTCCCCCACCACCACAGTTTCCCACCACTGCCAATTCCTTTCTTATAGTATTATGATAACTGTTCAAGGTCTGTTGATAGGTGAGACCATGTGGTACTCAGTTCTTTGTTTCTGTAATAAATCACTCAGTATTATGAATTCTCCGCCCAGCCAAGTTGCTGCAAAGTGCATAATTTTTTTCCTTCTTTATGGCTGCATAATATTCCATCATGCATATGTACCACATTTTTATCCAGTCCTATCTTGATGGACCATGGTTGGTTCCATGTTTTTGCTATTGTGAATAATGCTTCAGTAAACATGTGTATACAGCTATCTTTTTCATAAGAGTGATTTGAGTTCATCCAGGTATATGCTCAGCTGGGTGATTGCAGGATCATATGGAAGATCGATTCTTAGATCTATTAGGAATCGACAAACTGTTTTCCATAGAGGTTGTACTAGTTTACACTCCCACCAACAGTATAAAATTGTTCCCTCTTCCTGAATCTGTGTCTTCTTTTGAGAAGTGTCTGTTCATATCTTTTGCCCACTTTGCAATGGGGCTATTTATTTTTTCTTTTCAGCATTTTTGAGTTCCTTGTAGATCCTAAATGTTAGGCCTTTGTCAGATATAGAGTTGTCAAATATATATTTTTTTCATTCTGTGGGCTGTCTTCCTGCTCTCTTGATGGTTTCTTCGGTTTGGCAGAAGCTTTTCAGTTTGATGAGGTCCCACTTGTCTATAATGGCATGGGTACTTGGGGTTTTGATCAGGAATTAGTGGCCAGTTTCAATTTCCATAAGGGTGTCTCCTGCATTTTCCAAGGTTCTTTAGTTTGCAGTTTTACATTTAGGCCTTTTATCCATTTAGAGTTGATTTTTGTGTATAGTGACTGCTAGGGGTCTTGTTTTAAAGAGAAAAAAATAAATCAAAAGTGATAAAGATAGAAAAAATTATAAACTCAAAATAAAAAGACATAGAAGAGATGATTTCCTCAACTTAGTATCTCTTCTTTGATATTACAAGTGTTCACTTTTCTCACATATTCACTTTACTGTCAGTATTTGTGATTAATGTGATTTCACTATGATGTTCTCATCAGGTCACACATATATTTTATCCTTATTGACATTCAAGATTTTCAACATCTGTCAACTTTTGAATCTTAGTCACCACAATCACTCATTAATTTCTCTTTCTTAAGACTGCTACTCAATACCATCTCCTCAATTTATTAATTTTTTTATAACTCCAAGCTTTTCACATGCTGATATTGTTCAAGCTATTTGTTGGAATAATTTATAAACCAATATTTGGAGAAACATGATGTACACTCTTGGTAAAGTCAATTTTCACATAGTAATAGTCTCAGACTTCAGGTATTATTTTAAGGATATGGCAGACAACAAAGCCAGAAGCTTTGTTCTTATGAAATAAAATTTTAAGAGACTCATATCAAACTTTTGCTATTAAAAATTATAATAATAATAATGATAGTTATGGAATAAGCAAAATGATAATTCTGAACATTTTTATGTGTCATCTCATGTATCATTCTGAAAGTTTTGTATTACTATTATGCTTACCATATAGAAAAATGCATCAAAACTTCTAAAGTTTAAAATTTTGTCCACTGTTACATAAATAGTGCAGAACTTGAATTTGAGCCCAGGTCTGTAATACTCCGAAGCTCATGTTGTTAAGTAGCACCAAAGAGCACCAAGTCCTGTGAAATACATAATGACATTAAAAGGAGGCTAATATAATGTATTTTAAAGCTTTTCTTTCATTATATTTCTAGATTCACACATATAGCTTCATTGCATAAGTATGTACTTAAAAGAAAATTAAGTAAAGTACCATTTCTCATTTCTGAAATTATTAATGATCATGCTAACAGCATAATTTTTGCCATTTTTATTAAGGGCTGTTATACTGTTTAATTTTATTTATATATCTAAACCATGGTAATCTTATAACATGTATTTTGATGTGTTTATCATGTGAGAAAAAAATAAATGGTGTTTTTAAAATATAGCTTATTCACAAGGTTATTAAAAGTTTTATATCTTGACATAATATCATATTGTCTGAAGCGCAAAAGTAATAATATGTTGCTTATTTATTTGTTTATTTGACAATAATCATGATTACCTCTTCCACTAGGCACAGTTTTATAGTCATTAGAACAAAATTAATGTATTTATACTCTCATAAAACTTATACCTAACCGGGCTTGGTGGCTCAGCCTGTAATCCCGCGCCTTTGGGAGGCTGAGGTGAATGGATTGCCTGAGCCCGTGGGTTCGAGACCCGCCTGGGCAGCGAGACCTCATCTCTACAATAAATCAAAAAATCAGCCAGGCGTGGTAGCGCATGCCTGTAATTCCAGTTACTTGGAAGGCTGTGGCGGAAGGATCACCGGAGTCCAGCAGATCGAGGCTGCGGTGGCCGGGAGCGGCCACTGCACTCCAGTCTGGGCGACAGAATGAGACTCCAACTCAAAAACAACAAATAAAAAAAACAAAAAAACTTATATCTACCAAGAATAGATAAAAATTTGAAATAAATAAGTATATATGTGTATATGAGTTGTGTGTGTGCATGTGTGTGTGTGTGTGTGTGTGTGTGTGTATGTGTGTGTGTAAAATGGTAGAAAAGTTTGTACCTGGTTATTCTGTATCTAATGTTATAAGAGAGATATGTTTACAAAACTATACAGATAAAATTGCAATGCCTTAGGTTTCCTTTTAAATTACAGTAATCAAAAAATTATTAAAAAATGGGCATTCTGCAATATTAACTTTTAGCAGTTTTTTTGAGGTTGCATGTTTTCTTTTTGTTTTGTTTGTCTCCTTGTGTTGATTCTGTGCTATTGCCACAACTTCCTATTTAGTCTATGTAATCACTAAGCTATAAGTCAAGGTATATCTCAGTGGAAATCAGAATCCTTTCCTCAGTTTGATGAGGAAGTAAAAATAATTGTGTATCAGAAGTTCATGACTTGAACTGGAAGTAATAGAAAATAAAATGAAAACAAAATAACACAAACAGCACAAAAACAAACTCTAACTGTATTCATAAACATATCCCTTGAAACAATAAAACATACTGATTGTTTCTCCAGAAGTAACAATAGAAGACATTTCATACAAAAATAAAAATGGAATGCTCCAATCTAAACCAAATATTATGCTGTATTTTTTTTCTGCCTTACAATCAAGACATCATGTAGAAAGAGGTTCACTGAGTACAGTTGTCTCTGGATCTCTTGTGTTTCTGTACATTTTGAAAGCAGAGGCATTGATTACGGATTATCTTAAAAATTTTTTTCACTATGTTTTCAAGAATGCTTGAATGTTTAATTGCTTTGAAAGGTAATATAGCTCTCCCAAACAAAAAGCATATTTTCCAGGATTGAAATGTTGTGTTAGTGACTTCCTGCTGAGCAAAGAGAAGATGTACCTACTGCCTATTATAAAAGTCGATTTCTCTAAGTTCGAGGTCCATTTCCTGTAATGTATCCCACAACATGTGAAGGTGTCACTTGGCCTTCTTGATGTCAGCCTGTACGATTGGGACTCATGGAACCTAGATATCGTTATTTCTGTGGTAAATAATTATTTTTATATCTGATCCAAAGTACTCATCTCTTCTGTCAACATCTGCATAACTGTGTCATGCTAACTTATTAGTAAATTGAAAAAATCAGTTACATCATAGTTCTTTAAAAAGGTAGATGAAAGGGGATTCCTATGTCTCATCATACACATAAATTGACTCAAGATGGAATAAAGACCTAAATGTAAGACTTGAAACTATAAAACACTAGAAGAAAACCTGAGAAATCTCTTCTTGACATTAGACTAGACAAATAATTCATGACTAAGACTTCAAAAGCACATGAGACAAAACCAAAAATGACAAATGAGACCTCATTAAACTAAAAAGCTTCTGCACAGTCAAAGAAATAATCAACTGAGTAAATAGACGACCTGCAGAATGGGAGAAAATATTTGCAAACTATGCAACTGACAAAGAACTAATATCCATAATTCACAAGAAACTCAAATAACAATAACAAAAACACTCCATTAAAAAGTGGAAAAAGAGCCGGGATCGGTGGCTCAGCCTGTAATCCCACGCTTTTGGAGGCCGAGGTGAGTGGATTGCCTGAGCCCACGGGTTTGAGACCCGCCTGGGCAGCGAGACCTCATCTCTACAATAAATAAAAAAATCAGCCAGGTGTGGTAGCGCATGACTGTAATTGCGGCTACTCGGAAGGCTGAGGCGGAAGAATTGCCGGAGCCCAGCTGTTCAAGGGAATGGGAAAGAGATGAGATATTAAGAAGTACAACATATACTATATGAATGAGGGCTGCACGAAAAGTCCATATTATACCCCTACACAACATATCTATGTAGCAAAAGTGTATTGTACCCCCTAAATGTGTACAAATTTTTAAAAAGGGCAGCTGATACACAATGTGATATGCTGAGAAAATAAATGTGTCAGATATGATGGCCACTAATTCAAATAATAGCATCAAATAACATTGGAGAAACTAATTTACACACATTTAGGTGCATGGTGAATAAATGAATCATTAAAAACAGATTTAAAAAAATAGATTAAATTGAAAGAATGACAAAAATCAATGTTAAAAAATCTTTTTCAAAGTGATTATTTTCCCAAACTCTTCAAGTTTCAATATCCACATAAATAAATTGCTATATTTTTTAAAAAACAGGAAGAAAGCATGCAGAGTTTTACTGTTGTTTTTCAGCACTTGACTTCGATGAGAAGCAAAGCATAGAAATATAACTCACTGAAATTTTTCTCAAAGGATGAATAAAATAAATTTGGGTACTTTGCTGTGCTTTTAGTCTACCTTTTAAAACACATTTTTCAGTTATTTTCTCAATGTATTTTTACATAATTTATGAGGAATACAAACAAGAAGGACCAAATGTTTCCCCTCAGAGAGTTTGCAAGTTAGTTGGGAACACTAGACATGGACTTATACAAGGTTAATGAACACATATAAGAATGCAGTAAAAAATATGAACACAGAAATGGTCATGAAAGTTATAATCATTCTCATTATTATTTTCTTAAAGATTATCACTTTCATAATAATTTAATTCTGACTGAAATTCAATGACAGAAATAATAAAAGCAATAAAATTGACTGCTCTGTATTAGGAATTTTACATTTACAATTTTACTGATATTTAGTTTTTCCAGCATCTGAATTAAGTTGAATTATTATGTACATCATCTGTATTTTATAGTGCAAAACTATAAAATATAAAAAATATTTGCCCTTTATCTATTGAATATTTGAAGACTCAGGAGTGAAAAGCTAACTATATAAGCAAAAATTTCAAGTCTAAATTTTGAACCCTAAAATCAGAATACGGGATATTTCCATTTGCAATTCTGTTTTTATTTTAGATGACGCACAGATTTGTAATTGTGTGACATCATATGCCGTGGCTAAGGACCTCACATACAATCACTTCTCCAGGCCTCTTCTGCAGTAAGAGGGCTTTTTATACATAACATCTTAAAGAACTATACTCAAATAAATAACATTTTATTAATTAAAATAAACTAACAAATAAAGAAGCAAATGAATGAATAAAGGATTGGATAACAAATGACTATTTTTAGGAAGTGAAAAATTAACGTGTGTTAACATTCACTTTATGAAAAACATTTTGCTAACTGTAACAAATATAAATATTTACCTGATAAATTTTTTTATTTTCCTTAAATTAGACACTATTTTCACTTTTGCTTTTTCTCATAAAACTGATGGTAAGAAACAGGTTCACAATAATGTGAATGAAAAACTAGTTACTACATAGTAAAGCAACTCCTAAAGTAAATACTAACACCATTTTCATGTCAAATAATAGAGTATATTGTTCAAGAAATTAAGGAATTCAAAGAGAAAAGTCACAAATTTTTAATATATCATAATTTATTTGCACTAACCAACATGTAGAGAAAGATATTCTGAAATGGATGAAGCTATTTAAATAGCAATAATAGCAATATCAAAAATCATAATTTTAATACATATGTGAACTGATATATATGGGTAAAATATTTCATCTATAGGTATAATTAGAATTCTTGAAAAAGACTGAAAATTTATGATAAAATCAAGGTGTGTCTATAATATAATTTTATTCTAAAATAAAAGTTTCAACTCAAATTTTAAAAAATATTCTAATAAATTTTTAAAACTTTTAATAATGAGAAATTAAATTACTTATATAGGATGTATCTATAGCAGAGAAAATATATACTTGTATAACCTCCCCAAATCATTTTACAAAGTTAACATCATACTGACACCCAAACTGGGTGAAGATCCAAGAATAAAAGAGAACTACAGGCCAATGTCTTTAATGAACATAGATGCAAAAATGCTCAACAAGAGTCTAGCAAATCAGATCCAACAACACATCTCAAAAATCATCAACCATCATCAAGTAGGCTTTACCTCCAAGATACAGGGCTGGTTCAATATCCACAAGACCATAAATGTAATTAAATATATCCACAGATGTAAAAACAAGAATCACATGATTTTATCATTAGATACAGAAAAGACTTTTGATAAAATCCAGCAACTCTTCTTGATAAAAACTCTCAAACACCTAGTCATAGAAGGATTGTACCTCAAAATAGTAAGCACCATCTATGATAAATGCACTGCCAGCATATTGCTAAGTGGACAGAAACTGGAAGCATTTCTCCTAAAAACTGGAATAAGACAAGGCTGTCCATTCTCACCCCTCCTGTTCAACATTGTGTTGGAAGTCCTAGTTACAACAATTAGACAAGAAAAAGATATTAGGGTTATCCAAGTAGGAAAAGAATTTAAGTTATCCCTCTTTGCTGAAAATATGATCCTATATCTTGAAAATCCAAGAGAATCTGTCAAAAACCTCCTTGCACTGAGAAAGGACTTTAGTAAAGTCTCTGCATACAAAATAAATGTGTAAAAGACAGTCACATTCTTATACACCAGCCACAAACATGCAGAAAACCAAATAAAAGCACAATCTCATTCACAGTAACCACACACACATACACAAAATACCTCGGCATCTACCTAACCAGAGTAGTGAAAGACCTTTACAATGAAAACGACAAAGCACTGCTCAAAGAAATCAAGGAAGACACAAACAAATGAAAAAATATTCCATGCTCATGGAGAGGAGGAATTAACATTGTTAAGATGTCCATCCTACCAAAGGCAATCTACAGATTCAACGCAATACCCATTAAATTATCAACATCCTTTTTCTCAGATCTGAAAATGACAATACAGAAATTCATATGAAAACACGAGTGACCACGAACAACCAAAACAATCCTTAGCAAAAGAAACAAAGTGGGAGGTATCACACTTTCAGAGTCTAAACTTTACTATAAGTCTACAATAATCAAAGCAGCCTGGTATTGGTACACGAATAGGCATATAAACCAATGGAACAGGATAGATATTCCAGAAGCAAAACCTCAATTTCTCAACCAACTCATCTTCTCCAAGGCCTCCACCAACAACCACTGGTGAGAGGAGAACCTATTCAATAAATGGTACCAGGAAAACCGGCTGACCACACGCAGAAGATTGAAACAGGACCCCTACCTATCACCACACACAAAAATCAACTCTAAATGAATCAAAGACCTAAACATAAAACCTCAAACTATAAGAATCTTAGAAAACGCAAGAGATACCCTTACAGAAAATGGAGTAGGTAACCAATTTCTGATTAAACCTCAGATGTCCATGCCATAGAGATAAGATAGACCAGTGGGATCTCATTAAAATGAAAAGCTTCTGCAAAGCAAAAGAAACCATCAAGAGAGTGGGGAGATAGTCCACAGAATGGGAAACAGATATTTGCCAACTGTATTCTGGCAAAGGTGTAACCTCAAGGATCTACAAGGAACTCAAATGTGCTGAAAGGAAAAAGCAAACAGCTACATTAGAGTGTACAAAAGACATGAATAGACACTTTTCAAAAGAATTACATGGACAGTCAACAGACACATGAAAAAGTGCTCAGCCTCACTAATCATCAGAGAAATACAAACAAAAACCACACTGAGAACCCATCTAATTCCAATAATAATAGCCACCATTAATAAAACAAACAGTAACAGATGTTGGAAAGGATGCAGAGAAAAGGGAACTCACTGCTGGTGGCAATGCAAACCAGTTCAACCTCTATGGAAAACAATGTGACAATTTCTAACAGAACTAGAAATTGACTTTCCATATGACCCAGCGATCCTCTTACTGGTAATATACGTGGAGGAACTCAAATCATTCTACAAAAAACATACCTGCACATGCATGTTTATTGCAGCACTATTCACAGTAGCAAAAATATGGAACCAACCATGCTGCCCATCAAAACTGGGCTGGATTAAAAAATGTGGAACATAAACATGTGAAATATTTTGCAGCCATAAAGAAGGACAAACATATGAAATTCACAGCAACTTGGAAGGATTTAGAGCCTGTCATACTCAGTGATCTATCACAGAAAAAAAGAACTGAATACCATATGTTCTCATTCATAAGCAGACTCTCAACATTTGCCAAAATACTATAAGAAAGGGATCAGCAGTAGTCGGATACTGACAGGGTAAGGGTGGAACACAACATCAACAAAAGCACCTGATCTCAAACCAGGCGAAGTGGGGACCAAAATGAGGTGTAAACTTTACCTGTATGATATCCACTTGTATATATAATCCTGAATTGTACCCCCCATCTTTAAAATAAAATGTGCTTAAAAAAAGAAAAAAGTACAAAGCACCATAGATGTAACAAAGCAAATGGTAGCAAAAATTAGCAAAGAAGAAAGTTTTAAAAATAAAAATCTCAGGAAACAAAAAGCCAAAATTAAAGATAATTTCACTATTTTAAGAATACAGAATAAAAATGAACTTACATATGACTATGTGTTGCATGACATGTGACTAAACGAGACAAAGAGCTAATGCATCATATGAGCCTGCAGATTGAAATGTGATTTTTAATTCTACTTTCTTAAAAATAAGTTAATATAAATACAGTGTTACTTTGCTTTTTATCTAACATTTCTTCACATAAATTAACTCTCATAGTTTTATACAAATGTAAAATTACGTTTGCAAATAGGATATATAGCTCACATTAAGAAATATCCAGAATTCTTTTTTTTAATTGTGGGGTACAATTCATGGTTAGGTATACAAACATTCATTGCACAGGTAACCTTGTTGATGAAGTGTGCCCCCACTTCCCTAGGCAGATTTTGATTACTGTCAATCCCACCTCCCTGCCCCCCTACCCCCCACAGTTTCCCGCTACTATCTATCCTTTTCTTATACTATTACAGTAGTTCATAGTCCACGTATGAGTGAGAACATGAGATACTCAGTTCTTTGTTTCTGTGAAAGATCGCTCAGCATTATCGACTCTAATTCCATCCAGGTTGCTGCGAAGTTTATGATTTTGTTCTTCTTTATGGCTGCGTAATATTCCATTGTATATATGTTCCACATTTTTTTAATCCTGTCCTCTTTTGATGGACAGCACGGATGGTTCCACGTTCTTGCTATTGTGAACAATGCAATAAACATACATGTGCAGGTCTCTTTTTAATAGAGTGATTTGAATTCTTCTGGTTATATTCCCAGTAGGGGAATTGTAGGATCATATGGAAGGTCGATTTATAGAACTTTTAGGAATCACCACACTGCTTTCCACAGAGGCTGTACTAGTTTACACTCCCACTAACAGTGCGGAAGTGTTCCCTTTTTGTCACATCCTCTCCAGTATTAGTTATTTTTTGTTATTGATGATGGCCATTCTGACTGGAGTTAGGTGGTATCTCAATGTAGTTTTAATTTGCATCTCCTTGATGGCTAGTGAGGCTGAACAGTTTTTCATATATCTGTTGACTGCTCATATGTTTTCTTTAGAGAACAGTCTATTCATACCTTTTGCCTACTTTGTAATGGTGCTCTTTGCTTTTTTCTTTTCATCACATGTGAATTCCTTGTAGATCCTTGATGTTAGGCCTTTGTCAGACATGGAGTTGGCAAATAATTTTTCCCAGTCTGTGGACTGTCTCCCTGCTCTCTTGATGGTTTCTTTGGCTTTACAGAAGCTTGTCAGTTTGATAAGGTCCCACTTTTTTATCTTATCTCTTATGGCATGGGCACTTCAGGATTTGACAGGAATTCGTTGCCAGTTCCAACTTCCATAGGAGTGTCTCCTACTTTTTCTAAGTTTGGTATAGTTTGAGGTTTTACATTTAGGTCTCTGATCCATTTGGAGTTAATTTTTGTGTATGGGGTTAGGTAGGGGTCTTGTTTCAATCTTGTGTATTTCCCAGCACCATTTACTGAATAGGTTCTCATCTCCCCAGTGGTTGTTGGTGGAGGCTTTGCCGAAGATGAGTTGGTTGAGAAATTGAGGTTTTGTTTCTAGAATCTCAATTCTATTCCTTTGGTCTATATGCCTGTTCTTGTACCAATACCAGGCTGTTTTGAATATTGGAGCTTTATAATAAAGTTTAAAGTCTGAGAGTGTGATAACTCCTACTGTGTTCTTTGTTTGTTTGTTTTTTGTTTTGCTTTTTGCTGAGGTTTGTTTTGACTATTCTTGGTCGTTTATGTTTCCATATGAATTCCTGTATTGTTGTTTCTAGGTCTGAGAAGAATGTTGCTGGTAATTTGATGGGCATTGTGTTAAATCTGCAGATTGCCTTAGGTAGAATGGACATCTTAACAATGTTCATTCTTCCAATCCAAGAGCATGGACTATTTTTCCACTTGATTGTGTCATCTTTGATTTCACTGAGCAGTGTTTTGTAGTTTTCATTGTAAAGGTCCTTCACATCTCTGGTTAGGAAGATGCCAAGGTATTTCTTTTTGTGTGTGTGGCTATTGTGAATGGAATTGTGCTTTTTATTTGGATTTCCGTTTGTTTATTATTGGTGTATAGAAATGTGATTGTCTTTGAACATTTATTTTATACCCTGAGATTTTGCCAAAGTCCTTTATCAATGCAAGGAGGTTTTTGACAGATTCACTTGGGGTTTCAAGGTATAGAATCATGTCATCTACAAAGAGAGATAACTTGACTTCCTCTTTTCCTATCTAGATACCCCTGATTGCCTTCACTTCTGTGAGTGCTCTAGTTAGGACTTCCAAAACTATGTTGAACAGAAGGGGTGATAGTGGACATCCTTGTCTTGTTCCTGTTTTCAGGGGAAATGGTTCCAATTTCTGTCTGTTTAGCAGTATGCTTGCTGTGGGTTTCTTGTCGATGGTTCTTACTATTTTGAGGTATGTTCCAACTATGCCTAAATGTTTGAGGGTTTTTAATCAAGAAGGGATGCTGGATTTTATCAAAAGCTTTTTCTGCATCTAATGATATAATCATGTGGTTTTTGTTTTTATGTCTGTTGATGTATTTCATTACATCTATGGTCATATGAATGTGGAACCAGCCTTACATCCCAGGGATGAAACCTACTTGGTCATGATGGATGATTTTTGTGATGTGTTGTTGAATCTGGTTTGCTAGGATCTTGTTGAGAATTTTAGCATCTATGTTCATCAAAGATATTGGCCTGTAGTTCTCTTTTTTGTTGGGTCTTTACTTGGCATGTGTATCAATGTGATGTTAGTTTCATAAAATGATTTGGGGAGAGTTCCATCTTTCTCAATTGCCTGAAATACTTTCAGTAGTATTGGTATCAGTTCTTCCTTATATGCTTTGTAGAATTCTGCTGGAAAACCATCAGGTACAGAGTTTTTTTTTTGTAGGTAATTTTCTTATGACATAGTCAATTTCCTGGATTGTTATTGGTCTATTTAGGGTCTTGATTTCTTTTTGTTTCAACCTATGGATGTTGTGTGATGTCAAAAAGTCCTCTATTTCCTTTAGCTTTTCAATTTTGTTTCCATACAAGTGTACATAGTAGTCTCTGATAATATTTTGTATTTCTTCAGGGTCAGATGTGACTTCACCTTTTGTGTTTCTGATTGTGTTCATTTGGGCTTTTTCTCTCTTCTTCTTGGTCAGACTAGTTAGGGGACCATCAATCTTATTTATCCTTTCAAAGAGCCAACTTTTTGTTTCATTGTTTTTTTGTTGTTGTTTGCTTGCTTTGTATTATCTTTTTGTCTTTTATGTCCTGGATTTGGGCTTTTATTTTGGTGATCTGGATTCTTCTGCTGTAATTAGGGTTTTTATGGTCTTGCTTTTCCTTATGTGATTTGTTAGGCTCTTACCTTGTGATCTTTCCATTTTTTTCATGTGCATCTGTAAAGATATGAATTCCCCTCTTACTACTGTTCTTAAGACATCCCAGAGATTTTGGTAAGATGTTTCTTCATTTTCATTTGTTTTCAGGTAACTTTTAATCTCTGTTTTGATTTCCATGTTGACCCAGGAATTGTTTAATATCATGCTGTTTAGTGTCCATGTCTTTGTGGGTTTGGGGGTAACCTTGTTGGTGTTGATATTCTATTCTGAGAATGTGCATGGCAAAGTTTCAATTTTATGAAATTTTTTTATGCTTGTTGTATGACCAAGGAAATGGTCAATCTTAGAGTATATTCCATGTGGTGATGAGTAGAATGTTTATTCTGTGGTCGTTGGATGGAGTGTTCTACAGTTATCAATTAAGTCTATTTGGCAAGAATCAGACTGATGTTCCGGATCTCCTTGCTGATTTTTTGTTCTGATGATCTGTCTAGGGTTGTGAGTGAGGTATTAAAGACTCCAGATATGATAGTGTTAGAGTCAATATCTTTTTAATGTTTGCCTAGAAGTTGCTTTATGAAAGTTGGTGCTCCTATGTTGGGTGCATAAATGTTAGGATGGATATTTCTTGTTGATGGATCCGACCTTTTATCACTATGTAGTGACCTTCTATATCTTTTTAAATTTTTGATAGATTAAAGAGTATTTGGTCTGAAATTAAGATTGCAACCCCTGCTTTCTTTTATGTTCCATTCACCTGAAATTTTGCTTCCCATCCTCTTGATTCTGTGATTGTCCTTTCTGATGAGATGAGTCTCTTGGAGACAATATATTGTTGCCTCATAATATTTTATTAATTTTGCTATTCTATGTCTTTTCAGTGGTGCATTTAGTTCATTATCATTTAGGCTAATTATTGAAATGTGAGAATTTATCCCTGTCATGAGGTTCTTATATAGTGGTTGCTGCTCCTGTTTGTTTGGTATCTTTCTTTTGGTTTTGGTGTTGATTCATGTGTGTTTTCAATCTTTTTCCTATACTCTTGCAAAGAACATTATTGTTCTTTTTCCGTTTTCTTCTGTGTTTAATACTTTCTTAAGTGTTTCTTGTAGAGGTGGCTGGAGGCAGCAAAAATTCTTGGGGATTGGATGTCTGGGAAAATTTTTAATTCTCCCTCAATGATGAAATTTAGCTTAGCTGGGTAGGTTATTCTTGGATGACACTGTTTACCTTTGAGAACTTTGAAGATTGGGCTTCAAGCTCTCCTAGCCTGAAGTGTTTCTATAGAAAAATCTGCTGCTATTCTAATTGGTCTCCCCTGGTAGGTAGTCTGACCTTTTACTCTTGCTGTCTTTAGGACTTTTTCTTTTATACCTACTTTGTTTAGGCAAATTATTATGTGTCTGGGAGTTGGTCTTCTCATTTGTTTTCTTGCAGGGGTTCTCTGAATCTCTTGTGTTTGAATTTTTGCATCACTGATGAGATGAGGGAAGTCTTCTTGAATAATTTCATGGAATGTTTATTCCAGAGTAGTCTCCGTCTCTCTTTTTTGCCTCAGGAAGTTCAATTACTCTTAGACTCAGTCTCTTGAAGTAATCGCTCATCTCTTGAAGGTTTTGTTCTGTCTTTTTAAGCTTCTTTTCTATGTTTTTGACAGCTTGGGTTAGTTCTATATTTTGGTTTTCAAGCTCTGAGATTCTTTCTTTTGCTTGGCTAATTCTGCTTTCCATGCTTATTAGTTTGTTATTTATTTCAATCACAGTATTCTTTACTGCTGTTTTCTCAGTTATCAAATCATTCTTATTTTCCTCTTGTCTCTCCTCAATTCTTTTCATTCTCTCTATTAATGTCTTAATATCTGGGTTTATAGTATGCGACCAGTCATTCTGGGGGCTCTTCATTGTTTGCATTCCGAAGTCTGTTTTCTCTATGTCTGACCTCTCAAAGGTCTATGTGAGACCTATATTCTTCTTCTGACTTTTCTTCATTTGTGTAGATTTTCCTCCCACTTTTTCCATTTTCCCCCCTCTTCTTTAATTCTGTTGTTCAGAGATGGCAGGGTTGCTTTTACTTCTCTTTGCCTGATCTCCTATTCTTCCTTATGTGAATCCTTTAGCTTTATTCAAGTCTGAAGTTGGACTGTGGTTGGAGGCTATGTTTTTTGCAGTTTTGAGATTTAATTGAGGGGGGAGCTGTCATTCAAAATCTATCTGCAGATCCCAGTATCTACTGACAGGTGTATGGATACCCTGGAACACACTTCCTACTGCCTTGCAATCTGTCCATGAAGTGGGGATATAGGTTTGCTCCCTGAAAGCAAAATGAGGTTAGAAGAAGTAAAATAATGGAACAGGGAAGGGTGGGGAAAGGAGGTAGGTGGAGAGAGAGAATAGTATGAGGGAAAACAGACAAACATACCAACTAACAAATGAAAAGAAACAAAAAGACAGAAAAGAGCAAAAAAACCCACAAAAACCTAAAACATGCAATCATACAGACACACACAAGCCAACCAACCTCCTTATTGATGTACTATTCTCCTACACAAACATGAAGTCTAAAGAAAAACAATCCGTAAAATAATAGAAACAAGTATGAAAATGTTATCAATAACAGTAAGAAGAGAGAAAGGAGGGAAAAAAGATGAGTAAAACAAACAGACAAAGAATAAGAATAAAAAAATAAAAACAAAGGAAGCAAGCATGCTCTGAGATTGTTCATCTAAGCCCAATGTCCTTTCAGCTCTGACCTCTAGCTCTCATCATAGGCTGGTAGTGTTGCTCACAGCTAAGGTTAGATGCCCCAGGCCTGCTATGTAAGGAGGGTGGAGCAGATCTGGACTCAGTCAGCTTGCTGCCTTTCAAGTCTTCACTCAGATCTGACCTGCCTGTGTCTGATCTAGCATGGGGGAGGGGCTTCTGTCTCTCCCAGTTTGGTGTGATTACCTTAGGTCCCAAGATGGAGGCTGGGTGGAACTGGGCAGAGCTGGGTGGTGCAATGCAGGTCTCTGTCTGGTCTCAGGGCTCCAGCTGATCTCTGGTCCCGCTGCAGTTGATAGCTGAGCCAGGGGAGGCAAGTGTGAGACAACCGGGCACTATAGGTCAGCATGGAATGTGGCAGCTCAGGGTGGGTGGGGCAGTGCAGCCAGAGTGGGAGCCCAGAGCTCCACTGGGCCAGGAGCTGAGGGATGCCTGGGTGGGGCAGTGGTGACAGCAGTGGTGACAGCAGTGGCAACCGCATCAGCAGAGCAGTGCATGGGACCAAGGGCCTGCAGCCCGTGGGCCAAAGCGGCTGGCTGTGGCTGTGGAGCAGAGCAGACCAGTGTCTGCCAGCCTGCAGGCCTGCATGGCTGGCTGAAGAGCAGGCTGGCAGCAGCAGGAAGAGCAGCCATCAGGGGAAAGTGAGAGTCTTTGTGGACAATCGCTTTCATAGAGGCTCTTACAGTTCAACCTGGCATGTTACCATCTTGCTGGAAGCCCTCAATATCCAGCATTCTAAAACTAAAGTTTGCATAATTACAATTTAAAGACATAGAAGCACATATATTCCTAAATTTTAGGCAATGGAGTAAATAAGAAAAAAAATTGCTTTTTTAAAACATTAGACTATATAGGTAAAAAAGAATTTTGCTCTTTAACCTATGTTACTTTTTTATTATTCCATCAACATGTTTACTGATCTCATAAAAAGTATAGATTATTATAGTATGTTTTTAGGTAGCAGTATTAGTTAGTCATTATTTATTTATATATTAACAATTATGCAATCTTTTATTATGAAATGGTGGGTACACTATTCTAATATTCTCAGTAAAGACACACCCAACTACAGGTTCCAAAGGAGATTCATCTCATTATATTTCTTTGCTTCAGTGTAAGCAAACAAGCTAGATACTTGAACACCAACATAAAGAAATAAATGTTGATGGAGTCAGACTAGATAACAAGGACAAGAAAACAGTGTTTGGAAAGAAAATTGTATTATTTTGCTCCTTAAGTTGTTCAAAAATTATTCACTTTTTCACTTACATTTTTCAGAAATGCACAACATAGTAGCTGATGAACTGAGGACAGTTAAGGCAAAATACATATAAGAAAAGACAAAAAGGAAGATTTTTAAAATTATAAGAATAAACTCATTCCTTCAACAATATTTTGATGGTCAGCTACTCTATGCCTGTTCAAGCCTATTGATGGGTAGCTCCTCTTAAGCTACTCCGATGAATAGCAATTACTACAGACACTTTCATCATTCGCAGAAATGGAGAACCTAGAGGATCTTACGAATAAAGGAGCAGACAAGAAACAAAAGGCTTAACATTTGACATGAAAAAATGAAAAAGGTCAATGTGACAGAAAATAAATACATGAGATGGTGGGCATTTTGAATTCAAATGCATTCTCCATGGGAATATGACATAAAAACTGAGACTCGTAAGTCAAGAAAGTGACAAACACAGGAAGTACTTGAGTAAGAGAATAAGTAAAATATTTCAGGTTAAAAGTCTAAGAAGTAATGTTCCAATAAATGAAAGAAAATCAGTATAGCTAAATGGTAGAAAATCACTTAACAACTTCTTAACACTTATACTATGTGCTGGCATTGTTCTAAGCACTTTACACATATAAACTTATTTAATCCCAAGGGTTAGTCTATGAGGCAGGTATAATTATTATGCACATTTTGCAGATGAAGTAATTATGCAATAAAGCAGTAAAATTAAGTGCCCAAGATTACACTGTAATTAATTGGTAGATACAAGTTTTTAACCAAGGGATTCTGCATGTAAGACCAGAACTTTGACTCATTCCCACTGTATACACCTGCCTGGTAGACAGTGGCCAAATGATGAAGAACATTGGGGATAAAATGGGATTAGGACATTAAATGACAACATAAATCACTAAATCATTTTAAGCTAGAACTTGACATAATCTGATTTAGCTTTTACATGGGCTCTGATATTGCTTACATGAATATAGAAAAATGACTAAAATTAAAAGGAATGCAAATGAAGATAGAATAAAAATAAATAGGAAATACAAAGGAGAAACAAGGAAAGAGTTGAGTCAGACTTTTTCAATCATAAGCTTTTGAAAGTAGTGGTGAGGGGATAATAGGGAAGAAAGTAGAATTAGAATACAAAGTCAGAAACAGTCCTGCATCTTTGAGCCATTAGGATATTCAAAATCTGCTTCTGCTACTAGATATTTATGTGCTGTCAGGCAATTATCTAAACTGTTCTGTAACTTAGTTTATTTTTCTGTGGAAATAAATAGTTGAACCACTTCAATGTTTCACAATTCAAAATAAACTACAAAAAAGTAAAATGCTTGAATTCCCCACTGCTGACTTAAAGAATTAGAAAATGTGGAGAAAGCAGGCTAGAATTATTATATTTGTGAAGAAAAACAAGAATAGAAATGAATGGTAGGCAGAGGCTTATTTCCTAATGGCCTTGAGAAGCACCAAAATAGATTATCTCCATAATTCCTGGTTTTAAGATTCTATAATGAAGGTTTACAGGAAGAGTAAACTTTTAAAATTTTATTTTATATGAGAAATATTTTCTCCTATACCTCAAAAAATATCTAAAAAGAAAAACTGTGCTTACATGAAAAGCAAAGCAAATTGAATCCTTTAGAATAACTCTAGGGCACCTTTAGGGCATCCAACATTGAACCCAACATTGTTTCCTGTCAAAATGGGTGCAATGAAGAAAAACTATAAAAACTGCAACAAAAACAACAACAAAAAAGCCAGGCTCGGTGGCTCAGCCTGTATTTCCAGCGCCTTGGGAGGCTGAGGTGAGTGGATTGCCTGAGCTCGCGGGTTGGAGACCAGGCTGGGCAACTTGGCGGGACCTCATCTCTACAATAAATAAAAAAAAATTAACTGGGCATGGTAGCGTGCGCCTGTAGTTCCAGCTACTTGGAAGCCCGAGGTGGAAGGATTGCTGGACCCAGCAGATAGAGGCTGCGGTGGCTGGAGCGGCACTGCACTTCAGTGTGGTTGACAGAGTGAGACTCTGAATCAAAATTCACTTACATTAATCTAAGATGGCATCTGCTGTTATTGCTGAATCTCTATTGCTATCAGATGCAGAGCTCTATGACCTTGAGAGAAAAAGTACAGAAGTTTCTGCAAAGAAGAAAAAAAATGAGTGATATACTTTTAGAAAGTGAATTGTGAAACCTTCTCAAATTACATTTTTAAAAATTCTCAGATAAAAGCTTGAATATAATAATTATAGAAAATGAATTAAAATATTAGTTATTTATGGAATAAACGTATACAAATACAAACATTATGGGGAATACTATTTCTTCAGCTTGTAAAACAAAATTTTACCATAAAAGAAAAATACATGTTCATCCAATTATATTATAATTTATATTATAGTCGATAATTATAAAATGCATGTTTCTTAAGCTATGTATTTATGCAATCATAAACCTTCAGATTTATATAAAACGTTATACAAGAGGGGACCACTCATAAAATATAATTTATTTATAAAAAGTTATATATTTATTTTTACATGGTTAAACTTTATTCATCTTCAACATACTCTGTTTGATGCAATACACCTATCAAGATGCTTTTTCTAGTGCTCAAAACAAATTTTTTAACTTGACCATTTTGATGCCTTCTGGTAGTAGTGTTTCTGCTATTTTTTGTTTCACCTCTTCCACATTGGCAAATGTTTCCTTTTGAGGCCTTTTAATCCACAAAAACTATTAAAAATTTGCTCAGGATGATATTGGATAAATAGAGAGTGTGGGACATTGTCATGGTGGAAGAACTTGTCACCTGTTTACCACAACTCGGGAGTTTTTTTCCAAAAATCATGACATAAACTTCTCAAAATTTCCAGATAAAAACTTCTATTGACAGTTTGATCCATGAGGAACAAATGTTGAGTGTATTGCAAGGCTCATCCTCCAAAAGATAATTGTCTTTTAGATGCCCCCTTTCGTAGATACATACATTACACAGGTGATAAAGTTATATATTATAGCCATAATTTTAAACCAAGTTGAAAATGTGGTAAACCATTTTGTGTTGTGGATTACAGAAAATGTGTTCTCAAGTGTGATATTATAGATCAGGCTTTTTCAAAGGAAGAAGAGAACTCAACCTCTAAGATTAAACACATTATCCAAAATTGGTAAAAGAAAAAACATCAACCAAGCATAATAATAATAACAAAAAGTAAGAAAATTAAGCGCTGCCTTCTTTTATAGAAAGTCTTCATTTCCAGTGACATGCTCCCAGCCACCCCAGCGTCGACCTGCTGGGCTCCAGCAATCCTTCTGCCTCAGCTTTCCAAGTAGCCAGAACTACAGGTGCACCCTATCACGCACAGCTTATTTTTTATTTGTAATAGAGATGAGGTCTCCCCAAGTTGCCTGGACTGGTCTCAAATCGCAGGCTCAGGCAATCCACCTTCTTCCCAAAGTGCTGGGATTACAGGATGAGCCACCAAGCCTGGTCTGTACTAGTACTTTTTAGGCAACCTCTTGAACTTTCAGTATACTTGAGTCCATTAAAGTCAAGTGATGGTGGATCTACCACAAAGGTATGTTATATATTCTCTAGGAGACTGAAATAACTATGTTCTCAAATATACGGGATAGAAATTTCAGTTTCTAACTTTTTATAGAAAACTCTTTCTATATATGAATAAATGTTTATCTATAGTCTATATATAATAATAAATACTTGTATATATATTTGTTTATTTAAAAATGTTGGGAGTCATATTTATTGTCTTGGGAAGACAAATCTAAGACAAACATGGAATTGATTTCCAAAAGTATATACTTCAGTGATTGAGCATTAAACCCAGTGTATGGAAGCATAGACACAAACTAGTCCATGATAGCTGTGCATGTTTCACACTGACTGCTCATTTAATAATTTATAGGATTACCAAAGGAAATACTAAGGATAGGAAACAAAACATTAGGAATAGTGAAGGGGAGAATATCATCAGAGTTAAATTAGTCTTCGGACATCGAGTTTCTTTTGATGCAATGTCTGTACATAGTTCCATCTAGCTTCTTTCTTTCTTTTTTTTTTTTTTTTTGAGTTGGAGTCTTACTCTGTCGCCCAGACTGGAGTGCAGTGGCCGCTCCCGCCCACCACAGCCTCGACCTGCTGGGCTCCGGCGATCCTTCCGCCTCAGCCTTCCAAGTAGCTGGAATTACAGGCATGCGCTACCACGCCCGGCTGATTTTTTGATTTATTGTAGAGATGAGGTCTCACTGCCCAGGCGGGTCTCGAACCTGCGGGCTCAGGCAATCCATTCACCTCAGCCTCCCAAAGGCGCGGTATTACAGGCTGAGCCACCGAGCCCGGCTGCTTCTTTCTTTTTATATTATGAATAACTTAGAGATTAACTTTTTATCTAAACTTCAAATTAAAATGTATAAAATCTCACTGATGCAATGATCATGTTTACTGAATAGGGAAATTAAGTCTCATTCATGGTGGTGCATTTAAAAAGTGAAACTATGCAGGAGTTATATCGCTTAGCAATTTATTCAAGTATTATGAGAATTACATTTTTTATTGTGACTCTTGAAGAATATCTAGACTTTTACAAATGATTTAAAAAATAATTAGGGGTATAAATATTATTGTGAAAATTCTGTGCTGTTTCAGGCACTTAATGCAATAACAAAAGGTTCTATTTTGAAATGTGCCAACTGGTTCCACAAGGTGTGCTGTGTGCCTCTATATATGTGTATTGTCTAGAATGAAATCAACTGATATTACCATGTTGACTCCAGTATCTGCAGCTGACAGGGCACCCTTCGGGCATTTTGGAAATCCTCAACTAACAGTGAAGACAGCTGACAGAAAAAGAATGATGAATTAACACACAAGCAAGGATAATAGCAAAGAGAGAGGCTGATAATGTTTGGAAAGTTGGCTTGTAAATACAATAGATCTATTAATGTTCACAGAGCTCTTAATCTAGATAATTTAGGAGAAATTACATTCTGTCTTAAATATCTTACCAATCTATTAATATCATTTTCAGCAATAGTAAAAACATGTATTGTTTAATAACACCTATATAATCCACAGATTTTAGTAATAACCGAATACTGAAAGGTAGGTGACACTGAAAAAAATAATGTTCTAATCTGGAAGTATTGTGGTTTGAACATGGAAAACATCTATTAATATATCTATAACATAAAATACATTCAAGATCTCCTTGTTTGGTAATACAATAGTTGTAGGATATTCAGTTAAAGCACAATATTCTTTTAAAACACATACTATAAAAGTAAAATTTTTAAAAATCAAATCTATAAACTGAGAGGTAATATTATCTATTGAGTGTAATTTTTCATTAATAATTCTTCTGAAGAACATTAATATTGCTTTTTTCTGTGTCTCTATTTCTTATTTACTATTGCATTTAAAAGAAAAAAAGTCATTGATCCAGAGTCCGGAAGAAATAATTAGCTATTTTTCTGAAAGGTTTGCAAAGAATTAATACTTCCTTGATGTGAAGAGAGATCAAAATGACCACATGAAATATATTAAAAGCAAAGCTATAGTAATATAGATTTGAAAACATCTTGATATATGCTCATGTTCATACTACTTCAAGTTATTTTTTTAAAACTTGTCTGCTACTCTTTTTAAGACATATTTATTTATCTTTTCCTTTCTTTTTAAATCATTTTTCATATTTCTTTTACCATATAGTTTATTATATTGCTTTAAAATGTTTTTTTCTTATCCAGAGGGAACATATAGTTAATTCTTCATTGTTTATATCTTGCATATTCTTTCAGATTTCTGAGCTTATCTCATATGAGTAATGAATATACTTCCTAAAGTCTGAGTTGAATTGAGTTACTAACAGAGAAATTTGGCAACTTAGACTGAACCTAAGCTAGGTTGGTTAGGGCTTTGAAAATATAATATGTTGGGGTGGTTGTTTGAAGAGTAAGTAGTAGTAACATTAGGAGAAAACAGATTAATGTGACATCAGAGATACTGCTATTTATTGTCTTCTAGTTGAGTTATAAGTTCTAATTTTATTGCTAAATTTAACCACACTTGACAAGAAGGAAATGTGGAAGAAATGGTATCTAAAACGCATATAAATTTCGTAATTTTTTTCACTATATTAAGAAACTAGTGTTAATTGCCTATAAAAGCATACCCCCTTCCCAGATAACATTGGAAATTTAACAATACCAAGCAGTTAGCATTGCTTTCTTACATCACACAACTGCTTTCCACTAGGGAAACCTACATCAGCTGCAGAAATATTGTGTGGTAGATATTGCTAGAGGCAGAGCTGACTTGAGCACCTCACCATGACATGTAGACCACTTCTTCCAACAATTGATTTCATGAGTATCATAATATACTGGAGACATACTATTTTTCTCATTTTTTGTAAGACAGTCACAATTCTACAAAACGGCAGTATTTCAGCAAAAGCAACACCAAGATGCCAACAGTTTTTGTACAGTCTAACTTCATTAAAAATATTTTTATTGATGCCTATAAAAATTCACAGTTATATACTACATTAAATTTAAAAGGAAAGAAACAAGGACAAACTAGGCTGTGATTTTTAAGTCATATATGTCAAGCTTATATGCCTCACAACAGACTTCTTATGTTACAGGTGAAGATTGAGACACAGAGCAATAAAATTTCTATGGTAACACAACTAACAAACTGTGAAAATCATTTAATTCAGAACCTTTGTATTTAATAAAATGTTAGACAGTATACCTTATTAAGACTTTATTATAACATAAGGCCAAATTATAATTATAAGGTCAAATTATAATTATTTTAAAAATTCAATATTTGTAATTGTTACAGGAATTTTACCTTGCATCTTAGAAAGAATTGTCTTGAACTTCCATGAATTGCTCCTTGTTAAATAACCTTCATTTATGAAATTATCATGTAACATACAAAGCATCTATGGCCATATCAAAAAAGCATTTTGTCTCTAACATAAGAAAACTTATTATTTATTCATTATTTTTTACGTACTGGAGCAGGAACATTTATTTAGGTCAAGTTAATAGCATGATTGCCATGTATATTTTAAAGTCATTTAAAATAAATAACCAAATAACATTATTTCCCCTTTATCTCATTCTATGACCAATTTCTTATTAATATTTTCTCAGTAGTGTAGAAATTACACTTCAGTGAAACTTCTTTGTGTATAATTGACATACACTTCTTCCTAGTAATCAAATATCAAAAGAATACAATTATGAAATTTCCCATATGAAAGGCATATATAGAGCCTAATAATCAGTCTCTGTGTGCTCTGAGAATGCATATTTTTTACTTGCCCTGTCGTCATTAGCAGTAACTTTCACTCTCAATATTGTCTGAGTTTGGATAATAAATTATTTCTTCTCGAGTAAAGAGTAGCAGGAAGTCACTGTAAATGCTTTCCAAGAAGAGGTTAAAAATATCGAAACTGTCTAATACAACTAAGCCTTTTGAAATTATGACTGGTGAGTATTTAATAAATTAATGGAGGATGTGGATAGGATTAACAAGGCATATTCACCCCACCAAATGTGCATTAAAATTAGGAGCACCCAATGAAGCATGTAAGAGTTCGATTTGGGGCAAATAATAAGCATGGAGCAGATGACTTCTCTGACAGATATTGCAAAGATTAAACCCCCAAATCCATGCACCTTACTGTCATGAGAGCTCCTTCGGCTTTTACTCAGATATTTCTGATCTTCCTAAGTAAAACAATACCAAAAAAAGTTTGTTTATCTAGTTATTCTAGTTCCACAGCAAATTTCAGCAATTAATTTAAAGCAATACCAAGTTAACAATACCTTAGTTAAGAATATGTAGAGGTGTGTTATACCAACTTAAAGGATGTTCAGCAAAAATATATGATTATGGTTGAAGTTATATTATTTAAATTCACCCTTACAAAATAAACTTCTATATTTTTTTAAATAACATATTTAAATTCTAGTAAATTTAGTAAAATATTTTAAGACTGTGTTATCCTTATAATACTTTTTATCTGAAAGTCAAGTTCTTTACACCAAGTCAATACCCATTTTAGAATATGAAGTTCTAAACCTCTACTATCAACAGTTCCGACTAAAGCAAAATTATCAAGGGTCTTAGTTCAAATCCATACTACAACCACATAAAACACGCTTATAACAGCCCTTAAGACCTATAGCGGAAGTAGGCTGCCCAGGATTTTAAGTTCCTTAAGAATAACTTATTGTCACAGTCATTTGTGATAATTTATGATATTTAACTGTATTTCATTCCACCCTTAAGTATGCATATTTGCATAACTTTAAAAAAATTGTGGCATATTTGTAATTAAAAGTCTTCAAGAAAATTAGTTTACTCCATTTGAATCTTTCTTTGTGAAACCTATTGAATTATCCTAGACAGTGAAGCTGTGGCTACATACCATAATTTATGCCCATATTACTACAGGTTTAATTAATAAAGAAATATTACATAATTATGCAGAAAATCTACTAAAATGTTTATGAAAAGATAGTACTGCACTAAATTTTTTTTAAAGACCAACTTCAACAACTTAGGGTGTTAGTTAGGGCAGTGATTATGTTTTTAAATATAGTTATTCTGGATGCAAACTGCCATTATAGTTGAATAAAAATTATTTTTTATTCTTACTTAAAACAATCAAAGTGATTCCTCCTCTTTTAACAGTATTATGTGTTTATATGTAAGCTATTTATGTCTGTAGTAGCTTAATTGTATTTAAAATTGTTGTTTTCTATTTAAAGATTCTGAGATGTAGAACTAAATTTCCTTTAAGAAAACAAAGTAAAATCCATTAGCAACCAGGATTAAAAAAAATCTAAATTATATCAGCTGCCAATATGTGACTTTTTTTCTTTTGTCCTCTATACATTGTTAGTTTCTTTAAAATAACTCTGTCTTAAAAGCAATCCAAATAATATTTTTCAATGTCAAAAGAAAAAGTATGTCACTATTAAACAGAGCTTTGGGTTATGGTGATTGGGCTTTTGTATTTTTAATGCAGTGACATCTTCCTTTATATTTGAACATGTGCGAGGCATATAACAAAGTATTTAGCATGAGGGTCTTGAGTGTCACTAATTAAAATGAAATCCTAAATTTTCCATCTTATCAGTTATTAGTATTTATCATTCTTCAGGAAAATTAATTATTCTTTTATTTATTTTTATTTGCATATAAAATATATTTATCTTAAATAATTGATGAACAAAACATACACAGAATTACAAATATAGTTTTTAAAGTAGAAAATCTCTTATTGATTATTTAAGAAGTAAGTCATTTTATTTCTGCAAAGATCTCTAAAAGTAATTTTAATTAAAAACTTCTAGCACTCCTTTTGATATTAAAATATTAGCTTGATCAACCTATTTATATTGTAAAAACTTTGCATATAACAAATACATATATTAGAATCTTCCAAAAGAGGGTTGCCTTTTTATATTCACATCTCATAATAAGTCAGAGTTAATCTGTCTAGTGAGTGTTGATAAAAATGCTTAGACTGGTATTGTTATATAATTTATTTTGTTTTATGAGGAAATAACCAGATGTAAGCTCTAGGCATTGCCAAATCGATATTGATAAATTTTGAATAGAGTTTTATTTTAGATTCAAGGGGTACAAATAAAAATTTGTTACATAGATATATTGTATGATGATGAGATTTGGGCTTCTATTGAGACTACCTCCATGTGGTAAGCATGGTACACAAAGTGTGGTTATTCAACCCTTATTCCCCATCCTTCTCTCCACTTTTTGGTATTCCTGTCTATTGGTTCCACCTTCATGCCTGTGTGTGTCCAATATTTAGCTCCTGCTTATGAAAACATACATTATTCAGTTTTCTGTTTCTGTGATAATTCACTTAGAATGATGAGCTCCAGCAGCTTCCATGCTGCCGCAAAGGACATGATTTCAGTTTTTTTATGACTTCATAGGATTCCATTGTATATATGTACCATGCTTTCTTAATCCATTCCACCATTAATGAGCATCTTGGTTGGTTCCATGTTTTTGCTAATGTGAATAATGTTTCAGTTAACATATGAGTCTTTTTGGTAGACCAGTTTACAAGGTCTGACTATTAAGTCTTCAAACTTGCCACCATGCACTTATGTTGGCAGCATTGCACAAACAACTCAGTATGGTTGCATAACCTTGGTATATCAGTGTCTCTCAACTGTGTTCATGTTGGCATGTGGCAGTGTCTTGCTGAGTGGCATTCATTATTGTTGCATATTTTTGTGTGGTGTTACGATTATACTAGAGCTTGAATTAGAACAATGAACAAACATTAAATTTCTTGTTAAACTTGGCAATAATGGAGGTGAAATCAGGGACATGTAAGTTCAATTTTATGAGGATAATGCCAAGAAGAAAAAGGTGTGTATAAATGGAATAAATGTTTTCCTGAAGGGAGAGAAAGCATCACTGAGGAAGAGAGGTCAGGATGAACAGCAATAAGCAGAATGGATGAAAACATTGCAAAAAATTTGTCAAGTTGTGTGTCAAATTCATGTGCTGACCTTGAGACACATGACAGACCAAATAAACATCAATAGAGAGACAGTTAGGAAAATCTTAACCAAAAATTTTGGCATGAGAAAGGTGTGTACCAAAATGGTCCTGAAGGACCTCTTGCATCATGACAATGCACCAGCTCGCACAGCACTATCTGTGAGGGAGTTTTTAGCTAGTCAACAAATCACTGCATTGAAACACCCTTCATACTCACCTGATCTGACCCCTGATGTCTATTTCTTTAACTTAAGATAAAGAACATATTGAAAGGAAGACATTTTGATGACAATCAGGACATCAAGGGTAATACATCGAGAGTTCTGACAGTCATTCCAGACAAAGAGTTTCAAAATTGCTTTGATGTGTGGACTAGGAACTGGCATCAGTGCATAGTTTCCAAAGGGTAGTACTTTGAAGGTGATCATAGTGATATTCAGCAATGAGCTATGCAGAACTTTTTCTGGAATGAGTTTGTGAACTTCATTGTCAGTCCTCATGTGATCCTTTTGGGTATATGTCCAATAATGGGATTGCTGAGTCAAATGGTGAATCTATTTTCAATTCTTTAAGAAATCTCCAAATAGCTTTCTATAGAAGCCAGCAACAGTATATGAGCATTTGTTTTTCTCTGCACCCTTGCCAACATTTGTTGCTTTATGACATTTTAATAATCCCATTCTGACTGATATGAGATGGTATCTTACTGTGGTTTTATTTACACTCCTCTTATGATTAGTGATGTTGAGCATTTTTTCATGTTTGTTGGTCACTTTATGCCTTCCTTTGAGAAGTGTCTCTTCATGTATTTTTGCCCACTTTTTAATAGGGTTATTTGTTTTCTTCCTGTCAATTTGTTTGAGTTCCTTATAGGTTCTAGATATCAGGCCTTTCTCAAATGCATAGTTTGTAAGTATTTTCTCCTATATTATGGGTTATCTCTGTACTTTGTTGATGGTTTCTTATGCTGTGAAGTTTTTTTACTTGAAAAGTTCCTATATATCAATTTTAGTTTTCATTGTTTTTGTTAGTGAGGACTTGGTCATGAATTCATTGCCTAAATTGATACCTAGGAGAGTACTTTCTAGAATTTCTTCTAAGATTTTTAAAGGTCAGGTTCTTACATTTAAGTCTTTGATCCATTTTGAATTAATTTTTCTGTATGTTGATATGTGGCAGTCCAGCCTTATCTCTCTGCACATGGTTAGCTAGTTTTCCCAGTACCATTTGTTTAATAGAGTGTCCTTTCATCAGTATTTGATTTTGTTGACTCTGTCAAATATGAGTTGATTGTAGGTAAGTGGTTTTATTTCTGGATTCTGAATTCTGTTCCAATGATCTATGTGTCTATATTTTACCAATACCACATTGTTTGGTTGAATGTTTGAAATCTGTCAGTGTGCTGTCTCTGGATTTTCTCTTTCTGTTTGGGGTTGTTTTGTATATTCAGGCTCTTTTTTGCTTCCATAAGAGTTTAAATATTCTCTTTTCTATGTTTGTGAAAATGATGCTGATAATTTTATAGGGATTGCATTGACTCTGTAGATTGCATTAGGCAGTATGGACATCTTAACAGTATTGATTGTTCCAGTTTATGAGCATGGGATGTTTTTCCATTTGCTAGTGTCATCTTTGATTTCTTTAAGCAGTGTTTTGAGAATGAGATTGTGCTCTTGATTTGGTTCTTAGTCTGTTTGTTGTTGATGTATAGACAAGCAACTGAATTTTGAGCACTGATTTTGTATCCTGAGATTTAACTAAAGTTGTTTATCAATGTTAGGAATTTTTGGTTAAATCATTTGGATTTTCATCAGTAAAGAGAAATAATTTAAATTTCCTCTTTTTCTTTTCTTTTTTTTTTTTTTTTTTTTTTTTTTTTGAGTTAGAGTCTCACTCTGTCGCCCAGACTGGAGTGCAGTGGCCGCTCCCGGCCACCGCAGCCTCGACCTGCTGGGCTCCGGCGATCCTTCCGCCTCAGCCTTCCAAGTAGCCGGAATTACATGCATGCGCTACCACGCTCGACTGGTTTTTTTTTTTATTTATTGTAGAGATGAGGTCTCGCTGCCCAGGCGGGTCTCGAACCCACGGGTTCAGTCAATCCACTCACCTCAGCCTCCCAAAGGTGCGGGATTACAAGTTGAGCCACCGAGCCCGTCTAAATTTCCTCTTTTTCTATGTGAATACCTTTTATTTCTTTCTCATGCCTGATTGCCCTGGCTATGGCTTTGGGTACCTATGTTAAATTATAATAGTGAAAGTAGACATTCTTGTCTTGTTCTGGTTCTCAGGGAGAATGCCTCCAACTTATTGCCATTAAGTATAATGTTGGCTGTGAGTTTGTCATAGGTGGCTATTATTACTTTGCAAAATGATCCTATGATGCCTAGATGATTAAGAGTTTTTATAATGAAGGAATATTATATGCTAACAATGCTTTTTGTACAGACATTGAGAAGTAGTTGTTGGTTTTACTTTTTTTTTAACTGTGATGGAGTGCATTTATTGACTTGCGTATATTGAACTAGACTTGTGCCTGGGAATGAAGCCCACCTGATCACGATGAATGATACTTGTAATGTGCTGTTTATGTGGTTTGCTAATATTTTGATAAGAATTTTTGCATCTATGTTCATCCTGGAAATTGGCCTGTGGTTTTCCTTTTTGTAGGATCTCTGTCATTTTAGGGTAACAAGATGATTTTGGTGTAATAGAATGAGCTAGGGAGAACTCTTTCCTTCTCAAGTGCTTGGGATACTTTCAATAGGACTGGCTCTTCCTTCTATGTCCAGTTTTTTAATTACCAAATCAACTTATTGCTTTTCATTGTCCTGTACAGGGTTTTGTTTTCTTCCTATTTCAATTTTGGGACATTGTGGGTTTCTAAGAATGTATCTATTTCTTCCAAGCTTTCTAGATTACATGCAAACAGATGCTTATAATAATCTCTAATATTTCTTCAAGATTGGTGGCAGCGTTCCATTTTTGTTCCTCATTGTGTTTCTTTATATTTTCTGTCTCTATCTCGTTCATTAAGACTATGCTGACAGGAAAGTTTATAACATTACACACTGTGGGGCAACATTTTTCTGCCTGGGCAAGGTCTTTTCTCTCAGTTGTTGTGGGCAGTATGGTTTCTGTCTGACTGGGAATCACAGAGACACTCTATCTCTAGTTCTCTCCCTGCCTCATGAGAGGGGTACAAGCATAAGGAGGGCTGTGGGAGTTCTCTCTCTCTCATTTATTAATCCAGCCCAGAGTACTATCAATATTATTTATTTCTTTTTTTTTTTTTTGAGTTGGAGTCTCATTCTTTTGCCCAGACTGGAGTGCAGTGACATTCTCCCAGCTGGCCACCAAAGGCTCGACCTGCTGGACTCTGGCGATACTTCTGCCTCAGTCTTCCAAGTATCTGGAACTACAGGCGTGTACTACCATGCCTGGATAATTTTTTATTTATTGTAGAGATGAGTTATCAGCAAGTTGCCCGGGCGGGTCTTGAACCTCCAGGCTCAGGCAATTCACTCACCTTGGCCTCCCAAAGTGTTGGGATTACATGCTGAGTCACCGATTCTGGACTAGTGTTATTTCAAAAGACTTGTCTTCTTCAAGTTCAGAAATTCTTTCTCCTGGTTGATCTAGTCTGTTGTTGAAACTCTGACTGTAGTTTCCATTTCATTCACTGAATTTTGCAGTGCTACAATTTTGGTTTAGTTCTTACTTCTGATATATACTTCCTTGTTAAAAAGTATCCATCATATCATAAATTGTTTTTTTCACATGTGTTCTTTTGAATCTCACTAGGTTTTTTGTTTGTTGGTTCATTTTTTGAGTTGGAGTCTCACTCCATTGCCCAGGCTTGAAGGCAGGGGGCACACTCCTGGCAACCGCAGCCTCAACCTGCTGGCCTCCGATGATACTTCTACCTCAGTCTTCCAAGTAGCTGGAACTACAGGCATGCACAACCATACCTGGGTAATTTTTAATTTATGGTAAAGATGAGGCCTTGCCAAGTTGCCTGGGTGGGTCACAGACCCACAGACTCAGGCAATCCACTCACCTCAGCCTCCCAAAATACTGGTATTACAGACTGAGCCTGGCCTTGTTTACCCTTTTGAAGAAACAACTTTTCAACTTGCTGATGCTTTGTATGTCTTTTTGATCTCAATTTTATTTATTTCTGGTTTTACATTGCTTATTTCTTTCTTTTGAGTTTAGTTTGTCTGTGTTTTTCCAGTTCCCTTATGTGCAATATTAGAATATTTATTTGAAATCTCTCTACTTTAAAAAAAATGTGGACATGTAATTCTATAAACATCACTTTCAGCATTGCTTTCATGTCATCCCAGATGTTTTGGTATTCAGTGTTTTTATTTTCTTTTGTTTCTTAGAGCATTACTTTTTATTTTTATCTGATTTTTTCTTACCCCCAAAATCTTTTAAGAGCAAGTTGTTCAAATTCCATGTATTGTGTTTTATTGGTTCCCACTTTGTGTTGTTACCCATTTTTATTCCACTGTAGTTTAAGAGATGCTTGGTATAATATCAACTTTTTAGAATTTATTAAAGCTTGATTTATGATGAAGTATGTGGTCAATTTTAGAGTATGTTACGTATGAGAATGTGAAGAATGTATACTCTGTTCATGTTCTGTAGATGTTTGTTAAGTCTAATTGGTCAGGTGTTGAATTTAAGTCCCAAATTTCTTTGTAAGTTTTCTATCTCAATAATCTGTCTAAAGCTGTTAGTGAGATGTTGAAATCCCCTAATATTACTGTGTAACTTTTCATGTCCTTTTTTAGGTTCAGCAGCAATTGTTTTACAAATCTGAATCTTCCAATGTTGGCATTGAATGCATATACATTTAAGAGTAATAAGTTTTTTGTTGAATTAAGCCCTTTATCTTTATTTACTTTCCTCCATTGTGCTTTTTTTTTTACTTTTATTTGTTTAATGTCTATTTTTTCTAATATAAGAACAGTGACCCTTGCTCTTTTTTGTTTTGCACTTGTATGGTGGAACTTTCTCCATTTCTTTTCCTTGAGCCTATGAGTGTCATTGGTAGTGAGATGTCTTTTTTGAAGACAGAAGAATAACAGATCATGATTTTTATCCAATATGGCACTCTGTGCCTTTTAAGTGGTACAATCAGGCCATTAACATTCATGTGAGGGTTTGCGCCTATAATGTTGTTGCTAAGAAGTTGTTTTGTGTTCTCAGCTTTGTGGTTACTTTGTATAATCTGTAAACCAGGAGCTTCCATATGCTTACCTGTGTTAGGTCATATTGTTCTTTTGTTTCCATGTTTACAACTCCCTGAAGCATCTCTTGTAGGGATGGTTTGGAGGTTAAAACATTTATTTAGTGTTTGTTTGTCTAGGAAGGACTTTAATTCTTCCTCATTAAGATAGTGCTGAGAGGGAAGTTTATAGCATTACACACTGGTGGGGTAGTCTTTTTCTGCCTGGGCAAAGTCCTTTTTCTCGCATGTTGTGGTCAGTAAGGGCTCTGGCTGACTGGTAGTCACAGAGGTGCTCTATTCCTAGTTCCCTCCCTGTCTTTCGAGAGGTTCACAGGAAGTGATGAAGAGGGCAATGGGAAGTCCATCTAACACCCCTACAAACCAGTGATCCTCTGAGGTTAACTCAAGACTTCACTTCAAACTAAGTTTGGAGCAGGTGTGAAGGCTGCCTCTTAGCAGCAATGCCTCTGGTGGGGACCTGCCCAGGGAGTTGAGGAAGCACCTTCAGGGTATAGTTCACAGCTATAGAATGTATCCTCAGTGTCCTCTCCTTGAAGGGCTGACCTTGAAGGTCAGCTGGCACCAGACCTCACAAGAAACAGGAGCCTCCTGGGTTCCATGTGGCCTGGGTAGTGCCTCTGTCAGACTCATGGTGGGTTCCTGCATTTAGCCAAACTGGGGGAAATGTTTAAGCAGTTGGGCATGGTTCTCTCTCCCCTGACTACTGTTACAGTGGTCTGTGGCGGGTATGTGAAATCCCATGAAATTTTCTCAGTCACTTACCCCTTACTTCCATAAGAATTGCTCTCCTTGTTTTGTGTTGGGGTTGAATCTATAGGTGCCTAGGACATGTTTTTATTTGCTGTCAGTGGTCCCAGATTTCTTTCTGATGAATTTTAGATTCCAGACAATCTCTTGAAGAACTAATATTTAGTTGCTATTTCAGACTTTCTCTGTGACAGGTGCATTCACTTGTTGCTTCCAGTTAACTAACTTGGCCCCTCCCTGCCAATTCAATTTGAAAAATAAATTTTGACTAAAGATAAAATACAAAGAAGACATAGCAGAGGGCATAACAGTTATTTGACCGTAATATTCAAATATTTAGAAAAGAAAGAAAAAAAAAGTTTGTTCAGCTCTTGAATCTGTACAAACTTAATCATTTATTTAAAAATTTATTTTCACCAGCTTTATAACATTATTGACTACTTGCCTTGGGAATTAAAAAGAATGTTGTAAGTCTTTGCAGGTATCTCCTTTCATGCTTGATGAAAACAACTGTTTTGATGGCCTTCAGTCAAGTGACCTCTAAAAATAAAATAAAAAAAAATTTTATCTTGAAAGTATAAAAATGAGATTTTAGCACTTTTTTCTAAAACTAATAAAGGTTTATTATTCCCTTTATATTTATACTTTAAGTAGTTTAAATGTGTAATTATACTTTAGTTTTATTTTCAGATGCAAAAGTTTAATTGGGTAAAAACATAAAATAAAGCAATCTAAAATATGTTGCAAAGCCAATACACTTGAAAATATATTCATAAAATATGGAAACATAGTTGAAATCAATATGTAAATTTTTTCTGACCTAAAGCATTAAAAATGAGTAGTCTAATCCTTCTAAAATCTGTATTTTTTTACCCTTATTATTTTTAGAATTTATAATGCCTTACATATCATTTTTAAATGCAAAAGAAAACGTTCAGTAGTCTGTAAATGGTTCAAAGAAACTTTTTTTTTTTTTTTTTGAGTTGGAGTCTCACTCTGTCACCCAAACTGGAGTGCAGTGGCCGCTCCCGGCCACCGCAGCCTCGACCTGCTGGGCTCTGGCGATCCTTCCGCCTCAGCCTTCCGAGTAGCCAGAATTACAGGCATGCGCTTCCACGCCCAGCTGATTTTTTGATTTATTGTAGAGATGAGGCCTCGCTGCCCAGGTGGGTCTCGAACCTGCGGGCTCAGGCAATCCACTCACCTCAGCCTCCCAAAAGCGCAGGATTACAGGCTGAGCCACCGAGCCCGGCTTCAAAGAAGTTTAATTGTCTCTAAATTAAAACATTCATTGTCTTCTGTTTTAATAAAATTAAAATTATCTTAAAATAAGAAAAAAAACTTAACTATATTATTTTATTAAAATATTCCCCTTTAGAGTTGTGTTTGCATTTACTCTTCTCTTGATTTAATTGAAAAGATCCGGGCTCGGTGGCTCAGCCTGTAATCCCATGCCTTTGGGAGGCTGAGGTGAGTGGATTTCCTGAGCCTGCGGGTTCGAGACCCGCCTGGGCAGCGAGACCTCATCTCTACAATAAATCAAAAAATCAGCCGGGCGTGGTAGCACATGCCTGTAATTCCAGCTACTCGGAAGGCTGAGGCGGGAGGATCGCCGGAGCCCAGCAGGCGAGGTTGCGGTGGCCGGGAGCAGCCACTGCACTCCAGTCTGGGCGACAGAGTGAGACTCCAACTCACAAAAAAAAAAAAAAAAAAAAAAAAGAAAAGGAAAGATATTACTAAAACATGCCAAAAAATACGTAGAGTCTGAGATTGTATATTACTTGTTTCCTAAAAATTTTGTCCACCACATTATTTTGGGTGTTGTTTGTAAGGCCACAGAACAAAGGTTTGTAATTCACAGACCAGTTAGCTTCATGACCATCAGCAAGGGTTTTGTTTCCCATGGGTTCCAAGTCCCATGGGAGCAATAGAACATGGGCCCAGACGAACCTCATGCAATAAATTCACTTATAGGAGATGAACTCTGAAACTTTGATGTCAGACAATAGACTTGACTCTCTTTTTTCTGAAAGAAGATATTATCTTTATAATACTGGATAGTCAGCATATTTGGGCTTGGTTTTGGAGAAAGAAAATATCTTCTAAAACTGTGTGCTGTAAAAATGTTCATAGAAAGATTGTCCAATACAGAGGACATCTCAATATTTTCTTGCAATATATATGAAAGTTCGAAAAAATTCAAAGGGATTTCTACTTTGATTTTATAACTTCTTGACTTTGAAAAACTTTTTTTAGTGTATTACTCTACCTCTACTCTAATCTGAGAAAGAATGGAGTCATATTCATATAATTTGTCTCATGTAATATTCAATTAAGACTGCTTTCAATAAGATTCCATATAAGAAGATGAAACCATCCTGCAATATTGACCTCAGCAATGCCCTGCCCCTTAGTTCCACATCCAAATGGCTCAAAAAACAACTAGAATGTACCTTATAAATCTCAGAGTATCTCAGTGGTTTTCTTTTTACATTTGTTATTGGCAGTTGAACTTAGCCTAAGTTATTAATCCAGAAAGAGTATAATGCACTAACAATTGAACAGATTTCAATTTGGTTTGTAAGATCAAAAACTAGGGAAATTCTATCATTTATAACAACCCTGGTCAAGAGTTGAGGAAAATCTAAATCACCTTTAGAACTGAGGTGGCATTATTGATTACTTAAGAAATTTAGGAAGAAATTTGTTGTCTTTTCTAATTTGTGACTCATTGTAGGAATCATTTCCCAAATGGTACACATAAATAATCATTCACTTATCCTACCACAAAGTTCCCTCAAATAACCAATGAAATCCTCACCTTAGGGAGAAGTCTGAGGTCTTCGGAGAGTTACATAATCTATTGTTGTGCTTCTTTAAAGAGTTGAAGGTCTCACATAGTAGCCTCACGTTTAAGACTGTGCATTTTCAGGAAGCAAGCAAATGCTCCTGTTGGCTGCAATCCTTGCCTCAGCCTTCCGAGTAGCTGGAACTACAGGCATGTGCTACCACACCCGACTAATTTTTGATTTATTGTATAGATGAGGTCTGGTCAAGTTGCTAGGTGGGTCTCGAACCCGTGGGCTCAGGCAATCCATTCATCTCAGCCTCCCAAAGCACTGGGATTACAGGCTGAGCCACTGAGCCGGGCAGCTTGTGCTTCTTTAAAGAGTTGAAGATCTCACATAATAACCTCATGTTTAAGACTGCATTTTCAGAAAGGAGGCCAAAAAAATGCTCTGTTTTTACATAGCAGTACAGTCTTAGGGCACATATGATAAACCTGGAAAGATTATGTTGGTCACAATTGTTGAGGCCTCTTGAATGAGACCTACATCAGTAAGTGATTCCAGTGTGGTTTCTTAGGTGATTAGTAGACCTTTGACTTCCTAGCTCGGTTTAAATAATTGAGTATAGTCATGGTTTTGAAGATGGCTATCCAAGCCTGTCCTGTTTATCCACACTATCATGCTGGTAGCAGTCATCTACTGCATGGAATGATTGAGAAATGGCTATGGAATGAGTGTGCAGGAGTCATCTGCAAGTGGTGACAGGTATTTTGTGTGGGGGAGGCAGTACCTGGGGCTCCTCCTGATGTATCTAAAAGACTTCTTGATAATATTGAGGTTATGGAAATCAAATCATTATCTGAGCCACCTGTCAGGGAATGGTACTCCCCAAATCAGATAAAATTAAAGTGTTTATACTATTTGGCTGGGTCACATTAGAGTCTCTCTCTTTGAGAGAAAAACTTGAGGGGCAGATCTGAAAGATAAAAATCATGCATGCTCCCTTTTCTTTTGTATTTCTCAAAGTCTTAAGTATTTCCTGAACAGATGATCATTTTATTGCTCTCTTTCTACCATACAAAATCGTGTGTTATATTCAAGCAAATATAATTTATTTTTTTCCTTGGTGATCGTATATTCACACTCAGATCTCTCATCTAGAAGGGTTGGATTAAAAAACATAGGCAAGCATATATATTTTTTTTAATTTACTGAAATTCATTATTGCCCCCATTTTATACTGGAGCCAGTAGTATTTTGTAGACTTGGCACATGCTATACTTAATCATTACTTTTTATAATTGTGGTCATATCAGTCAAAAAAGAGAATCAAGATGCCTGAATCCGAATAAGAACAAACCTCATAGATTACTTTCTTGCGGGGTTGTCACTTTGGAGCTGTACCAACCAGATGATCTGAGTGTCCTATTAAGGGGGAGAAAAGCATCATATCTAGGAATGAATCCTAACTATTAAAAACTATGTCAGTAAGCATCCCCTGACATTTTTATTTTTGTTTTTCCCGAAAATAGCCAAGACAAGATATTTCTCTGCTTGGGTAAACTGTATATGTAAGCCAAACTGGCTTATTAAGGTATTGGTCCTGGAGAAAGTAAGAGCATTTCTCATTCATTCAGGCAGCATGTGACAGAGGCTATCTTCCAGATGAGTGTAGTCAAGAGATAAGAGGCTTTTTTACTCCATCCTACTTAGAGGATGGGATCTAATTGCATTTATGGAAGGCTAAGAATAACAAGACCAAACTTGCCCTTACCCAGCTTGCTGTCCCACACCAAAAAAATTTATGTGGGGATAATTGTATATTAACATGCTAAAAAAAATCTTTTTTTTTGCCCTTCTTGGAACCCTTAAAAAAATTAAGTCAATGTGATGATATACTTAAATGTTACAGATAAAATCTGAAGATTCTTGGAAGGGAATGAAAGTATAAATGTTTATGACTTTCATTTGTATAAAGTCTTCATAGCTAAAACATTTAAAAAATCAAAAGTAACAAAAAATACAATAAATAAATTAAACTGCATTCAAATTAAAAAATTTTGTACTTTAATACAATGCAATCAAGAATATGAAAAAACAACTCAGAATCAGAGAATATTATACATCTGATAATTATACAGTTGAGGTTAGACTATACAAGTAACCCATTTCATAATAATAGGAAAAAGAAATTTAAAATAGATAATAAATTACACTGTCTTAATATCAGAGAAATTATAGGCATTTCTCCAAACAACATACACAAATGTCCTATAAGTCCATGAAAATATGCTCAACATCATTAGTCTTCAAGAAAATGCAAATCAAAGATATAATGAGATACCTTTCTCAGCCACTAGAATGGCTATTTTTATTTCTTTTAAAAATAAATATATAACAAGTGTTGAAGAGAAAATGGAACTCTCTTACACTGTTGGTGGAATATAAAATAGTACACCCACTTTTGAAAACAAGCTGGTGCTGGCAGTTCCTCAAAATATTTAAATGTAATTTTTACAAGATTCAGAAACTCTACTTCTAGATATGAACTCAAAAGAAATGAAAACATATGTTCATGCAAAAAAACTCACATGTGAATGCTCATAATAGGATTATTCATAGTATAGACAAAAACCAGAAACTACCCAAATGTTCATGAACTGATGAATGGATACAAAAAATGTATATCCATATAGTGGTATATTATTCATAAATAAAAGGGATAAGTACAAATGCATGTTGCAACATGAATGAAACATGAATACATTACACTAAGTAAAAGAAACCAGTCATTAAATACCATATATTTTGTAATTCCACTTATATGAAACATCCAAAAAATTAAATTCATGATGACAGAAAGTAGCTTGATATGTACCTAAGGCTGCTGTATGGGAGAAATGGAGAAAAACTGCTAGTGGTACAGGAATGCTTTCTGTGATGATGAAAATCTCTTAAAACTGGTTATATTGGTGGTTACACGGATCCTTGAATATACTATAAAACAAAATCTTATACTTTAAATGAATAAAGTATATTGTATATAAATTATAATACAATAAAGTTTTTATACAAAAGAATGTACACGCAAAATAAAAAGAATATTATTTATATATTCTTAGTATCAAATAGGGGAACGTGACCACAGGGAAGCAGAAAATTGTTATTAGTAAATTTAACTGCAATTTGAAAATTTGTGTTAGCTGCTGGGTATATTTCAATTAAATATTATTAAATATGAAACGTATATGTGTGTGTGTGTGTATATAACACACTACATAATATTATATTTATGTGTGTGTGTGTGTGTGTGTGTGTGTGTGTGCGCGTGTGTGTGTATTCATAAAGTGTATTATTCACCAGAGTCATGAGAATGACTTTGATTTCTGCCTGATTATTTTTGATTTTATATAGCTGGTACTAAGTGAACAACAGTACCAGCACAGTGCACTCCACTGAATTTTAGCTTGACCTAAATTGGTGATCCTTGGGTTGTTTGAGTTTATTGTGATTCTGAATATTAGTCCTTTGTTGGAGTCATAATTTGCAAATATTTCCCCCCTTTCCGTAGGTTTTCTGTTTTGCCCTACTGATATTTCTTTTGTTGTACAGAAGATTTTTAGTTTAATTAAGTACCATCTGATGATTTTTGTTTTGTCATGTTTGCTTTTGAGGTCTTTGTCATAAATTATCTAGTTCAATGTCCAGAAGAGTTTATCCTAGTTTTTTTTTCCCCCTAGGATTTTTATAGTTCCAGGTCTTCCATTAAATATTTAATCAATCTTGAGTTAATTTTTATATTTGGTGTAAGGGTTCAGTTTCATTCTTCTCCATGTGGCTACCCTATTTTTCCAGCACTATTTATTAAATAGAGTATACTTTCCACATTGTTTATGTTTGTCAGTTTTGTCAAAGATCAGTTGCTTGTAGGCATGTGACTTTATTTATGGGTTCTCTATCCTGTTTCATTAATCTAGTGGTCTATTTCTCTACTAGTACCTTGCTGTTTTAGTTACTATAACCTTCAAGTATAATTTGAAGTCAGGCAATATGATGTCTCCACATTTGTTCTTTTTACTTTGGATTGATTTCACTATTTGGGCTGTTTTTTCTTCCATATAAACTTTAGAATTGTCTTCTCTAGATCTGTGAAAAATTATATTGGTATCTTGATAGAGATTAATTTAAATCTATAGATTACCATGACCAGTATGGTCATTTTGACAATATTGATTCTTCTGATCCATGAGCATGGGATGTTCTTCCAATTGTTTGTATCCCCTACAATTTCTTTTGTCTGTGTCTTGTAGTTTTTCTTGTAGGCATCTTTTATCTTCCTGGTTAAATGTATTCTTAAGAGAGAGAGAGAGAGAGTGTGTGTGTGTGTGTGTGTGTGTGTGTGTGTGTGTGTGTGTGCACGTGTGTGTGTGTATTACAAATGGGATTGAGCTCTTGATTTGGTTCTCAACTTAAGCATTATTGGTAAACAGAAATACTACTAATTTTTTATATTGATTTTTTTATCCTGAAACTTTACTGCAGTCATTTGCCAGGTCTACGGGTCTTTTGGAGGAGTCTTTAGGGTTTTCTAGTTATACAGATATATCATCAGTGAACACAGATAGTTTCAATGCTGTCTTGCTAATTTGGATTCCTTTTATTGCTTTCTCTTTCTGATTGTTCTGACTTGGACTTTCAGTACAATGGTGAATGTCAGTAGTGAATATAATCTCTTTATATAATTTTCTTTTTTCTTACGCTATCTTTAAAAACTGCATAACTTTTTATCATAAATAATACAAATTTACAGATTACTCAATGTAAATTTAATTTTTTTAAGATGAAGAAATAAGAAAATTGAACTTAAATATAAGGTTGTATTAGCAAAGTTAATGATTAAGCATGCTATATTAGTGGTTAGGTACTTGATTTTTCTGTTAATTCACCAGCTATGCTTTTTTATCTATTTCTCCATCTGCATGAATATATGAAAAATCAAGTAAGAAAAAATATACATTCACATATATAAATGTATTTAAAGAGAGAATAAGAAAAATAAAAATGTCAAATCAATATCAAAAAGCTAGCATATGCAAAAATATATACATGCCATTTAGTAGGAAATGTACAGTGATATTAAAATTTCCATTTAGGTGAATCAATGTCATTATATTATTTAAGCTAAGAAGGATAATCAACATGTCTAAAACTTTATATCTTAAAATAGCACTACTTAATATTGGGCCAAAATATAGAAAGCATATTTATTCATTATGTATGTAAGTCAAAAATTGGAAAATGAATATTGAGCAAAACATCAAGTGATATTCATTTTCATCTTTACTGAATGGTACTTGCATAACAATCTAGGAAAATTTAGAGTATGTGTAAAATAAAGTAGATGGGAAATTCTCTTCTCATGAAGAGTTTACAAAATATTTTAGGAGAGGAGAAACAAGCAATCATAAACTATCTAAAAATAATTTTTTAAAAAAAGTAGGAGCATAATAATACCATAGAAACACCTACATACTAAGGAATAATTTTTAAAGGAGAATAGATTTGATTTTTTTCTACAGATATTGATTGCTTCCTACTTACAATAGCTATACAAAGTATCCACTATTTGTCACCAATGAATTTTTTTCTTTTCTTGTCTTAATTTATCTTTCTTATCCCCTTTTTTATCTTATTATAAAGCAGTTCCTTTGGAAATACTTTCATTAAAACAGATAAAGTACATGTGAAAGTCTGCTTCAAATCATTAAACAAAATGACATTTAAAAGTAAACTTTCAATGGGTAAAATTTACTGTTTATCATAATCATCAAATAGGTACTATGTTTCATGTTTTTTAATTGAGAATAAATATGTGCTGCATCACATTTAAAATTAATAATGTCTTTAAAACTTTATATGTTATTTCCACACATTTAAAATTAAATATAATCTTGTACTGAATAATTTCTAAACTCACATATATGTACTACACTCATACATATATACTAGGTATACATTTACTTGTGAATAATTCATATCACAGTTATTTAATCATCTATTTTGCCTCAGTTATTCTTTCGATTGAAAGTCATAGGAATAAAAAATTTTAAAATACAATTTATTTTATTAAGGAAATGGCATATTGTAGAGAGTAGAAGAGTAGAAGATATATAAGTAAACAAGTTTCTATAAATCTTATATGCCTCAATTAAAGTATGTTTCTAACCCTGGCCACCATTTTTATCTTTCCAGATGACTCTACAATACTTGGATTCAACAGTCCTTGAACCATCCTAATAAGTTCAGTCTTATCCCAACAGCATCCACTTTTCCTCGTGGCTCCATTCCTTTTCCTTCGCTTCCTTCTCCTTTCCCACCAAACTCTTGATTGACTTTTTCTATTTGTCTAACATGACAAAACCATCACCTGTTCAAATACACTTAACTTTATATTTGGCACAGTGAAATTTAACTTAAGAAAATGCATTAAAAATACAACTTTTGATCATGAACCTCAAGTGTATGTTTAATTTCACTAGGTAATCAATGTTGAGTAGCCTCTCCTCTTCTCCCAGGTGGTTATTTCAAAACTCTCCTTTCTCACAAACACTCAAAACTTTCTTCCCTATTTTCACTTTTAGCTGATAAGCTTGCATTATTTTTTTCACCTTATACATGTTCATTATGCTTATCATGTTCATCACAAGGATCAAACAAATGATTATTTCTCTGACCAAATCTTTATTTTTATTTCGTACATTTTGAGTTATTTCTTCTTTGATACAGTTTCTTCAATTGTGTTGAATGTTTAAGAATACTAAATATTTAAAAGCAAAAGTTTAGTTTATTCATTTTTATTATAATAGTATAGGTTATTTGATAATAAAAATTCAGTGAGGCAAGAAAAATAATTTCTAAAATTAATTGGGAATGTCTTCGTCTACCATGATAATAAATATTTTATTTGTATAATAAATTAGAGTTTTAAATATTTTTTGATGTAAGGTGAGTACATAGAAAGTTAGACTTATATTCTATATCTTTACTGTGAAACACAGTATGGAGAAATCTGACATTATACAACAAGAGAAAACCGCAAGATTTTACATAAAGGAGAACTACATCTGGTACAAAAAGGAACTAGAAGTATATATTTTACAGACTGTTGGGAAAAGTAAATTATTTTTATATTTAATTAAGTCTAAAATTTATATTTCATGTTAAACAAAGTGAGGATTTTTATTTTTCTTTCTTTTTATGTTTTTGTAGTTGCTGTTGCTTTGGTTGACACTAAGGCTTTTGATGCAAGTCAATGGACATTCTAATTACTAACAAGTGTAAGCCACAGAACCAGATTAACACATAGGGCAGATTGAGGGAAAGTAAAGGAAGTTAAAAAAAATTAAAGGCAATTTGTTATCTACACCACTTAAGATTTTCTATAAGTTTGTATTGAAGGACAATTGAAGGTGAATAAAGTTATATTAGTTTCCTAGGCTGCCATACAAGTCATCGCAAAGTCAATGGCCTAAAAGAATACAAAATTACAGTTAAATAGGAAGAACGCATTCCAATGTTCTATGACACTGCAGGAACGCCCCTCCCCCACCACCCCCAAAAGGGAATTATCTTTTGGAGGGCAGGTTGCTTGTAGCACACCCAGAACTTTTTCTTCTGGATCAAATGGACAACCAAAGTTTTTATCTGAAGTTTTGAGAAAGTTGCCTCATAATTTGTGGAAGAAACATCCCGAGTTGTGTCAAACAGGTGACTGGTTCTTCCACCATGACAACATACTTGCCCATACAGCCCTGAGAGTTCAGCAGTTTTTGAACCAAAACAACATGATCCCCATGCCCCACTCTTCCTATTTACCCAATCATGCCCCCAGCAGCTTGTTTTTGCTTCCCCAGATGAAAAAGTCCTCAAAGGGAAACGTTTTGCCAATGTGGAAGAGGTTAGACAAAAAACAACAGAAGCACTGAACGGCATCAAAATGTATGAGTTCAAAAACTGCTTTGAGCAGTTTGAAAAGCATCTCCATAGGTGTATTACATCAAAGGGAGAGCAGCTGGAAAGTGACTAGGTTTAAATATGTAAGAATAAATATACAATTTTAAAGAAAATATTCCAGTTGTGTTGGGTCTCCCCTCATAGTTAACGTTAACATATTATAAGTTTCATATTGGTATAGGAGGATATTGAATGTTCCTAATCCCCAAGATGATAACTGTTTGAAATGATAGATATGCTACGTACCCTGATTTGATCATTATACTTTATATGTATCAAAACATCACTATGTACCGTATAAATATCTACAATTGCTAAATGACAATTTGAAAAAAAAAATACTGAAGAAAACCAAAATGTATTCTCTCACAGTTCTGCACACCAATAGACCCAAATCAAGTTGTTTTCAGGGCTGTGCTCCTGCTGAAGGCTTTGAAGGAAGATCCTTCCTTGCCTCTTTCCGTTTCTGGTGTCTCCAGTTGTTCCTTGTCTTGTGGTAGCATAACTCCAACTGACCTCCATCATTATATCACCCTCTGATCTGTATTTCTCCCCTTCTCTTATGTAATTAGGGCATTTGTCATTCAATTCAATGTCTACTTTATCCAAGATGATCTCATCACAAGATCTTTAACTTAAATTTTATGTGTAATGACCTTTTCCAAATAAGGTCACACTCATAGATTCTATACAGACATATCTTTTGGGGAGTCACCATTAAATCTTCTATATTAGTGATAATTAACTTAATATTTTTATTTACTACATTTACTATATATATATATACACACACACACACATACACACACACAGAATAAAATAGCATCTCATTTGTTTGGAACCAACCACTGAGTTTAATTGTAAATGACAGCATCTGATCAATTTAGAGACAATTTCTATTCCACCACAAATGAACTAACGGAAACCTTAGATAAGACCCAATTTTAGTGAAAAGAAAATTATTATCAATACACTGAGAAAAATATTTCCAAAAATTTTATCTGATATTCCAGAATCTGATCCCTATGCCTAACTCTCTGCTGAAGTTTACCTAAACTATAGTTTATACTAAAGAGATACAATTAATCAATTAAATTGCCTATGTCATTAATCAGAATAACTGAAATATACTTAAGTTGCTTTAGATATCTGAGAATACTGCAATACTTATTAATAAAAAATAAAAACACAATTTATAAGACAGTCAACTTAGATATAATTATATATGCTTTATGAATTAAGAAAAACAACTAAAAATATATTGTTGCTGGTTGTCATTGATTCTAGGATCTTTCAATTGGCAGAGTTAGTAAATATATATTTATACTAACTCAAGTATATGTGTATGTCTATAATTATTTCTACATCTATCTGCCTGATGACAGCTATCTATCTGATGATAGATGTCAGAGTTAAACATGCAAATATTCAGGAAGGGTTGTTGCAAAGTTTTATACATATACATATGTGTGTGGTGTGTGTGTGTGTGTGTGTGTGTGTGTACGTATATAAAAATCTGACTTCATAATGATATCTTTGACTTTAATCCAGCACCAGAGAGTTTGTTATAGCCTTTCTTACTTGCTTTATTAACTTCTTATTCTGACAGTGAGCATCTTGACTCCCATTATCTATAATTTATTTCTATATTTGTTAAACCTCAGTATTCATATAAAGTAATTTTAAAATTTATAAAATACATCCTTGCATTCTTGTGAGAAACAAATATACTAAGGAGAGTATAAAATTTATGTTAATTTTTTTTTCTCCCTTTAGCCTCATAGTTATCTATTCAAACAAGTTTTCAGTTATCTATCTCATTTCTTTCTCTCTTGTTCCTTCTACTTCAGCTAAATTGTGTTTCTTCAAATGGTAGGTATATACTTCAAACATAAGGCTGACAGAAGTCAGTGCCCTCCAATTGAATTTTCTTTTCAATGAAATTATGCCATACATTCAGCATCCCATGTGGAAACCTTTAAAATCTGTTTACTATTTGTTTTTAATTTGCATATAGTAAGTTTCACTCTCTATAGATATTAATGTATGATAGGCATTCAACACTGCATAGCATTCAGAAGAGTTTATTTTTAATAGCAAACAATAAGTCTAATAATAAGTTGATAAAAATGAGACTCAAAACGAAAATTACTGAAAATGTAAAGTAATGCATTTAATTTCAGAAAAATATGAGGAAAAGACAACAAAATTATATCAAATATCTCAAAAAAAAGTCTTAAACAAATATAAACACAATAAATGTATAACCAAATAATATGTCACAAAGCAATAAGCAATATGGAGCAAAAACATAAAGAAGCAGATAAGATAGGGTTTGGAGCTTGTAAGTAGGTTGGGAAGCAGTTTGTAACATATAAAGAAGACAAAAAAAGTCTTGCTGAAAAGATATAACTTGGGTAAAGATTTTGACAGATGACAGTTAAGCATGCAAGTATTTGAGGAAAGTTACTGTTAAGTAGATGGAAACTCTAGAGTTGTACAATCCACAAGTTAATTAAATTGAATCAAATGTTTATATGTACATATTTAATTATTTGATTGGCTATATACCTAGTAATGATACGTAAATGGTGTAAATTACACAGTATTTTCATATTTGCAGAAAATTCAATTGGGGAGCACAGCCTTATGTTTGAAGTATGTACCTACCATTGATGAAACACAATTTAGTTGAAGTAGAAGGAACAAGAGAGAAGGAAATGAGAAAATATATAAAAGGAATAGACATTACAGATGAAATACTTATGTGAAGAAACAAATTGGATGAGGCAGTCCCAGCATGCCTTTGGTGAGTTTGCCAAAATGCAGGGCTTGATACAGAGCAGTCTCCGTAGCTAGTCACACAGGCAAATAAATAGATTAAAGCAACTATAGTATGATAGTTTGAAACTACATGCTTGCTGGTGGGAGGCGAACTGCCTTGTTTGCTGCTAACTACAACATTGTTGTTTGTTCAAGAATTGCTAAGTCCTTGGGTCTGGGATCCTCTTTAATCCAACCCACTGCATGTACAAGTACCATCTGGCTTTCTGCAGGGCATCTGAGGGATTTAGGGGAAATGGGAACCTAAGTAAATGTTCTGATATACATACTGCTTGATATATGTCACAAGTAACAGGTTAAACCATTAATTTCTGCAGTAGTGAGATATCTCTCCACTATTCTTTCTCTGGTTATTCAAACACTAACCCAGGTACTGATATGAAGCCATTTGCTAATGAAATTAATATTACAGACTTTGAATGGAATGATTATCTGACTTGTTCTGGTGGACCCAATCAAATTCTTAAAAAAGGAGAAATTCTGTCAGTTGGAATCAGAGAAATGTAGCAGAAGAGTAAAGCAGGACAAAAGATTAAAGGGACATTAGAAATATTCTGTGAGGAAGACTCAGCCCACCATGACCAGCTTGGAAGAAGAGGAAGGAGGCTGTGATTCACATAAGTTGGTAGCCTTTGATAGCTGAGAACAACTCCCAGTTAATAGCCAGTGAAGAAATTAAGATTTCAGTCCTTCAATCATATGAAACTCAATTTTGCTAGCAACATGAAGTTCCTTGGAAGTGGATTCTTCCCTAGAACCTCCAGTAAGCAACATGGCACTGCTGATGCCTTGGTTTTAGCCACAAGACTTGTGTTAGATTTTTAAATTATAGAGCTTTGGAGACAGTAAATAGGTTCTTTTTTATGCTGCTAAACTCCCTGGCACACAGTACATACACATGGAATAGTGTGAACCTGAACAAAACACTGACATTGAATATGGTAAAGATTTTATGTTTCCTTGAATTAATCTGTATAATTAATAATATGGCAAGAATTTAGAGCAATTAGCACACTCATATACTAATGGTACAACTGCAAATTGGTATAACCACTTTAGAAAACTGTTTGGAAGCATCTAAAGTTGAGCATTTACATTTCTTATAATCCAGTAATTCTACTTTTATGTATATGTCCATTAGAAATGAACCCATATGGAGATATGTACTGTCTGTTTATATCACCACTATTCCTGACAACCCCAACCTAAAAATTATTCAAATGTCTACCAACAGTTGGATGGATAAATAAATTGTGATATACTAACACACCAATACTCTACTGCAATGGGAATGAATAATCTTTCAACTCATAAAACAATACATGATCCTTTCAAATACACTCTTGATTAAAATAAGCTAAAGACAAAAATATGTGCACTGTAGGATTTCATTTACTGTAAACAACAAAAAAGGATGAAATTTTCTCTGTTGTTTCTTTAGGGCTTAGGGACTATAAGGAAAAGCAAGAGAGGCCCGTAGAGTGATGTGAATGTTGCATTTCTTGAGAAGGATGTTGATTATATAGGTGTACTCAATTTGTGAAAATTCATTCAGTTGTGAACTTTTGATTTGTGTCCTTTTCTTGATGTCTATTATACCTACATAAGATATCAAAAAACATGTAACACAAAATCTACCTCAAAGTAGTGGAGAAAGACTAAAAAATGCATTTTCTTCTAGAAAAAAAGAATTGAAAATATAGATGATAGAGATAGATATATATATATCACATGTGAAAAGTAAATTTCAGAGGCATTACAAATATTTTAAAGCAAAAAAATGAGATCTATAAATCTGCAATTTAAGTACTGTAGAGTAAATTTGCCCATCAGATATATCAGATAAGGCCATGCTCGGTGGCTCAGCCCGTAATCCCAGTACTTTGGGAGGCCATGGTGAGAGGATTGCCTGAGCCCGTGGGTTTGAGACTAGCCCAGGGAAATTAGTGAGACTTCGTCTCTACAATAAATTAAAAATTAACTGGACATGGTAGCACGCACCTGTAGTTCTGGTTTCCTGGAAGGCTGAGGCAGTAGGATTGCCTGAGCCCAGCAGGTAAACACTGGGGTGGCCGTGAGCTTGTCACCTAATTCCAGCCTGGGCAACTAAAACTCAAAAAAAACCCCAAAATAAATAACAGATAAACAAAACAAAACAGATAATATGTTGAGTGTGAGGTGAAAAGTCACAGCAGAGAAGAATAAAGGAATTTATAATATGATTTCCCAGGGATCTGACGTCTAAGGCCTTTGCATCAACAAATAAGACCATAAATTTGAAATTAAGGTGTATTGCAACATTTTAAATTATATCTACATAGGCCTTTGCAATCTGTAACACACGGTACTCACCAATGCCAATTTCAAAACCACTGCAATCTTAGTCATAAATACAATTTCACAGAATAATGACCTGATACAGGAAACATTTAACATAATCTACTGGAGAAACATTCAGTGACTCAATATCAATATTCACTTTGTCACATATTTAGTGGTGTTTTAAGTTGCATAGTCTTATATACAGAAAGATGCCACTACTTTCTGTTTTTTTTTTTTTTTTTTTTTGAGTTGGAGTCTCACTCTGTCGCCCAGACTGGAGTGCAAGTGGCCGCTTCCGGCCACCGCAGCCTCGCCTGCTGGGCTCCGGCAATCCTTCCGCCTCTGCCTTCCGAGTAGCCGGAATTACAGGCGCGCGCTACCACGCCCGGCTGATTTTTTGTAGAGGTGAGGTCTCGCTGCCCAGGCGGGTCTCGAACCCGCGTGCTCAGGCAATCCACTCACCTCAGCCTCCCAAAGGCGCGGGATTACAGGCTGAGCCACCGAGCCCGGCTTACTTTCTGTTTAAAAAAGAATGTGTTTTAGCTAATTTGTAGGATCAGATATATTTAAGTTCATATGTTATAATTATTTTTGATCTTTTTACCATAACCTTTGTTCTTATATATCACTTTGTGTGTAGTGTCATATTTATTCTTAATAAATGCATCCATATCTTGGCTGAATTCTTTTTATATACCTTGTCTTAATTTAAATAAATGACTGGAACTACAATGTGAAGGGATTTGACTAGGAGATTAAAGTATTTGGTGCTTATTTTGTACAGAGGAGGATATCATTAGAAACATTTTAACCAATTGGTTAACAAGGAAAAATAATTTATTTAGGAGAATGAATATAGTAAAAACTTAAAAATAGAGTGGAATGATACAAGAACAGGAAGGAAGAAATAATCACATCTTTATTGCCATACACATCACCTAATATAGCAGCAATTAGAGTTGAAAAGAAAAAAAGTAGAAACATTTTTCTTCAAGAAAAGAATAAATAAGACTGCATATAGGAAATTTGAAGTGTTATCAGAGAAATCAAATGTTCCACTGTGTGGTTATCTACTACAGAAAAAAAAGTGCTTCGATTAATCTAGCAATAAGTGATCAGTGGTTAAAAACTTACTAGGTTAATGGGTTAAGGGGATTTCCAATAGTTTCTAGGGTATAGTTTGGGGTGGGGATGGGAAAGTACAGTAAAATAGCTGGCTTTAACAATATTTGTAATTTTTTAAATCAAGGTAAATGTTAAAATATCTAAAATAAGAGGATCTTCATACTCATTATTGGTATTTCATTAAGTATTTATATTCTTCTTCTTCCCAAAGGAGGCCATTACTCTTACCAGTTTCTTATATATCTTTTCATATATGCTCTAGACATATATAAAGTAATTTGTGCATAAATATTCATCACAAATAATATATTATATGCACTTCAGTGCATCTTCTTGTATTCATTCACTAATGTACTTTAGAGATTATTCCCTATGTAAATATATAAAATTAATCTTTTTAACAACTACACAGTGCCCCAAGTATAAAAGGTTTTAGGTTGCATCTAGTTTTCCAATGTTGAACAATACTTATTTACATATACCTATATATGAAGATGTTTATGTCTCAGATTTATTTGTAAGATAAAGTTTTATAAGTGTTAAGTAGTAATTCAGAAATTTATGGATCTATAACATATCTAGCATCCTTACAATATGGATTTTAACAAACAACATATGTTTGATAATACCTTAAGGTTTTCTTGTTGTTGTGTTTTTTTTTTTTTGTTTTTGAGTTGGAGTCTCACTCTGTCGCCCAGACTGGAGTGCAGTGGCAGCTCCCGGCCACCGCAGCCTCCACCTGCTGGTCTCCGGCGATCCCTCCGCCTCAGCCTGCCGAGTAGCTGGAAATACAGGCACGCGCTACCACGCCCGGCTGATTTTTTATTTTATTGTAGAGATGAGGTCTCGCACTCGCGGGCTCAGGCAATTCACTCACCTCAGCCTCCCAAAGCGCAGGATTACAGGCTGAGCCACCGAGTCCGGCAATACCTTAAGTTTTAATGTTTACATACATTTATTTTATTATAAGCTATCCTTCAGTCTAAATATTTTATTAGTTGATAACTTGAGTCCTGCGGTGATTTGACAATTCAAATGAATTGGCTTTCAAACTGAAAGAGAGGGAGGAGAGAGAGAGAGAGAGGGAGATAGGGAGGGAGGGAGGCGAGGGAGGCGGGGGAGGCGGGGAAGAAATTTCCTGACGTCTTGTTTACCAATTTTTGTGGCGTAAATATTCTCATCATCTATTTCAAGTTACCAGTGGTTTGACAATTGGCTCTCAAATTTTCTGAACCTTTAATAAATGGCTCTGGAGAATTCAGGCCAGTTCCAACACATCACTATGTGTCAGTCACCTAGATTTATATCTCTGCCAAGAAGATTATGTATTGAAATCCTTGAAAGAAAGAAGGAGAGAGAGAGAGAGAGAGAGAGAGAGAGAGAGAGAGAGAAATTTAATTTTCGAACATGTGCTGTTTGTAGAACCCACTTTGTATGACTGCTCTAGGGATTACTTGATGCAACTTCTTACTATCCATTTACTTCTCAGCTCAATATAATGAGTTAAATTCCAATCGTTTTATGAAACAACTCCCCAAACATTTTCAGTTACCTCTACCCATTTCCACCGATGAATGCATTTACCTTTCTTGACATTTTGCTACTATTCTGCACACACACATATTCTTGAAAGGTTTGTCTTTCTTGGCTCCCTTTGCATTAATATCTCCCCTAATTCTAACGTATCTAACTACTCATTTTTATGATTTGTGTATGTGTATTTCTTCTTATATTCACCTTTCACATCTATATTCATTCATTATGACTTTAGACCTTTTTCTCACTCTTCATAGACATTATGAGCAAAATAATCTAAATTTATGACTCCAGCTACAACATTAATAATTATGGTTCCAAATTGCATAAGGTCAGGTAAAATTTCCCTAAAAAATTCTCAAATTGTTAGATATTTTGCTAGGAACCGATGAACAGAAGCATTTGTATTTTTTGTTTGTTTTTGCAAAATCTTCCAATCCATTGACTGACAATTGGACAAGAATAATTTTGATACAATATGACAGTGCTATGAGCCAAGTATATGGAGTTTCTTCTTCTTACATATGTATGAATAAGGCAGCTTATCAAACTGACTATTTCCTGGGCTTCTTTTCTGACTCCATTTCTTTTTTTCCAGTCCCAAATTTAATCTTCAATTTGAAAGTCTCTGATTTCCTCAGACAGCCTTCAGGAATATTCCTTACTGTTCTGTTGTATATTACAGAAACTTTTAATACATTAATTTTATTGTGTTATATTTGTTTATATTTGTATTTATTTCTTTCTCTACTTCTCCATTGAATTCTGAGTTCCTTGAAGACTGGGACTTTATTCTTATCTTTGCATATTTAGAGTCTAGCATGGTGCCAGCTAAAGAGACAATAATAAATGCAGTCCAATTGCATTCAACTGAAAAGGTTAATTTAATGCTTTAAAGGGAATTTTAGTATAGATAGGGTGATCACATTAAATAACCTTTAATATCACTTCTAACTCTGAAATGCAGTAAAATGACTCTGATATCAGAATTTGAACTCATTTTTAGTGAAATATTTCACTATAGAAATGAATAGCAAGCCAAGTGCTTAGAAAGGGCTTCTAAGTAATGCAGTCTTACGTAGGCAATAAATATGCTTTTCATGCCAATCAAAGCTATCTGTATTTATGTATGCATTTCAGCTAGCTAACAAGTATATAGAGTGGCCTAGAATGGGACTTAGCTACCCCTTCCAATACATGTATTTTGTTTCCACCAAGGGAAACAAAAAAAAAAATCAGATTAAAAATTATGCATCTGTAGGTGATAGAATAGAATGTAGCAAATATTAGTTTAGAACCGAGAACCTTGGTTTAAAAATTTTGGCTTCTAAGAAGAAATTTAGACTCCTTATAATAATACCTAACATACATGGTTGGTCTCATGTAAACAAATACATATTTACATCTAAAGTACCCTGCAGGGGCCAAAATATAACTGATAATATTGTTAGTAAGATTAGATTCAGTTCACATATAAAGAATATTCTTCTCTTTCTCCTACTTGCTACTGTTTGTTCTTTTTGTTCTTTTTGTTATTATACATTTATTGTAAAAAATTCAGTGAATATTTGTTTAGATAAGGCTGAACAGTTGTAAAGTGAATGAAAAGTCAGACTCTAACAAGAATGCATTTTCAGAGTTAACTGAAAACTATTTCATATGTGGCAGCACCAAAATCGTTGATCACATCAAGAAAGATTGCATCTACTGCTTCACTGATTGATAAAGTTTTGTAGAACTTATATCTTACAAAGGCATTGCTATTATTAACTAATCCCAGGGTTAAATTACCTCTTTAAAGTAGCCCACAATAATTCCTCTGTTGACTTGCCTGGATACAAATTTGCTAGCAAAAACAGACAAGTACTAATCCCTCCACACAAGAAAATTACAAAAAGTGTCAGTTATTCCCCAAGTCACTAAACAGATGAACAATCACTCTCAGTTGTAATACCGCCCTTCAGAGTAAGCTTCTTTTAACCAGGTGCTAGTAAATTGATCTTAATGTTTAAATCAAGGGATCAGTAATTCAAGGGTTATGTATTTTAATTTTTAAAGTGTGAGTACAACATTATCTCTGGACCAAAGTATTTAAAATATTTATTAAAATATTTCCACAAATAAAATGCTTTACACTGGTCATGTATTTTTATCTTTTTATATTAACAATATCAATCAATTTCTTATTATTTTAGTTATTTTGTTTATACTACTGTATTAAAACGCTCATATTTCAGAAATTTTCGAAAAATTGTGTCATCTTAACAAATCTCAGATTTCATAAATAGACAAAAATTGATAGAAATATAAGCTCACTTTGTGTAGGGTAAAAGTAACCCCATAGTTTCTCAGTTGTAACAGATCCCTGTTACAAAAGACAGGTTAACAAGATAAAAACAGTTTATTACATATACATGGGAGACACCAGGAAATGAATAGTTTTCAAAGGAGTGGCGTTGAATTCTAGCTTATGTATCATCTTCAACAAAGAACAGTATGTTTTTAGAGAAGTGATAAGACAAAGGAAAAGATGTTTGAATCATTGGAGGAGGAATCTTCTGAAAAAGCAAATAAATGAGATACACTGTTAATGCATGAGTACATTTCCATGCCAAAAGGGAGAAAGAGGTACCAGGTCCCAGGCAAGTCCAAAATTCATGGAGAATCAACATTAAATATTAAGACTGGAGAATAGTATTCTTTGACTTATTGTTTGGTCTTCCAGATGCACCAGGGTGAAGGTTGGGCATTCAAGATCAAGGTAACCAAGCCCCCACGATGCTGCTAGGTATAGCCTATATCACAGCTTCCACAGATTGGTGTCATGTGTCTTTGCTTCTTCCAGGCTAAAGTTACTCACCAGTTGTTCTACAGTTCAAGGCTCTCAAGGGTGACACTACTTGCATGGCTCTGCTAGACATTGCCCTAGTGAATTATTGCCTCTGCAGTGGTCATGACCCTATAGCTCTATTGGGTATTGCTTTAACTGGGTCTTTTTGGTGGCCCTGACTTCATGGCTTCCCTAGGAATTGCCCTAGTGGGATCTGTCTACAGTGATTTAATTTCTGTGACAGTTGTCTGCCTGGGTCTTAAGACTTTCTAGAGCATCCTTTGAAATCTAGGTTGAGGTGTTCACATCTCCACACATCTTGCACTCCACACACCTGCAGTTAGCAACATATGGATGCTATCAAAGTTTACTCCCTATACATTCTTGAGGGAAAACCAAGCTATACCTGGGCCTGTTTGCAGCATACCTGGGGTGGTTGAGGATCATTGCACCAGAAAACATGGAGCAGATTATTGAGGTTGCCCTAGACCTTTCCAAAGAAACTATTTTTCTTTCAGACCCTGGTACTCTCTGACTACATCTGAGGTTAATCTTCCATTGTTTTAATGAATAGTCCTTGATATCTTTCTAGTCATACTAAACTCCTAATCAAATATTTGTGTTGTCACACCCTTAGTATTCCTTCTAAAAGCCAAACTTTATTTTTTACAAACTGACCTGACTGAGAATTTTCCATCTCTTTAAGTTTTGCTTTCCCTTTAATTAAAAATATCCTCTTTAATTTATTTATCATTTCTTGTATTTTACTATAAGCTGTCAAAAGAAGCCATGTCACACCCTTAACACTTTACTTAGAAATTTATTTCAACAAATATCCTGGCTCATGGCTCTTAAGTTCTACTTTCCACAGAGTACTAAGACAGAGATACAATTCAACCAGGTTCATTGGCACTTTGTATTAAAGATGGCCTCTCCTCTGGTTTCCAATATCTTGCTCCTCATTTCCATGTGAGACCTCAGCAGAATTGTCATTACTATCTGTACTTCTACCAACATTCTATTCATGACCATGTAGACAATCTCTAAAAGATTTAGGTTATCTCTTCTGGTGTCTTTTGAGCCTTCACCAAATCTGCCCATAATGTTTCATTCACTATAAGCTAGACTTTTTCTATCCTGCACCTCCAAACTTCTCCAGCCCCTATCCTTTACCCAGTTTTAAAACTGCTTCCACATTTGTAGGTATTTGTTATAGCAACACCCCACTTCTCAGTTTCAATTTCTTAATCAGTCTGTTCCTGCACAATAACAAAATATCTTAGTTTAGGTAATTTATAAACAACATAATTTTTTTGGAAAGCAGGATTTAATGAGTGGACAGAAAAGCTCCCACAGTGGGAGGGATCCCTAGGGGGTTACCCATAAATTTATTTATTAAAGTTCTGGAGGCTGGGAAGTTCAAGATCAAGTTGAAAGTAAATCCTGTCTGTTGAAGGCATATGTCTCATTTATGGTGTCCTCACCCTTTGTCTTTATATGGAGAAAGGGCAAAAGGAAAAAAGAGACAACAGATTTTCTCAAGCCTTTTTATAAAGGCATTAATCCCATTCACAAAAGTGAAATGCTCATATTCTAATCACTTCCTAAATGGTCAACCTCTTAAAACTATTGTATTAAGAATTAAGTTTCTGCATGAGTTTCAGAGAAACACAAACTTTCAAACTACAGGAATTACCTAATGTGTTATACATTTTCATATCTTCCTCCACATTATATAAAGTTTATGTGAAAATAAGCATGTTTGTTTCATATAATGTTTATATACCTATATAAAATGCTTAGCCTATAGCAAGTCCTCAATAAAATTACTAAAGCAGTCCACAAAATAAATCTTTTTTGACCATTTGTTTATTACAAGAATTAGTCTACATTCAAAATGGAAGGAAACATTTCTATTATATAAAAATATTTTAAGTGTTCCACCCACATAACCTAAACCTTCTTATAACCAATTCTTATTCTTGATTATTATAAATTCCTGAGCTTTTTACAAAGCAATTAGAAACAGTTTATGAACCAATATAGATTAGTACTACAGGATAATTCCCTCGTACAGTGAACAACAAATATATACATCTTGAAGTTTAACCTACTAAAAGTAATTCTATTATTTACCTTCTTTCAAGAATACCCTCAAGTAGAGATTTAATGCTCTACTAGTCTAATCTCAGCTGGTACCAACATGTTATGCAAAATGCACAAATCAAATCCAATTGTTTCCTTTTCAGGTAGCAGATCATAATGGATTTATCTTGGAAACCTAGGTGTGTATTGAGAAAGACGTGTCACTGGTTCACAAATAGGTACAATGGAAGCACAAGTCAACTGTTTATCTAAATGACCAATACAGACAAAATCTACTAAATTATTTTGTCGAAAGAACAACTACTAGTAGCCTAGTAGTTATAAAGTAGAATCCTGCTATTATATCCACCTATATTTGAGTTGCTAGATTTTACAAGGTTGAAAAAGGACTAGGAGTTATTTTTTTTCATAAAAATTTTTTTCCAAAGAAGAAATAAATTTGTTCTAGAAATCTTGATATTTTCTATTATTCTCTAGTCATGCTTACACTCATCTGCCAAAAATATTTTAAACACCTTTGGATCTGTTGACCTATGAAATCTAAATGAAAAGACAGCTTGTACAACAGCCTAAACCAAATGCGAAATGAATGACAATTGCTTTTACATGTATCCTTACTAATAATAACCATCTAACATGTCATTTTCTGTTGATAGATATTAGCAACTTAAAAAATCTAACCCAAATGTAAAAAATATGGTGCTTGTTTTCACATTTCTCCCTAACATGAACATCGAACATTTTCTATTATTTTATGTTGATGTATACTATTTGTCTTCCAAAAGTCATACCTGATAATGATGAGCATTTTTTTTTCAATATTTTTATTTCAGCACCAAGAATGGATTTTAGTAAGTACTCAGATAAGCAGCTTGCCTTTTTCTGCACCTTGAAAACAACAGTCAAATCAATACAAATTAATGGATCTCCAGAAATGTCCTACAAGACTCAGATTCCTGAATTTTCAAAAGAATGACATTATTTTCTTGCAAAAGATGTTTCTATTAACATTAGAAGATCATGTGCTGGTAGTCTATGATCTGGTTTCTTAAAATAAGTGACATAAATATACCAAAAACAGAGAGATCGTAGAGTGAAAATAGAAATGCACAGTGAGTGGAATGGGCTGAATTTCTAATTGCATCGAGACCATAGAGAAAGAAAATTCTATCAGGTGGTTGTATCCAGGTCTTATGTTACCATCTTAAGTACAATTGTAGGATCATTCACTGTTTTACGTGTTTGATTATATCCGTGAATAAAATAGACAACATTCTTGTATTTGTGGCATTAGAAAGAAAAAGATTACTTTTTAAAAATATTGCTGTGCCAAAGGGAAACCTAAAGAAATAAACTCCAGTTTGGATTTTAGAAATGACATTGAGATTATTCTAAAGAACTACGTAACTGAGGCATATCTGACTCCCCACTTTACAGGCTGTCATAATAACTTCTGGTTATAGAAGTATGATTAAACAGACACAATTTCAGTAAGGCAATCATAACTGGAATCCATCATGATAAGAAACTATGTATATCTGGAAGCTGAGTGACAAACACTGAAAACCTCCATGATGATATGTGATTGCAGAAATAGCAGAAGGTATAATGTACAAAATCAGTTTTTGTTCTGTCAAAACTGCATAAATACATCTATTTGGTGGCAGTTAAATAAAACCAACAATATAATAAGAAAAGACTGGGAAATGCAGTTTTGAGACTTTGAACTTTGCCATGGAAGAAAGAATATTATAAGAATATTGAAATAAACAGGGGCCATCAAGTTTGTCTTCTGAATTATCTTCACATTCTGAATTATCTTGCACCACATATGTCCCTATGAATTATCATGCACACAGTGGATGAGGTTGCAACCTTAGTAGGTGAGGAGGGTATTACTACAAGATGCATAGACAATACCAGTAATGGGAAGTTGGATCCATACAATAAAATTGGTCAAACAAACAAATTAATTTAAGATAATTTAAGAGAAACTGTATATATAGTTTTTGTACTGAAAGAGGGCATAAATATGATAAGAGAAAATTAAAATAAACATTGTGATTCTGTAAAGGAATCGGAGATGTAAATTTATAGTTGTATATTATATATGAAAGGGGACCCCAAAAAGCACAAATTTATCTTTTGGAAGGCAGGCCTCTTGTGGTATAGGCTTCTCCTCTCTAAGAAAGTGTCCCAGGGACTCATTCCACCTGTGTAACAGCTAGTGTTGTGTTTGGCTTCAATTGATTTTTTTTTTAGATATTTTCAACACATTTGCCCATTTCATAATGGGTCATTTATGAGCACGCCTGCCCACATTATGTTGGCAGTTCAGCAGTTTTTAACCCAAATCAGCATGACCTCTGTGCCTCACTATCCCTATTCACTCAATCTCATTCTGAACAATTTTTTATGGTGGTTGTTTCCCAGATGAAAAAAGTCCTCAAACGCAGTCATTTGCTGATGTGGGAGAGGTGAGACCAAAATGACAGAACTAAAAAGAAACAAAATTGAAGAGCTCCAAAAGTGTTCTGAGCAGTGGAAAAGCATCTCAATAGGAGTATTGCATCAAGTGGAGAGTAACTTGAAGATGACTGAAGGTTAAACATTAAGAATAATTATACACTTTTAATAAATAAATTATGGTTTTGGAGGGTCCCTCTTGTATATGCATATGTATGCACACACATTCACATATATGAAGATATTCAAGTATATATAAAAGTGCATATGTGTAAAATATATTCCACATATATTTATACATACACATATTCCCATATATACATGTGTTATACATGTATGAACAATTATGTGCATGTGTTTGCATACATACACATAATCCCTGGTTGTGCCTACTGAGATCACCTAGGGAAAGTGACACTCCAAAAGCACAGAGCGCACAGTGTGATGGACAGTAGTTTACAAAAACCATTCCCTTCTAAAAGAGACCAGGCCTCCGTAGAGAAATTATTGTTTCCAATTTTGAAGCAGAAAATTAGAAAATTACCTGGAGAATGCTTCTACACTGTTGGTGGGATTGTAAACTATTATAACCTTTGTGGAAAACAGTGTGGCAATAACTTAAAGATCTAAAAATCAGCCTTCCATACAACTTAGCAATCCCCCTTCTGGGAACATACCCAGAGGAACTCAAATCACTCTATGAAAAAGATACCTGCGTACTCATGTTTATTGCAGCACTAAACACAATAGCAGAAACATGGAACCAAAAGGGCTTCCCATCAAAAGTGGACTGGATAAAGAGAATGCGATACATATACATGATGAAATATTTTGCAACCATAGAGAAAAACAACATTATGGACTTCACAGCAACTTGGATGGATTTAGAGTGTATAGTACTCACTGATCTATCACAAAAACAAAGATCTGAGTACTACATGTATTCACTCATAAGCGAACCCTGAACATTTATCATAATACTATAAGAAAGAGATTGGCAGTAGTAGAACATTGCCAGGGAAAGGGGTCACCTAACTTAAATAAGGTACCCAAACTTTACCTGCATAATGACCACTTGTGTACCTAACCCTGAATTGTACCTCACATCTTTAAAATAAAAATAATCAGTCAAGCATGGTGGCTCAACCTGTAATCCCAGCACTTTGGGAGGCAGAGGCGAGAGGATTGCCTGAGCCCAGGGGTTCGAGACCAGCCTGGGCAGATTGGTGAGATCTTGTCTCTACAATAAGTCGCACAAAACTATCAGGGCATGGTGGCTTGCACCTGTAGTTCCAGCTACTTGGCAGACTGAGGCAGAAGGATTGACTAAACCCAGCAGTTTCTGTGAGTGTGCCACTGCTCTCCAGACTGAGTGACAAGAATGAGAGTTCAACTAAAAAAAAATTTAAAATTAAATAAATAAATAATGAAAATAATCATTAAAAAAAAGAAAATGACCTGAGACAGTGTGTGTGTGTGTGTGTGTGTGTGTGTGTGTGTGTGTGCCTTTGTGTGTGCATGCATGCATGCATGTACCTATACCAGAAAGTAAGAACCTGCACATGTGATGTTAACATATCAGACATGGTCCAGCAGGCTTGGGGTAGTATGGCTGTAGACTACAAAACTTTCACTGGTCAAATTTGGTATAGTTCCAGTATAAAATAAATAATGATATTAAGGAATATTGACCAATAAATAAAATATGCATGTATAAAAACCGACTGAGTATGCATCTTAAAATTTGATAAAAAATGAGATAATTTCATAATCTTAAACTACCTTTTCATTGTTAATTTCATGATTATGATGATTAAATATGGTTTTGTAGGAGAATATACTTTTTTGTAAGAAGTATACACTCAAGTATTCCTAGTTTATGAGACATCATGAGAGCAGCTAACACTTAATTCAGGAATAAAAAAGTTACTTTTACTATTTTGTTCAACTTTCTATAAGTCTGAGATTATTCAACATTAAAAAATATTTGGTAACCGGGCTCGGTGGCTCAGCCTGTAATCCCGCGCCTTTGGGAGGCTGAGGTGAGTGGATTGCCTGAGCCCGTGGGTTCGAGACCCGCCTGGTCAGTGAGACCTCATCTCTACAATAAATCAAAAAAAAAAACCAGCTGGGCGTGGTAGCGTGCGCCTGTAATTCCGGCTACTTGGAAGGCTGAGGCGGAAGGATCGCCGGAGCCCAGCAGGTCGAGGCTGCGGTGGCCGGGAGCGGCCACTGCACTCCAGTCTGGGCGACAGAGTGATACTCCAACTCAAAAAAAAAAAAAAAAAAAAAATTTGGTGCCCAAGTCCAGCTCCACAGAGAGAGTCAGGGCCTGAATGGGGAGAATCGGGAACGGCGAAGAAGAAAAGACAAACACGATAGGAATCCTCTTCCTGGGGAGAGCTCAAGACTCTGCCAATTTTTATTCAATTCTTACAAGCTTATATAGTTTTTTTACTGACTCCTCTACCCACAAAATGTATCCCATGTTACACATTAAATGTTTACACTGTTTTTTCTTTTGTTTATGGGGAAGTTGACCTTTACAAGTTTCATTTTGTTCCTTCCTGCTACCTGTGGTGTAACAAAATACCAGCTGCCAATTTATCAGCCACATCCTGTGACCTCTAGGCCAACTGAATCTCTTCCCTTCGCTATTCTATTTCTATTTCTTTTCCTTTACTAATCTATTTTCTTAATTCTACCCTTTTATATACTTTTAGCAGCAGTATATTGACTTGTTTTTTCTTTTATATAACAACCCTTATCTTACCCACTACGAATTCTTAATACTCTATTTTTTAAAAATTTAACTTTCTTAATACCAATTGCCTTATCTGTATTACTTGCTATTTTCTTATCACCTATTTTACATTTTATATTTCTAAACAAAACATGTCTAAATCTACACTTATATATGAAATTAATCTTACTTCTAATCCTAAATGTATTTAATTTTAAACCTACATTAAGTGTATATAATTTTAAGTTTACCTTAAAACTTAATTATTTCCTATTCCTTATATTTAACTAATACCTACATCTTTAATAAACATTTATCTTTTAATTATAACTGCTATTTATTTAATTCTAATCCTTACTTTAATTTTAACCCTCTTTCTAATTAAACTATAATATTTCTTAAATCAAAAGGCATGTCTGTGACTTGTTTTTCCCGAAAACACCTGTTTTTGGAGATACTCTGTCTCAGTTTCTCACTTCCTCATCAATCACAACTGTCAATGTTGTTACTTATAAAGGATATGAGAAAGTACCTTTTCCTTCTTAGCTAAAGGTTTCAAAATTTGCATTCCCTTGTCCCTTCAGGGGGAGATTTTTGCTGTTGAGCCTTTTTTACATTTCCATACATAGGTTTACTGCTAATTCCACATCCTTGCACATTCTAGCTAACTGTTTTATTTTTCAAGCCTAAGCACTCATTCCTTTAAGGCCAAAAGGAGTTCTTCAATAGGATCCATGGGGCTCTGCCTCCATCATGGCCGCTTCCCACTGGGGCTCTGCTCCCAATCAGTGTTATTCCCATTTTCAGGTAACCTCCATTTTGCTTCATTAGGGGTTGCAGCTTCCGGCAATTTGGCAGCTGGGCTTGGTGGCTCAGCCTGTAATCCTGCGCCTTTGGGAGGCTGAGGTGAGTGGACTGCCTGAGCCTGCAGGTTCGAGATCCGCCTGGCAACTTGGAGAGACCTCATTTCTACAATAAATCAAAAAAATCAGCTGGGCATGGTAGTGCACGCCTGTAGTTCCAGCTACTTGGAAGGCTGAGGTGGAAGGATCGCCGGAGCCCAGCAGATCGAGGCTGTGGTTGCTGGGAGCGGCCACTGCACGCCAGTCTGGGCGACAGAGTGAGACTCCAACTCAAAAAAAAAAAAAAAAAAAAAAAAAATTTGGCAAAATATAAAATTACATAATATAATTACTTTTTTGGTAGGTATTTATTACCACAGGACATTTTATTTTATATTACTTTTATTTCTTAAAATATTTATGATCATTAGTGACATTGCATTTTAGTTTTACACTAAATATCTTAATTAACTATACTCTTTTATTAATATCAGAGTTAAATTTTTCATTTTTTTCTTACTATGGACATTAAAATATAAACAAAATTTACAAGTTTCTCTCGCCCATGCCAGCTCTGGCATGACCTTCTACATTTCCCTTCTTTCTCTAATAAACTCTGTTTTAAAACTTAAAACTATATATATATAGTTATATATATATTTTAAAGGGGTTAGTATTTGGATATAGTCTTTTAAAACTGCATAGGTTTAGTGTCTTTTTATTTGGACTAGGATCAGAACATATCACATAGCAGAACTTTTGTAGAAATAAGAGTTTACCCTCTACCCTTTTCCTAAATTTTATCAGCCATTTGAGTCGATTGAAACTTCATCTTCTCTCTTAAGAAGGCTGAAACAGATGCTCTGCTGTGCATAAAATAGAGACAGTCATATTAGAAATGTTTATTTACAAGTTTGTATCATTTTCAAGAATATTAAAACATCATTATGCAAATGGTGTACTTTTAATTGGCATTTTAAAACCAGATTTATATTCCAATTTTCTCAGGAAGAAAATACAAGCAACAAAATCATACATCTTGTATATTTTCTGATGTCTTCTTTTCTTTTATTCTTATTAAACCTTCTTATCTGTTGCTCTATATGCTGCATTATTTAAAGACTGTTTGACATATTTACTACTTGTGGAGAGCTAATTTGAGAACAAAATTGCTTCTAACATGCTGTGATAGATTTTCAAAAAAAATTCAAGTTCAATTATTTATAGACTAATTTCTGTTTGCTGTCTACTGAATGGCAAAGTGAAAAGTTCACAAATTCAGCTAGATGACACTTGCCTCCTCATGTTCTAGGGTACTGACATTTCTTGGTGGACTGACAGTAAATCTTAAGTCCCCAGGCTGCTCGTTAACTTTTAGAAGTTGATATAGTAACTTAAAAGTTTGATCTCTCTTGGATGGCCATGAATTCTGCTTACAGATACTATAAAAAAGTACTTGGGATGGTAATAAATAGTGCCTCAAAGACTAAATTTAACTGTAGTAAACTTGAGCCATAATCACTACTGATAACTTTCTATGAACATCCACATTGATGCTTTAAGGCTGTAGGGACAATTGTATTTTTTCACGTCAGATAAATTGTATTTTCATTTCAGACTATGTCATTATTAGACCTATGGGCAGCCCTCAATCATCTTGTGATCTCTAAGTATAACTGTTATTAGGATCCTGCTAGCATTTAGTTTAAAAATAAAAGAAGAACCAACAATTTGGTATCTGACAGCATTTAACATAGAGAAAGATAAAACACTAAATAAATAATTACCCCAGATAAATAAATAAAGTACCTTTTTAAAAACAAAGTATAGATATAGCAAATACATAGTATTTATATAGCATAGTAAATTTATAACAGATTTCAGATTTAAAGCAGATGACTTATATTGACATTGTAATTTTCAGTAATCAGAAAACTGTATGCAGCAGAGTTTTTAAAAAAGTACACTTAAATTATTTCATCAGTTATTAATCCAGGAAATACAATAAAATACCCGATGTATTTCTGAATATACATATGTACAGGGAGAGTGATTTTGTCATGTAAAGCCTTGAAATTATTTCTCTAACTATGTTATATCTAACCATCTAAAAAATGTCCACGTATGCCTCTGGTGATTACATAAAAATTAAGATTAATAGCATGTCTTAGTCCATTTTGTGATCTATAGAAGAATGCCACAGTCTGGGTAATTAGTTTTAAAATAAATTTATTTCTTAAAGTTCTGGAAGCTTGGCAGTCTAAAATTAAGTTACCAGCATCTGATGAGGGCCTTCTCGCAGCATCATCCCATGGTGAAAGGCATGTGAGAGTGAGAGAGTAACTAAAAGACGAGCAAAATCAAAACCAATTTATAGCAATGAACTCTTGTTATAATAAAAATCCACTTCCACGGTTACAACATTTAATGGGGTGGAGTTCTCATGGCCTAATTACCTAACTGTTTAATCTTCTCATTCTGTCACAATAACAATTAATTTTTTTTTTTTTTTTGAGTTGGAGTCTCACTCGGTCGCCCAGACTGGAGTGCAGTGGCCGCTCCCGGCCACCGCAGCCTCGCCTGCTGGGCTCCGGCAATCCTTCCGCCTCCGCCTTCCGAGTAGCCGGAATTACAGGCGCGCGCTACTACGCCCGGCTGATTTTTTGATTTATTGTAGAGATGAGGTCTCGCTGCCCAGGTGGGTCTCGAACCTGCGGGCTCAGGCAATCCACTCACCTCAGGCTCCCAAAGGCACGGGATTACAGGCTGAGCCACCGAGTCCGGCAACAATTAAATTTTAACATGAGTTTTTGAAGGGGCATTCAAACCATAGTATATTACCATTGCCCCCCCAAAACGCATGTTCTTCTCACATACAAAATTCATTCTATCCCAATAGTCTTAAATATCCGAATTCAATCTAGCATCAACTCAAAAGTCCAGAGTCTCATCTAAATTAGATATGAATGAGACTAAAAGCATGATTTATCTCAAGACAAATTGCTCTCCGCTGTGAGTATGTGAAATTAACAAGTTACATACTTTCAATGTACAATGGTGGCACAAGCACAGGATAAATATTCTCATTCCAAAAGGAATGAATAACAAGAAGAAAGGGGTTACTGATTTCAAGTAAGCCCAAAGACAAACTGAGGGAAAAAAGTCTTAAAGTTCCAGAAAAATCTCCTTTGATTCCATTCTGGGTACAATGGCATGGTTGCTGATCACCCAAGTTCTCAGGCAGACCCGCCCTTGTGGCTTTAGTAAACTCAGTTCACACTTCAGCTTCCTCACATTGGAGTCCTGTGTCTACAGCTTTCCCAGGGTGGCACTGCACAATAGAAGCTCTACAGTTCTTGCGTTATCATCCCAGGAATGGTCCCACTTCCATGGCTTCACTAGGAATTTCCCTAGTTGTAGATCTCTTTGGTGGCTCTGTGCCTGCAACAAGCCTTGCCTAGATCCCCAGGGTGTCTCTAACTTCCTTGGAAGTCTAAGTAACGAAAGCCATGTTCCACAGCTCTTGTACTCTAGTGCCTGCAGAATTAGTACCATGTGGAGGCTGGCAAGGTTTATAATTTGCCTCTTCTGAAGTGGCAGTTTGAGCCACAACTGGCCCCACTTGAGCTGTGGTTGGAGCTTCCAAGCAGTACTGTGCTAGAAAGTGAGAAGTAAATACTAAAGGTAGTTCTAGGCAGTGAGCACAAGGAGGGTGTCTGAGGCCTATCCCTCAAAATTATTCTCCCCCTTTTGAGGTTGGGCTTGTGCAAGGAAGGGCAGACTTGGAGATTTCTGAAATACCTACATGGTTATTATTTCGTTGTCTTGATTACCTCTTCTATATGTACTAATTTTTTTAAGCAAATGGTCACTTGGCCACACATTTAGTTTGCTCCCCTAAACATGCATTTTTATCTTTATATGGCCAGGCTGAAATTTTTCAAGATATTTTAACCTGCTTGTCTTTTAATTATAATTTGCATCTTAAAGTCATTTATTTCCTCTTGTATCTTATTTTATGCAATTACAAGCAGCCATACAGCTGATTCAATATTTTGGTTACAAATTTCTACCATCACATGTCCTTGTTATCACTCTTTAAGTCTACCATCCATAAAGCACTAGAGTTTAAATACAATTTAGTCAAGTTATTGAACACTTCATAGCAAGGGTGGTCTTTACTACAGTTTCCTATTAGATAATCTTATTTTCCATCTAATAAAGGTCATTCACCAGAATGAATCTTTATTATCTATGTTTCAAACAATCAAGAAAAATTTTCACCAGAATGACCTTTATTATCTATGTTTCAAACAACGTTTTGGTCATGACCAGTAAAATAATCCCTAAGAAGTTTGACTTTCCCTACTGTTATTCTCTTCTTCTAATTCCTCACCAGAATCGCCTTCAATGTTCTGTTAATATATTGTTAGTGTTTTCATAGCCCGATCCTCCAAATTCTTCCAGCCTCTACACATCACCCAGTTTCAAAGCCACATCCACATTTTCAAGTATTTCTTATAACAACAGCTCCATTTTTTGGTAACAATTATCTGTCTTTGTTCATTTTGTGTTATTAGAATATCACAGACTGGATAATTTCAAGAAAAATAATTTTATTTCTTATAATTCTGGATGATGAGAAGTTCAGTATCAAGGAGTAACTGGTGACAAACTTCTTGCTGTGTATCCTATGGTGGAAGGCAAAATGGCAAGGCAACACAAGAGTAAACAAGAGAGGACTGAATTTGTTTTATAGCAACCCACTCTCCTCACTCCAAATCCATTCCCGTGACACCGGCAATAATCCACTCATGAGGGCAGAGCCCTGGGGATGTAATCACCTCTTAATGGTTCCACTTTAAATACCATATGATGGCAATATATTTCAACATCAGTTTTGGAGGAGACATTCAAATACTAACAAGACAACAATGGTAACATAAAACTTTAGCTCATTTTGCTCACTCAGTAATTCTTGATGCAGAAAGTGAGCAAAATGTATGTTACTATATTCTATCATGTTGAAGTAATCAATAAAAATTTTCTAAAAGTACTCAAATACCTAAATATTATTAGATTCATTAATTTAACTCTATTCACAATTAATCCTAAATTCAATTCAAAATCCAAAATTACATCTAATGGTTTATATCATGAACTCACAACATACTATATAAGCAGTCTAGAAATCCTATCCATTAAGTTATTAATTTTTATATTTAAAGCACATAGCTAATTATTATCAGATAAATCCAATAGTCCTTGCTTGATTTTAGAATCAAAATCAAGTAATAATTTGTAGAACATTTTTAAAGGACTCTGGCTTGCAAATTTATCCCTATATCTTGCCATGTATATACTGCTTTTGACATGTTTACTAGTCATTTTCCCAAATCTGCCAGTTTACATGATACTTTTCCTTTGCAAATGTCATTTCTATTCTGAAAAGCTTCTTAACTTCTTGCACTGTTTAATCAAATTTATTTATCCTTCAAATCTCAGCTCAAATGGCATCTTTCTGTAGAAACTTTCTACTTAGTTGTCCGAGTTCTCCAACCCTAATGAAGTATTCATTTTTTTTTCTGAGTTGGGAAGCTCTTTTTTGGGAAAGTGGCACTCATTACCTCTATCTAAGATCTTATTTTTTTCTTATGGTCTTTATAATTATATTAACTATCATAACTACCACCAAATAGCTTCCATTTTTATATATATTAAGCACCATGCACTGAGCTAAGAGCATTTAATTTTCACATAAAGCTCTACTTTTTTTTCAATCTTCCCCAAATGCTGTCTTCAGCCTTTCTGAAGTAATTAACCAGTTGTAGGATAGTTTTATTCTAACAAAAAACAAGAGGAACACAGAGCTCCCACTTACTCATTCTCTCTTCATATAGAGTTTGGTCTATTATTTACATCTTGTGTTAGCGTGATATGCTTGTTAAACTTTATGAACCAAAATTGACATATTATTATTAACTGAAGCCCATAGTCTACATTAGGGTTTATGGGTTTTTTGTTTTTGTTTTTGTATAGTCTATGGGTTTTGATAAGTATGTAATGGCTTGTCAATTATTCCTGCATCACACAAAATAGTTCTACTGCCCTACAAATCTCATGTGTTCCTTTTTTATTCTGCCTCCATCCACAAGTCCCCTCCAATTAGTGATCTTTTTTTCTGGCTCCATAGTTTTGCCTTTTTCAGAATGTAGTGTAGTTGAAATCATTCTATGTATGCTTGTTAATTCATTCATGCCTTGAACGATATCTTGATAGTTTTGGCAATTATTAGTAAAGTTGCTATAAACATTTATGTTCAAGTTTTTTTGTAGACATAAATTTTCAGCTCATTTAGGTAAATACCAAAGTATGCAATTACTGGATTTTATGAGAAAGGTATGTCTAATTTTCTAGGAAACTACCAAACTGTCTTCCAAAGTGACTATACCATTTTGCATTTTCTGTAGAAATGAATAAAAGTTCCTTTTTCTTCACATCCCAACCATTACTTGGTATTGTCAGTGTTCTGAATTTTGACACCTCTAACAGATATTTAATGGCAGCTTGTAGTTTTAATTAACAAATGCCTAATAACATATAATGTTGATTTCTCATAAGTTTATTTGTCATTTGTATATTTTTTGATGATATATCTGTTTCAAAACTATTGATTTTCTTTAAAGCTGTGTTGTTTTCTTGTTGTTGAACTTTATGAGTTCTTTACCTATTTTAGATACCAGTCCTTTATCACATATGCATTTTGCAAGGAATCTTTTCCCAGTCTGAGAACTGTCTTTCCATTCTTTATAAATATAATTTGTATATCAGAAGTTTTTAATTTAATAAAGTTCTAATTGTCAGGTTTTCTTTCTTAAGAATTATGCTTTTGCTGTTTTACCTAAAAAGTGACTGCCAAATCAAGACACCTACATTGTTTCTATCTTGTATTCTAGGAGTTTTACATTTTTACATTTCACATTTAGAGCTATGATTCATTTTCAATTAGTTTTTATTAATGGTATACGTTCTGTGTCTATATTCATTTGAAGTCATATTTTTGTTATCGGTATTATTGGTATTTCTGTTTATAGTTAAAGTAAAAAATAACAAAAAATCATACTCTTATCATATGGAGTGTAATTCACAAGCATTAAGTGACAGAATTGTACTTGTGTTCAAGTCTATCAGGTGTCAAAGACAATTAGATTAATTATTATGTAATATAGTTATTTCAAGTCTCAGTCATCTTTGCAAAGCATATCTAGCATACTCACTGGCACACAGCAGGTCCTTCACAAATCTATGATAAAAGAGAAATTAATGAGCTCACAAAAGAGGCAAAGTTGCTGTGTCATAATTAAATACCATTAAAAAATCAAATCTGCTTTTCTTTGTTGTTGTTTGTCTGTTTGGTTATATATGTATGTGTGTGTGTATATATATATATATATATATTTTTTTTTTTTTTGGAGTAAGCTCAATGCTTTTAAGTGGATGCTTTATTAAACAACGGAGACTTAGCTTGTTGTCCCTAAATTCAAAATAATTAAAATATATAAGGAACTAGTTTAGTAGCTAAATAGATTATACACTATGACAGATCAATAAAAAGCCATGATAAGTTTTGGAGACTTTCCATAAAATTTTTAACAAATATTAAGTGTTGACTATTACTGACATTAAGGACAAGTGAAAAAATTAAGTATACTAAGTACATATTAACCTTGAAATGGAAGATACTTAGGAAGCAAAAATAATCAATTTTATAGCCTTAAAATTATGTTCTCATATGATGTTTTTACTCAAATAACAATTGTTTATTTAGATAACTTACCACTTAGCTCATTTACATTCAGATTTAGAGTTCTACAAAATTGCTAGCTAATGGCTAAAAAGGAGATTTTGTCCTGAAATACACACTTTCTTTGGAAAGTAACTAAAATAGGTAGATATTCTTTTCAGCTAATTGATTTCTGCTGTATCCTCATTTATCATCTGACAGGCTCACAATAACAATATGTGCCCTTGTGATCATGAGATTCAGTATTATATCTGTTAAAAAAAAAAAAAAAGCCTTTCCATAGGATTTCTTTTGCACTGGCAATTTGTGAAGAGTCAAGCAGCATTACTATTTATGGTTTAGAGATGCATGTTTGAATTTTTTAAAACTTTTATAATATGCACTCATATTTATACGTTGTATCAGACTTAACATTCTTCTTAACATACTAATGTCTATAAATTAGCATAGTTACACTACAAGAAAAGACATAGTGTGCTTTTTTCTAATACTCTAATAAATAAACCAAAATAAAATAGAAAACATTTTATTCTTTTTTCATGAAAAAATAGCTTGTTTTTTAATTTTCCTTCAAAGTTTAAAGTTTGCCTTATTCCCTAGAGTCATGATTGACCCAACAACCTGAACAAACCAGACTGATGTTCATGATTCTAGTGGAGGGCGACCACAAGACTCTCTAAGTAAATCTGCCTTGGAATTATCTGGCATATTATTTCTACCACTCTAAGTACTTTCTATCGAATTCAGTTATGTTACTGAGGGAAAACAAGTCTTCCCCGGATTTCTCAATGTTTCTCAAATGACCTGGCCTCCAGAGTTACGGAGATTAATATGCTATGACATTCAGAATGCTAGCTTTTATTTCTTTCAAAAATATTAGTTTCTCACATGCCTAGGGTGTTAGACTTGTAGCCATTTGTTTTCTTAATGATAAAACCATTTGCTCTCATTCAAAGGTTATAAATCTTTTCTTATCTTCTCAGACAGGTAAGTTCAAGGAGAAGGCCTTGAATTGATGGAAAAGATAACTGAATAACTAAGAAAATTCCAGAGTTATTTAAAGTTATTTTCCTATGTGATTATATTCCAAAAGGGGTAATTGTATATTTTAAAATTAAGAACGCTTGTCATATCTTCCCCCCTGAAGACATTTATTTACATTCCAAGTAATAAAAACTCAGAATCGTTCCTACTTTTTTCCAGGGAAAATTTGTTTACATTGTAGAGTAAGTGTTTCTCTTTCTTCCTCAGAAGAGTGAGGAACAATTGTTTCTATCTTAAACACCTGGAGTAATATGTCTGGGGTTTCTTCACTTACAGTGTGGACACAGATTGGTGTAAGAAGATTCTGGCCTTCATCAGATCATCGCAGGGCAAATGGAAATATTGTAGTTATTTCTGTAGTAAGTAATCTTTTACTGTCCAGACATATTTTGTCTAATTTTAGAATAATATTAGTAAACATAGGTGTTAAAAACTTATCTTGGGCATCGCCTCTGAGAATCATATGCCACTGATACATAGAAATAAAAAAGTGCAATCCCCTTCCAACAGGTATCTTTGATTCTTATGTGCCTTTTCCCAGTTATTAGAATACAAGAACCTAGGAAAAAACAGCATTTGTTGCAATTTTGTAAATCATCATGTGACTTCAAGATTGATGCATACAATTAGTTAAAGTGGACTATTAATAACTAAATTTATCTAGTTTTTAATTAAAAAAAAAAAGCTATGTAAAAAATTTAAAAAGCTGAATGATGAATAACATTGCTATAAACCATTCTACTTGGCTTGGAAAAAATAAGTGGGTTAGTTAGGCCAAGAAATACTTCTGAAAGACACAATGTCACAAATATTCAACTTTTATATCCTTCTACACATCATCTAGTAGGTTAGGATTTTAGCCCATGACATAATGATTGCAAAATTTTGGGAAGTGTTTGCATCTTCCTTAAGTATTTCTAATAAATCATCTAGGATTGGGAATTTCTTCAGCCTCTAAATTTTATTTGGTTGTTCCAAAACATCTTTTGTGTCTCTAAGACTTTGGGATACTCTGAATGATTGAAGCACTCTCTTAGGATATATGTGAATAATAATTTCTAGGAAGAGCAGTAGAAAGAAAATAAAACTGAGACCACACTTCAGTCATGAATCTAAATATGATACAGTGGCTGGTTATGAAATAGTATGGACCTACTTTTGTGCAATGGACAAGATGATAAATTAGACATCATGAAATAAATTACTACTTGGCCTTTGGCCAAACTAATTTCATTAATTCTAGTCTTAAAGATTGTATATTCATGATTACCAAATTATATAAGAAATTGGCTAATTTTTATCTTGTGCAGAAAGCACTATTAATTGTGAAAGTCTTTGGTTTCTTAGGGAATGCAGACTCTCAAGAAACAAATGCAAACTACCTTCACAAAAATATTAAGCCAGTCATAATTGCTTACTACTTCAGGCTGACCTCTATAGAGAGGAGGTCCTGATGACTGAAGTTGATGATGATGAATATCATCACCCCACTGATTAGAGCATTATAGCATCCTTTATGAGAATTTTTACAACTAAATGAAATTAATTTCATTTTAAGGAGTCTACTCCTGGTTAAAAATCTGTGTGATTTCTCAATACTGACCATAGACAATTAAAAAGGCCTTGCCTGGCAGGTATCTCAGGGGAAAGCTGTCCTCCCTACACAGAACTGGTACACAGCCAGTGCACTGCAGTCCCTGAGGGGAGTTGCAGTCAGGGACACAAGGCCCTCTGACTATCCACGATCTTACTCATGTTTGGATCATTAGCCCAGTCACATTTGTACTCAGGGCTCTTCACCTTTCATCTAAGATTATCTATTGGCACCTTTACTATGACATTGTTTTGGGGGGAAAGAGTTACCTTAAAGAAACTTTTCACTCCAGACTCAGTCCGGCTTTTACTTCAGTCCCTCCCTTTACCTGAGTCTTTTTGGTTGACCCAATTAAAACCCTTGGGGCTTGTGAGGGTTCCCGGGGGACCTTTTTCCTTTTGGGGGGGACCACCTTTTTTACCCCCAATTTTTAAATCAAAAAATCAGCCTTTTGCTGTGGTTTGCCTTTGCTTTAATTCCGTAATAGTAAGGTGAGGGAAAGAATTCCCCCGGTTGCCCAGCAGGTCCAGGCAGTTGGTGGCCGGGACTCGGCCCTTTGCCTCCTCTAGGTGACAGATAGATAATCAAAAAAAAAAAAAAAAAAAAAAAGAAACTTGTCATCGCTCTGACTCAGTACTCAAGAATGTCCCACTTCCAGTCGTCTCCTCTTACCCTCAACCTGTGTTTTATGAATTCAGATCTCAATGTCCATAAAACTGTTGAGGTTTTGGGGGGCTCCCCCCTCTATGAGATGACTTTCACGTTTGTGCTGACTCACTTGATCTTTCACTTCAGGGTCATTCCTTGGAGGAAGCAAAATGGGAGAAGTTAGCACTTTTTCGGGATTTAGCCTTTTTCTTTAATCTTAATAGTAGTGGTTAAAGAATTCACTCCTTTATTTTCGAATTGTTGTTCCAATCAGATAC